>OZ030012.1:70583290-71000790 GCA_964023405.1 Apodemus agrarius | reverse complement strand
TTTTAGCCAACACGACATAGTCCTATTTCAGCTTTCCTCAAAGCTGGGCAGTCGTTGGCAAGGGTAACCAGCTGTGCTTTGCCTTGTCTGGTCATCTTCAGAGTGTTTGTTCCCCAACACATACTTTCCACTTTTCATAACAAGCTGGAGCCTAGAGGTGATCGACTCCAGAGACTTTTTCATCTTCTTTGTGGCCACCATCTTCCTGCTTAGGTGTGGGACAACAAGATCAGCCGCCAAGATGACCAGGGAGCGAGAAAGGCATTTTTTTTTTAAGATTTATTTATTTAATATGTATATGAGTATGTGAGCCACCGTGTGGTTGCTGGGATTTGAACTCAGGACCTTCGGGAGAGCAGCCAGTGCTCTTAGCCTCTAAGTCATCTCCCCAGTCCCCTAGACCAGAAACTTTGGACTGCAGCCCTCCACTACCACTTGTGGGTTTGAACTGAGGGTGTTAAGAAGCCACACTTTCAGACACGGCTCTTTGCCTTCTACATTCAAAAAGACAGTTAGGAAACAGCTGGAGAACATCAGGACAATAGTAGTGGATGCTCCTGTAGCAATTTCTGTGTGGAGGACACGTGGATCCCTGAGTGCTGTGTGACACAACTTTTCCTGGGGGCAGGCTACACGTACATGCCAGGAACCTCCAATTAGGAACCTACAACAGGCCAAAGTACAGACACCACAGATCTTAGTTAGGCTTGCATTGCTGTGAAGAGACACCATGACCACGGCCACTCTTGGGGATTTAAATTGGGCCTATAGAAAAACTATAGTGTGGTCATGAGATAAAATATGACCGTAGAGTGAATGTAAGTCCCAGGAATAGCTTAACACATGTGCAAGCTCAGTGAGCACCGCTTGTTAGCATAGACATGGGTTACGAACAGGCACAGGGGTGGCTAGCTGCCGTCGGGGCACACAAAGGATATTGTCCACAGGGCAGTGTGTCAGATCCTTACAAGATGCTTGGTTGTGCCTCTAATCCCAGATACAAGAGAGGCTGAAGCAAGAGAATTACAAGTTCAAGGTCAGCTTGGGCAGCCTAGCAAGACCCTGTCTCAAAATAAAAGGTTAAAAAAACAGGGGTGGGGATGTAGCTCAGTGGTAGACTTTTGCCTGGTATGGGCAAGGTCCTAGATCAGTCCCCAGTACTGCTATCATAGAGCTTCTTCCACGGAGTGAAGGAAATCGTGAGTGGGGCCAAGCTGACAACATTTACAGGTTTGTGTTTGTGTGTTTTCTATATTCATATGTGTGTGTGGGGAGGATATATACATATGGACATATTTGTACATGGAGACTAGAGGCCAGCATCAGTTGTCTTCCTCAGTGGCTTTCCGTATCATCATCATCATCATCATCATCATCATTACTGTTATTACTATTATTATTTTGCTACTGGGTATCTCATAGACCCGGAGCTCTCTAATGTTAGAATAGTTGGCCTGCCAGCTCCAGGGACCTACCTGTCACTACCACCCTAGTGTTGTGATGCAGGTCCCTAAACCCAGCTTTTTAAAATGTGGGTGCTAGTAATCTGAACTTAGGTCATCTCTCTGGCCCCTCATTTATAGCTTTTTGTCAAACTAATGCCCTCAGAAGAGTCAACTCAGTCCCTAACAGAACCTCTGACTGGCCAGGCTTAGCTGTGTGACCTCCCCAGGCCAAGCCCAGAGTGACGAAGGAAAAGAAAGATTTATACTGGCTGTCCAATAAAGCCGCAGGGAGATGGGAATGCAGTCCCAGAAGGCAGGTCAGGGACAGTAGCAGGGCAAAAAACAACAGATGTTCCTGCAGCACCCACTTACGTTTTATAAAACCAAGCTGACTCTGGCACACATGAGAACATGACTGGATTCATAACCAAACCAAATCTTTGTGATTAAAAAAAAAAATTAGTATGCGAACCACAGCAGAAATTTAAAAACAAAGGAAGCAATAAGGAAAAACCAATCTGCCGAAATAAATCACATTGTTTAGTGTTGGGACTTGCCCCTTTCATCTGCTTAAAGTACTAAATTAATGCATTGGGTCAGGGTTACGCAGAGAAACTTTGTCTTAAGAAAACAAAACAAATCCTCTCCTACAGGGGTCCTTCAACAGAATGTATTGTGTAGTTTGGGGATGAGAGCACTGTTCTGGGGTGAATGCAGTAACAGAACTTGTCAGAAATAAAGCTTGTGAAGAATGTGGTTCAGGGCTAGAGACATGGCTTGCTGGTTAACGGTCCTGGTTGCTCTTACAGAGGACCTGGTCTCTATTTCCAGTGACCACAGGGCAGCACACAACCATCTGTAACTCCAGAAGAGAAAACCCACGCCCTCTTCTGGCCTCTGTGGGCACTACATGGATGTGGTGCACAGATACGCGTGGAGACAAAATGCCCAGTTGAGGAGGCCTCCACATCCTCTTGACTATAATTCACTGTCAGAGTCTTTGTCTTTGCTGACTATGACAAAAAACTTTAATGCCTCTGCCTAAGAGACTGGCCAAGATCAAGTTTCTCCTAGAGAGTCTGCAGACTGGATGTAGGTCTCGAGTGTTGGACTAACCCAGGGGAGCTCTTCCCTGGCCCCAGGTCTTAGAGCATTTGTCAGAGCAGAGGGACTCTGAACTGTATAGCTAATGTAGGGAGCTGTGTCCACATTAATTTTTAATTAATGCAGTCTATTTAATCCAAAAATACTCAGCCAATTAGGAATTAAGAAGGAACACTTTATAATACCAGGTGTGTAACAGGATAATTGCTTGCTTCTAGCCTGTGGAATAGATCTAGAAACTGTAAGCTAAGTGAACCTTTCCACTCCCAAAGTTGATTTTGGTTGGGATATTTGTCACCGCAACATAAACACCTAGCATCTAAATAGCCGAGTTCCCTCAAACCTGATTCTTGACAGGACTCGAGGCTTGATGGCACCAGAGGCTGAAAAGGCCACAGTCATTTCTTTATCTTTCCCTGTCACTATGGCGGGTGCTTGGGCCCCCAGATATGGCCTCCAGGAAGCAGAGCCAGGTTCATAAAGCATCGTGTCAGCACTTAGGGCGGCTGCATCATCTGAATCTTTATAGACTGAATCTTTAAGTACTGTTGGTGACGCACGGTTGTCCCTTGTTCTGGCTGTATAGAGTCCCTTCATCTCCCCTGCCTTTGAAGCCCAACCCTTTAACTTCCTTGAGATCCCGTGAGACAATAAATCCATTTTCTTCTTAAATGACTAGAATCCATTTCTCTTTCTTGCACTCAAGACTCTTGACTAACACGGTGGCTTAGCCCATCAATTTCTCGGGCTGTGTACATCATGTGTGTCTCTTTCTGGTGGGCACAACTTTATTAGCTCAGCGCAATCATGGGAGCAGTGTGGAAGCGCTCTTCAGGGAAGCTCGGATGATTGCATTTATGTCAAAGGACTAATTAAAGTCATTAATTATATCTTATTATGAGTTCACAGCCTTCCCTGAGAAGGATGACTCTTGTATGCATTGTCAGCTGAAAAATGAGAGCAACCTCCCAGGAAATCATTGGGGGGAAACATGGTTAGTAGATGTTCGCAAACGTGGTATATTCCCTACCTGGCCTTGGGATAAAACTTGGAGGCAAGAAGTTACAGACAGCATCCCAACAAAATCTAGACTCTAAAACTGTGAGGTTGCATAGATAGCAAGTGACTTATCCCAGGTAAGCCCATCTTCTTGAAATGTATGAGTCGATGGTGCTGAGTAGATGGATCAGGGGGTAAAGCGCTTGCCACAAAAGCCTGAGACCTGAGTTCAGATCCCGAGCACCCGCAGAAAGCATAGGCTTGACTGCACAGCTGAAAAGCTCAGCTTCGGGGAGACAGAGATAACAGGGTCGCTGTGCCTCACAGGCCAGTCGTTTTAGTCAGTCGTCAAGCTCCAGGCTCAGGGGGAGATCCTATCTCAAAAACTAAGGCAGAGGGTCAGGCAGTGGTGGCACACACCTTTAATCTCAGCCCTCAGGAGGTAGAGGCAGGCAGACTTCTGAGTTTGAGGCCAGCCTGGTCTACTGAGGGAGTCCAGAATGGCCAGGCTACACAGAAAAATCCTGTATCAAAAAAATGTATAAATGGATGTATAGACAGACAGACAGACAGACAGAGCAGAGCAGAGAATGATGAAGAGAGACAACCTAACATTGAACTCTGGCTTCGATGTGTACATACGCATACTCCCCACATCACAAGGTGCACACATGCACACATACAACAGACCTCTAACACACACACACACACACACACACACACACACACACACACACATCTAGCTTCCATAGACGTGTCTTCAGATCCCTACATCTCATATACTTGTTGTGACGGTAAAACACCAGATCCCTCCTGCAGGCCAGCGACAACAAGGTTAAACAACCTATCCTACCTCAAGCTCTCCCAACCCAAAAATAGCAGCTAGGGCCATATGCTTATCGCACGCTGAAGTGATAAGCCTGTCAAGGGGCCATGTCTTGATTCCTTTTACATTACCCTCGCAGTGCTGAGTGCAGGGCCTGGCATCTACAGGTTGACTAATGAGAACTCGTTAATTGAATCCAGAGTTAAAATGATTAGAGGCAGCAGCCACCTAGAGACGGCAGTGGTCTGAAGTGAATCACGCACACAGGCACGGCCCAGGCTGCATGTATACCAGCAGATGCTGCACTGGGGGACCAGAGTCGGGGGAGGGGTGTTCACAGGCATGTGGATTGACCATGACAGGACCAGGACATTTGGGGATTTTTCTACAGAAATGTTTAGGATGGTTACTTTGGATTAATCCTAATGACAGTACTGTGACTGCCATATGGACTAGCAGCAAGCTGGGTAATTCCTGGGCAGTGAAACTGCTGGATAGGCACTCAACCTTCTGAGCCCTACCGTCTGTCACTGGTGGAGGGACAAGACAGTCAGAGGAGTCCTGCAGTGTGAACAGTTGCTTTTTTTTTTTTTTTTTTTTACTCTGTTCTTGTCGCAAACATTATTGGAGCCATTGTGTTGCAGCATTTCCAAAGGAATTATCATCATCATCATCATCATCATCATCATCATCATCACCATCATCTCCTCTGCTCCTCATTCTCCCTGTCCTCCTCAGAGACTTGCTACTGGCTGGAGTGGGCAGGTGAGAGAGCAGGCTGTTAATGATGTGTGGGATCACAGCAGCCAGGTTATCCCAGGGAAGCCACATGTACCAGATGCAAGGCAACAGACCCTGGCTTGGTCGCTGGGGTACCTACAGTCACGAAACAGTGGGAGGGGGGGCTTGCCCTGCAGCAACTGGGCAACAGGCAGATTAGATAAGCCTGTGGCTTAGCGCAATGGCCCTCAGTGAGCCGAGACACAGCTCGAGGGGCACGTCGGTAACGCGGGAGGGGAGTTCTAGCAAGCACAGAGAGGCCGGGAACATGATGCACGCCTGCTGGGTAGACTCGGGTGCCAAACCGTCTGTAACGGGCAGGATATTCTCATCCACCCAGTAATTTGCTCACATCTCGCATGAAACTGGGATATCAAAAAGAACCCCTTTTTATAATTGTGTGAACCTAGAAAGGTGTTTTCACATATGCCAATCTCCCAAGATTGTGACTGTTCATGACAAACCTCAAGGTGTTCCCTGCTCTGTCTCCCTCTCCCCCATCTCCCAGAAACCAGGTTCACCCCCTGCAGTTCTCTCTGGGACTGAGGGTAAAGCATGCTGACTTAGCCTCGTAACACCGACAGCAGGATCACCAGCATCAGCACCAGCACCAGCACCACCCACAGCTGCAGGCAACTTCAAGACAACATTGAACGACAACTTCACTTTTATCTAGTACGTCTCTGCTTTTGACTTTTATCTTGTGACTCTTGACACATAGGTCAGGCCAGGCTGGGTCATGAGCTACAGAGCTCGCCTAACTCCCCTGTGAAAGCCTTATAAAGAGTCAGAAACTCACTTTGTCCTCTGGAAGTGAAAGTCATATCATGGCTGCCTACGGTCCAAAGCCATATTTATTAGTGTTCTCTGATTTCAAGGTACAACCATGATGGGATTTAGTTAGTTAGTTAGTTAGTTAGTTAGTTAGTTTACTAATAAAGTTTGTCTAAATGGTAGTTTCATCGCTACTTTCTTTTCCTGAAAACCAGACAATCTTTCTAATGCTAATATCTATGAATTGGGGAAAGTGTATTTTTTCCTTGTTTATGCCAAATGTTTATGCTGCAGTCAGGCCCTGGGCCCTGGGCGACACACCCATGCCAGCCTGTATTTGGAATTGACCCACATACAAAAATACAACAAAGACTTGAGCCTTGGCTGAGCAAATCCGACACTTTGGGCAAATGTAAACCTAAATACTATTAAAATGAGAATGTGCATGAAATAGAAGAACCACGTTGCATTTCACTGTATTTTTTGATATTTAAAATTCTACCATCGTCGATTTCTGACTTTTAAGCCATGAGGAGATGGGGCAATAGCTAAGTAAGGTGGCGGCCATTCAAGTACAGGGGGCGGAGCCTGCTCCCGGACCCATGTGTAGAGAAAGCCATCTGGTGATGTGTTCACTATCTCAGCACCGAGGAGGTCCTGGCAGGCAGGCCCCTGGGCCTCGCCCACCAGCCAGGCCAGCCTACTCTGCCAGCTCCAGACTAGTAAAAGATCCTGGAAGCCTAAATTTGTCAAAACCCATTTTAATAAGGGTTCTTAAATGCTTTAACCTCCCTTATAGCCCAACGGGAATGCAAGCCTGCTTAGAAGTAGCTCTTTGGGGGCAATTCCAAACACAAATCAGGAGCAACCGTCCAGTCCAATTAGCAAACACCAATCAGGAGGAATCAGTAACAGCAGCTCGATCCAGAATAAGCCTTGAGGCTCTGCCGAGTCAGCACAAGTCTGCAGAAAGCAGCGCAAAGCAGTCAGAATACGACGAGGTGGTCTTTGGAGCTTTTCTCTCTGCAAAGACCAGCAAAGCGTTGTGAGCTGAACCAACGCAGAGGGCCGTTCATTTTCTGTTGGGTTCCACTTACACACTGCGAATATCAGACAGCCTTTCAAGTGTCTGCTTCAGCAAAACATCCCCACAAGACAGCTTCCAGAAAAACATCACACGACACAACTGAGTCTCCAAAGAAACCAGAAATCTCCACTTCAAGATCCTGACCCCCAAAACAGGTAGATAGTCTTGAAGGGCGATATCTAACATCTGAATTTGACTCTCATCTCCACATCCAGGAATCTACACCCACACAAACCCACAAACAATCTCTCTCTCTCTCTCTCTCTCTCTCTCTCTCTCTCTCTCTCTCTCTCTCTCACACACACACACACACACACACACACACACACACCTGATCCAACAGTGTGGGATCCTGCTCTCGTATTTTAGGGCTGTCTGTCATTTTCCCTACCTGCTCTGTTAATGATGTGGGGTGTCTGCTCCACGGCCTCCTGAACCATTGATGTTTTCTAGAAAGAAAAAAAAAAAAAAAGACTTTAATTCTCCCTCATGCATTATAGTATTTTCTGGTCTTCCAAGACTTTTTCAGGATCAGCAGTTGGACAGCAAAGCTAGTCAGGTGATGGATGCTGGGCCGCTTTGCAAATAAGGAGGCGTGTTTTCAACGAAACGGCATCGTTCCTCAGTTGCGACAGTCATGGATACAGCGACTATAAGTAAACCGCAGCCCCTCATCCTCTCCACTGGGTCCCCGTGTTGTTGTTTGTTTCGGTCTGTTAGTCTCCTTTAATTAAGATTGCTCCCCACTTCATCTTAACACAGACAGATAAGCCTGGCCTGCCTCTAGACGGCCCACATCCTCGGGCTCCGGGCCCTCCTGGGCATCAGGGATCCCTCACCATCCTGCACAGCTTGAGTATCGAGCGACTTCTCACCTGCTGTCTTTGCTTAAAGGCCAGCTCACTTATCACACGGGCACAAACATCCTGCCAATCCAAAGTGAGAAATAACTTGGGGACAGGAGGTTGGGAAGACGTGGTCTGGCTCCTCCCACTCTCCAGTCCTTTCCCACCAGCTCCTCTCTCTGGGCGCAACCGGTGGGCATGCGCCGGAGAAGCACAGGGCAGTCTCATTTGGCCTCTCATCTGCCTTCATTGACACTCTACCCTGAGAAAACAGAAAGAAGAAAGCAAGGGATCTAAGAGCAAGCCAGGCCACACAGGCACCCTCCGTGCCCACGCTGTGGAGCACTGAGGAGGGAGTTTGGAGACAAAGCAGAAGACAGAAGTTTATTTATTAGCCCTCCGAATGGAGAAAGGCATGTCTCCGAAGGGTCCAGCTAGGATTTTCCAGGATGTAGAGCTACTTTCTCAGAAAATAAAGTTGGATTTTGGCTTCTGCTTATTATGTATAATGGAACTATCTCTGTGCCTACAATATAGAGTACAGCTTCCTTTAAAAAATGTTTTAAAATTGTATTATGTGCATGTCTCTCATGTGTTATGTACACAATAATGCAGTATTCTTGGAGTCCAGAAGATGGCGCCAGATCCCCTTAAGCTGGAGTTACATCTGGTTGTGAGCTGCCCAACATGTGTAATGAGATCTGAATTCCAGTCCTCTGAAAGAGAGCAGGATGTGCGTCTAACTACTGAGCCATCTCCACAGCTTCTTACATGGTGGGTTGTCACATGTAAGAAAATGGATGGAGGGGGGGTCACAAAAAATTAACAATAGTAAAAGATTTCTGAATGCTCAATGGCCAAAACTTCAAAATTAAATAAGGAACAAAGCCAAGGCATTAGGTCTATCCGAGCTGCCCTTCCCGCTCACCTCACTGCAGCTTTGATTCTGAACACACCGCGTGGGCCTTTGCACTCTACGGTCTGTCCCTAGACACAAAGTCAGCAAAGGCTTCTCCATCCCCTTGGCTCTGATTGGAGACTATTGCAGTGTTTTACCGCAAACACAAAGTTTTCTGCTCTCACAAAACATCATAGAAAAATATGCTTAATAACAAATTATCTTCACTCCTTGAAGGCAAGCATCAGATGAGTTGATCTTTGTTGTAATATGTTAAAATACTAGATTTTTTAAAATACTGCTTGGGTTGATTTGAGTTCCGTAAGACATGGTTAAGGTGATGAGAGAGAGCTCGGCAGTTAAGAGCACACTGTCCTTGCGGAGGACCCACACTTGATTGGGAGGCCACTGCTTCGATGAAGAGGCAGAAGAGTGATGGAGGGGACTCCTAGCCTCAACCATGGGCCTCACACTCATGAGCCTACACACTGTACCCACATACCTGCAAAATATGCGTAGATGCTCACGTGCACACCACACATGCACATGAAAAAAGCAGAAAGAGGAAAAATATAATCAAAATATCAGCCAAACACTGAAGACGCTCTGTGTCCCACGGCAGCAAACATTCAGTCGGGATTTAGTTCTTCAAGATAACATAAATGAGCACATGAACCCATTGGCATGCAAATTTCTCTCATCATTAATAAACAGTGAAATTGCATTTATTATCAGTAAATGACTAACTTCCTTACTTTGCAGACTCATAACGGCCAGGAGTTTATCAAAACTTCTCAGAGAAAAGGTCTAAGGGCGGAAAAGCTTAGGGAGCCCTGCTCTTGAGGACGTGGTTGGGTCTCATTTCAGAGCCGAGCGGCTTGTCTTCTCTTGTTATCTGCCTTCCACAGCTGGGAAGCCCTGGAAGCTACACATGTATTCTGTCCCCTCTGTCACTTTTCCAATTACGATGTGTTCGGAGAAGAAAATGGGTCTAGAGTGAGGATATTTCAGTGGTGTGAACAGATAGGCCAACTGATAGTTTTAGATGCTAATGCAGAGAGAGTCCAGCTCACCTTGAGATACATCATATGGAGTACAAGAAATGTCTACACTGTCAGAATGAGCTGGTGTCCAAAAATATGACAATTGTTTTCCAAAGTGAGTCATGAAAACATTTAATCTTCACTAAAAACATTAAAGCTACCCTAAAAACACAAGTGTCCCCAAGCCTGGGGGGCTTTCTGTTTTGTTTACTGTGTCCCACAGTAAGGGATGCATTTGCACCATGATGCATTTCATGCACGAAAGTAAGGCCAGGCGTGAGGGTGGGGCACAGGTGGTAAAGGGCTTGCCTCAGAGTGTGAGGCCCTGAGTGTGGGACATACAAAGCTGGCTGCACTAGATAATATCTTAATTCCAGTCAGTCTTGGGCAGCATGGAGGTGGGGGTGAGGGACACGGCACAGGTGGAGCAAGACAGATCCTAGGGTCTTCCTAGCCAGTCAGGTCAGCCAACAAGTGAGCTCCAAGTTCAATGAGAGACACTGTCTGAAAAATTAGAGTTGAAGGAAGACACCTGATGTTGACCTCTGGCCTCTACACACATATGTACATACATGCAAGCATGAGCACCCACACAGTTATGCCTGAACATGGACAACACACAAAAGGAAAAGAGGCTAAGCCAAAAGATACTAAGACTATTACAGATCCTTAACATACAATGAACCCTGATCTTTCCTATTCTGTGTGGCTCCGTTCCAGTAGCTCATTTGATAGTGTTCACCTAACATACATGAAAACCTGGGTCTGACCCCCCCAACATTACATACAACTGAGGGGAGTGGGGCACACCTGTAATGTCAGTCCTGGGACTGTGATGGCAGAAGAATCAGACATTCAAGGTGATCTTAAACTGCAAAGCAAGTTCCGAGCTAGTTATTATTGTTTAATTAATTATAACTGAATAAATCCCATATGAATGGAAAATTCCAACTCATTAGGTTTTTTTTTTAATGTGTTTAGAAGGAAGTCACCCTCAGTCAGTGACGTCAGGGGAAGTTGGGCAGCCACATAGAATCCAAAAGGAAGTGTTTGCTCTCTAGGAGCTTAACATAAATGTGAAGTCCAACCTTGGGTGCGTTTAGTTTTACCACCAGAACACACCTTCGGGCCGATTCTTTATGACCGTGTGTCGACGGGAACATTTGAGCAGCCGTGGAGGAGTCCCTCTGACATGGCCTTGTTTCTGGCTGAGTCATTACACACCCTGACAGCTCTATTTACAGCCCTCGGGAGAGTGTTGCTGAGTTTTCTATTTTGAGCTAAGAAGGATGTGTCTTTGCATTCTGGGGCCATTTCTGAGCCATCTAATCACCAATGGCTTTGGTGTGATAGGTAGGCAGGCACTTAGTGAAGTCACATCATAAAATGAGTTGCTCAAATATTTAATCAGCCGTGCAGTGAACCCAGCCGCAAGGTGCCTTCTGTACAGAGTTCTATCCACATGGCCGGGGGTAGCTATGGGTTACAGATCTCCTGCTAAATGTAAAACGGCTGGGTTTGGGAGATAGTTCCAGAAACAGGTCCCTCAGGGTAGAGGGATCAGAACTGAGGCATCTTGTCACGCCTGTCCCTAACAGCTGGCTGGGATCCAGGGACTTTTCCTCTTTTTCATTCATTCTAAAGAAAGAGCAACACTCTATACCAGATGAGTTAAAGTTTTCATAAAGATTAAAGTAACTATCCGGCTGACATTCAAGATGGCGCCACAGGTAAAGGTATTTGTCGGGCAAGCCTGCTGACCTGAGGGGCAACATGGGAGCCCACAGTGGAAGGAGAGAACCAACTTGCAAAGTTGTCCTCTGGTTTCCGTACATATGACCATCCACACACCCTTAGCTGAGAGGCTGGCAGTCAAGGGGTGCCAGGGTAAGGGAGAATCAGTTGTCTTGAGGGCTGGGGCCCCTGATTGGTTGTTCACGCTCCAGTGGGTAGGCCTAAACCCATGTACATATGGACTGCACCAACTGGACTCAACAGGTTAGAAACGGAGAAAAGGAGGAGGAAAGGGGGCATAGAGGTGGGAGCGCGACTCTTCGTGAGTAAAATATGGAAGGAGTGGATGGGGAGAACAGGGATTCTCAAAGAGTACATTTAAAATATAATCTTTAAAGATTTATTTATTTATTTATTTATTTATTTATTTAATGTATATAAGTACACTGTAGGAGCTGGAGAGATGGCTCAGTGGTTAAGAGTGCCAACCACTCTTCCAGAGGACCTAAGTTCAATTCCCAGCAACAGCATGGTGGCTCACAACCATCTGTAATGGGATCTGATGCTTTCTTCTGGGGTGTCTGAAGACAGCTACACTGTACTCACATAAATAAAACAAATCTTTAAAAAAAAAAAGTACTGAGTAGCTGGGATGGAGTTTACTTGTCAATTAAAACTTTGATAATTTCCCTTCCCATCCATAGACCACTGGGCTCCCCCAGGGTTTCCCTTCCCTGTGTCCTCCTCACATCCACCCCCTGTGGCTCTCCACCCTGCAGGTCTCCCCACTCTGTATCTGGCTTCCCTGAGTTCTTGTGCCCCAACTTCTGGTGGCTCAGAGCTGATTGAAGGCAGCACACACAGAAAGAGAGAGCGACATTGGAAGGGAGCATAGGCGAGGACCGTCAGGGCTGGGCCATCACTTAGCTGACTCCCGCTAGCGGGGCAGTGGCAGCCTCTTGAATGACAAGGGATAGAACCTCCAGCTTTTAATACCAGTCCCTCAGCGGAGAAGAGCTTCTCAGCCCTCTCACAGCTCAGCTTTCACCTGAACAACTGTACCTGTCTGCACTGACATGGAAAAGAAGAAAGGTGATTTCCACAAAGAAACACAAAAAGGGGCCGCATGGCCTCCCATTGTTAATCCTATAGTAATGACCGACCCCTCAGTTAGAATAACTGAGAAGAACTTCCAGACAAAGAATTTTGAAAAATGATTATAATTACAGTAAAACAACACAATTTTCATAATTGTTCCTTTGTTTCCTAGTTAGAAATGGTGGGCTCATCCTTTAAAAGGAGGGCTTTCCCTCCACTCCCAGGCACTCTAACATGCCCAGGATCATAGGATCAGGGGTGAGGAGGACACAGCATCTGACCCAACACCGGGAGTAACTGTGACCAGTGAGACCCAGGCACGCAGGGACCCCACTAGACTGGTGGCACAGGTTCCTTCCAGTCTGTCTGGGCTGGTGCCCTAAGCAGACCTTCGATATAAACTCTGCAGCCATTCCCACAAGACCCATAGGAAGTTCCACTCCCAGGTGCTTTTAAACGCCTAGGATTACAGGATCCCAGGAACTCGGTCACACCAGGATCTCAGAGTCCCAGAGGCAGCTTGACTCCTAGGAGCTTGAACACAGGATCTCAGGATCCCAGGATCCCAGGATCACAGAGACAGGTTGACTCTGAGGAGTTCTGACACGACCAAGATCACAAGAAGGACAGGCTCCAGTCAGATATAGCAAGGGCAGGTAGCAGTAGAGATAACCAGATGGCGGGAAGCAAGCGTAAGAACATAAGCAACAGAAACTAAGGTTACTTGGCATCATCAGATCCCAATTCTTCCACCATAGCAAGTCCTGGATACACCATCACACCGGAAAAGCAAGAATCGGATCTAAAATCACTTCTCATGATGGTGATAGAGGACTTTAAGAAGGACATAACCCCCTTAAAGAAACACAGGAGAACACAGGTAAACAGCAAGAAGCCCTTAAAGAGGAAACACAAAAATGCCTTAAAGAATCACAAACAGGTGAAGGAAATGAACAAAACCATCCAGTATCTAAAAATGGACCTAGAAAAAATAAAGAAATCACAAAGCGAGACAACCCTGGAGCTAGAAAACCTAGGAAAGAGACCAGGAGTCATAGATGCAAGCATCAACAACAGAATACAAGAGGTAGAAGAGAGAATCTCAGGTGCAGAAGATACCACAGGAAATATTGACACAACAGTCAAAGAAAACACAAAAAGCAAAAAGCTCCTAACCCAAAACATCCAGGAAATCCAGGACACAATGAGAAGACCAAACCTAAGAATAATAGGTATAGGAGGGAGTGAAGATTCCCAACTGAAAGGGCCAATAAATATCTGCAACAAAATTATAGAAGAAAGCTTCCCTAACCTGAAGAAAGAGATGCCCATGGACATTCAAGAGGCCTACAGAGCTCCAAATAGACTAGACCAGAAAAATTCTTCCTGTCACATAATAATCAAAACACCAAATGCACTAAACAAAGAAAGAATATTAAAAGCAGTAATGGAAATAGGTCTAGTAAAATATAAAGGCAGGCCTATCAGAGTTTCACTAGACTTCTCACCAGAGACTATGAAAGCTAGAAGATTCTGGGCAGATGTCATACAGACCGTACGAGAACACAAATGCCAGCCCAGACTACTATATCTAGCAAAACTCTCAATTACCATAGACAAGAAAACAAGATATTCCATGACAAAACCAAATTTACACAATATCTTCCCACAAATCCAGCCTTACAAAGGATAATAGATGGAAAACAGCAACAAAAGGAGGGAAACTACACCCTAGAAAAAGCAAGAAAGTAATCTTTCAACAAACCCACACACACATAATTCCACCCCTAACAACAAAAATAATAGGAAGTAAAAATCACTTTTCCTTAATATCTCTTAATATGAAAACTAATATTACCAACATATCCTAATCGATTGAAATTAAAAAAAAATGAGGAATTAGAAATTTGTTGGCTGTCACCCAGTGATCTCTCTAATTTGGTAATTGGAGAAATAGGTCCAATTTTGAACAATACGTGTACACTGTCTGCTTGTTTGTGTGTGACAGTGTCTTGCAGTGTGCCACATAATGGTCTTGAAATCATGCTTCTCTTATCTCAGCCTCTCTATTAGTAGGATTGTTTGATGTTTTTACACTATACTATGGTTTTCAGAGCAGCTTACATATATCAAAATTATTTATACAGCCAAAAGAAACATAAATGATTCAGTAAGTGGCTTGTAAGAGAACAACAAAGAGTGAGACTGAATGCTTTGCTTGATATTTATAATTATTGTATCAATTTTGAAGAACATGACCTTATCAAAGCCAATAAGCCCGAATCTTACCCTCACCTAATGTCTGTGCCATCCTCCAAGCAGAACCATTGTTTATAGAAAAAGTTGATGAATGACTTCATGGATAGACAGATCACCTTAACATACACACCATCTCTTAAATGAATATAACCTGTTCCCTGTGGGCTGAGAATGATGACAATCACTCAAGTCAAATAGCTTTGACCATAGCAGGAAATGTATCCAAATAATTGTGTCTACAATTCATTCCTTGGCCCAGCAGAACTGTCAACTCTTAGTTTAGCTACTATGGAGGTAAAATCCTTTGGTGATGTGAGGGGCATTAAAGTACAGCCTTATCACAGTGAACTCCAGTGTATAAAAATTGTTCTTATTTTGGGGTTGTACCACAGTAGGAGCCAATATTTTAAGCTCTACTAAAAATAAGACAAACAAACAAGACTATCTTTTTATGTTCATTTAATAACATGTTCATCACTTTCATGATTGGTATAAATACATATATTGTGTTGAATATAATGCTTTCCCGACATTAAAGACATCTTCTATTTTATTCCTTTGTTTACCCTGTCTCTGGGCAGCAGGGTACAAGCACAGCCAGTCGGTGACATTCATATTAACGTGGGCAGAGGGAAGTGTGAATGGTGCCTGGAGCCCGCAGGCACGAAAACACGACATTGATGAGAGAAATGTGAGCAAATCATTCTGCCTGTGACTCAGAAATTCTGCTGCCCCAAATGAATCACTTGCAAGAGCCAAACAAGCCTTAATGCAGAAGACATCGTTCCAAACAGGGACACGTCTAACATTCTGTAATAGCTCTTTCTTTTCTGTCATTTACAGCCCCAGACAGATGCGCTTTGGAACATGTAATTGTATTGCTGAAATCAATAGACGCTGGCTGCGGGCCAGTACTTAGAATAGCTATGGCAACGGTCTGGCAGGGGGAGAGGCTGCTGCCGTGGGCCTCCTGCGCTCAGCCTTGTGTTGGCTCAGATTCCGACCAGCCCCAGAGCCCACCACCTTTTGTTTTGGTTTGTACAGGTGTCTTTCTCTCTCCACGGCTAGTTGATAGGTTTTGCTAATAAAGGCCTGCTGTCTCCACACCTCCATATTATCCGTTACCTTGGCTCTGTGTTTTCTTAAATAACCAAATCCAACAAACCAAACCATTGTTGTTTTTTTCCAAGCTCTCTATCACAGGTTGGCTTAAAGGTCACCCCTCCCCCCTGGGGCTTCTCTGTAGAGAAAGGATTCTCGCCTGAACCTGTGTGTCTGCTGCTCTCCTGAGCTCAGTGAACAAATGCTTGTTATGCAAGCCTGAGGACCCAAGTCCAGGTGCACAAGAGCATGTGCATACACACACAGAGCAGTTAAAACATTCACATACAAGTGTTTGCCATGTATACAACCCATACATATATGTCTATTTATACCTACACATACAACACACACACACACACACACACACACACACACCCCTTGTATTTGTGTGTCCTGCTTTCCTCCTGCATGCTAGGCTAGGATTCCAGAGGATCAGAGGCTATCAAAACCTTCTACAAGGAAGTTTCAAAGTAAATGCAAAATCGTAACTCAATTTTCATAAAAATAATTTTTAATTAAAAAAATTAAATGTATCTGTGTTGAGGGGGTGGCTTTCAGTAAACTGCTTGCCTTGGAGGCCTGTTGAAGCCAGAAGGCCTACAATAGATCCCAGAACTCTCATGGAAATGTTTGGTCTGATGGCTCATACTTGTAACCCCAACTTAGAGGAGGTTAGCCCGAGCCCTGGGGGTTGCTAGGCATCCAGCCTAGCCTACTCGGCCAGCCCCAGGCCAATGAGAGACTCTGTCTCAAAGGAGGTGTCAGTGTTTCTGATAGTGACACCTGGGGTTATCCTCCTGCCTCCACACATATACACACACTTAATAAGGCAAGAATAACCAGTTTGTGTTCTAACTTTAACCCTTAAGATATTGGACCACATCCCCTAGACTTCCTTGTGAACACCTTTTGTGGTCTTGTGATGGTCTTGAGGGGCAGATGCAGGGATGCATTTCTTTGAAGGAAATAGAAATGAGTTTCTAGTTGAATGATGTTTGGATAGCCTCTGACTGGCCAATCAATGTTACTGCTTATCTCTAGCCTCTTCGAGAGACATCTGTTCATGAGCTGGGAAAGATGTCTTCCCTGTACTACTGCCTGGCACCAATGCTAGGTCCAAGCTCCTAACATGGGTGGGTTACTTTTTATGAGCTGCCGGCTCAGTACCAGAAGTCACAGCACACCTGCTCAAGGACGGCAAGGCCTCCCTAAGGCTGGCAACACATCGAGCAGGGAAGCTGGCTGCCTCTATCCACTTGGCTTCCATAGAATTCACTCACCCTCCCTGGCTGCCGGCTGAAGCCTGCTTCAGTTTGCACTGGAGCTTGAGTGTGGGGCTAGGAACATCAGGCTTAGCCGGAGTGTAAGTACTCGCTCCATTCCTGTCTCTCCTAGATCCGTTGTCTATTGAGAGCGGTGTTGTTACTACAGTGGGAACTTTTGGTTGTTGGTGAAGGAGAAGTAGGCATTCTTTGCCATCTGTACCTCAGAGGATCAGAATGCCAACTGGATCTGACTCATAAGATAAGAATATTTTGTAATCAGAGGCTTCAAAGAGCTCTTGGGACTTAGGAGTTTCCTTCTGAGACATCAAATGTTTGTAGGCAGTGATGGGTATGTCTGTGTATGTATGTATTAATGTTTGTAGGCAGTGATGGGTATGTCTGTGTATGTATGTATTAATGTTTGTAGGCAGTGATGGGTATGTCTGTGTATGTATGTATGTCTATGTTTGTAGGCAGTGATGGGTATGTCTGTGTGTGTATGTATGTCTATGTTTGTAGGCAGTGATGGGTATGTCTGTGTATGTATGTATTAATGTTTGTAGGCAGTGATGGGTGTGTCTGTGTATGTGTATGTATGTATTAATGTTTGTAGGCAGTGATGGGTATGTCTGTGTATGTGTATGTATGTCTATGTTTGTAGGCAGTGATGGGTATGTCTGTGTATGTGTATGTATGTCTATGTTTGTAGGCAGTGATGGGAAAGCAAGGTGTGCTTTCCAAGGGAAGACTCCCCAGCCATTGTAACAAAAGTTATTAAAAATGGGGCTTGGAGCTGGAATTGTTCACACCTTTAATCTTAGCACTTGGGGGCTGGAGGCCGAGGCGGATAGATGTGGTTCTCTGTGAGCCTGTTCTATATAGCAATTTCCAGACCACCCAGGGGCTACACAGTGAGACCCTATCTCTAACAAAAACAAACTAAAACAAAACAAAACAAAACAAAAAACAAGAAGGAGAAAGGGGGTATGTAGTTCAGGTGACAGTGTCCACCTCTAATGTACAAGGTCCTGGGTTCAAAGCCTAGCACCGTCATTAAATGTGCATGGTAATGCATACGTGTAATTCCTGCATTGGAGAAGTAGAGGCAGAAATGCTATACGTTCAAGAACATTTTCAACCATGTAGTGAGTTTAAAGCCTGTCCAGGCTTCATAAAATCCTATATTAGAAGAAGGAGGAGGAGGAAGAAGAGGAGGAGGAAGAGGAGGAGGAGGAAGAGGAGGAAGAAGAGGAGGAGGAGGAAGAGGAGGAAGAAGAGGAGGAGGAGAGAAGAAGAAGAAGAAGAAGAAGAAGAAGAAGAAGAAGAAGAGCTGTGAAAAAAACAGACATTGAGCCTGCAGGCTGTCATTTGCCAATTGTATTTCTGTATTACAGGTACATGTTATTTGAAAACATTAATTATTTCTCTTGCTGACTGGTTTTTGTGCTCCCTTAACCTTTACATCTAAAACAAGTGCCTTTCTTGAGGTCCATTTGGTCCCAGCTCTGAGACACTTCTTTTAAAATATATTTTAGAGCTGGCGAGATGGCTCAGTGATTCGGAGTGCTGACTGCTCGTCCAGAGCCCCAGGAAGCAGCTCTGGCCCCTGCTCTCTTTGCTGCCATGCCCTCAGGTGCCTTCTCTGGACAGATGTCAGCAAGAGAAGGAGAGATGATAGCTATTTAGCCTGAGTCACACAGTAAGTGAGTGGGAGGGGAAATGTCATCTGGAAGCCTACTATGTAACAATGATTGACATTAATGGTCACAGTTGTGGCCAAAGGCAGTCTAGCAATAGCACTAACCAGTAATATACATCCTTGCTTCAATGCAACCCTCAGTTTTCCATGGATGCAGTCAGAGCAGGTCACAGGCTGCCTGCAGAGCCATGGATGTGAAGGTGCTCTGAGAAGGAAGGAAGGGGTGTGCGGGGCAACAGGAACTTTGGTTTGATTTTGCTTAGGAAAGACAAATGAATCCCATTGAAGTCCCCAGAACTCACGTGGCTTTCTTGGGGGGCAGGTGGTATTAGATTGAGTGACGACATTCCTAGTGACTGTGTTCTATCTCTTGAACTACGAGGTGTTTGGCTGAAATAATGGACTTGAAAAGACAACTCTAGTGAGTGTGACCTGCCTGCCAGGTGTGGAGCTGGTGATCATGTCAGCCTCTGTCCTGTCAAGTCTCGCTACAGGACTGTTTGACTCTGGTTCTGATTAGAAATGGGGTACCACTGGCCAGATGTGGTGGTGCACACCTTTAAAACTAGCCCTCTGGAGGCAGAGCAGAGGCAGAGGCACAGAGAGACAGGCAGAGAGGCAGAGAGGCAGAGGCAGAGGCAGGAGGCAGGAGGCAGAGGCATCTCTTTGGATTTGAATCAAGCCTGAGCCACACATAGAATGAATTCCAGAGTAGCCAAGGATACATAGTGAGGCTCTGTATCCAAAAAAAAAAAAAAAAAGATACTTTATCTGCCCTTGTTAGCCATTAACAGTAAAGGAAATCAAAAAGAAAAGGAGAGGGAGAGGAAAAAGAAGAAAAAGGAAGAAGAGGAAGAGGAGGAGGAAAAGGAGAAGGAGAAGAAGGAGAAGAGTAAAGCAAGGGAGCAGCCCCACGATTTGAGGACATACTCCACGGTGGCCATGAGCTTCCCACAGACCCATCCTACAGCATGAATCACTATTCTTGTCTGGTGCCGAACAGAGAGGACACGGGCTCACCAGCTAAATAGCCTACCTCAGGACACAGTGTACTAATGGCAGGGCCGGGAGCCAGGGCCCCAGTGACGAGTCACTGTTTCCATTGCCAGGGATTACCTGACTGGGAAGCAGTAATTAACAATCAGCTCCCTCACACCTCATCCTTTCCCTCACTGTTACCCCTACACCCCCAGAGAGACCAAGGCCCTGCTGTCGTTTGGTCAACAGGGACCGTTGCTGCGGCTCGCTCCCCGGCTCTGGCCCTGTAGTCCCCCTCTACCTTGCCTTCCACACATGCATAAAGCTGAGCCAACTGCTCCCACGGACTTCCATTCCCATGCACCTTAACTCTGGTCCTATATCCACTGTATCCCACACTCGGATCCACGGCTCACACCAGTATGACTTCTTCTGGCCCCTTGTTCTGGCTGGTTTTGTGTGCCACCTTGACACAAGCTCGAGTTATCACAGAGAAAGGAGCCTCCCTTGAGAAAATGCCTCCATGAGATCCAGCTGTAAGGCATTTTCTCTATTAGCGATCAAGGGGGGAGGGCCCATTGTGGGTGGTGCCAACCCTTGGCTGGTAGTCCTGGGTTCTATAAGAAAGCAAGCTTAGCAAGCCAGGGAAAGCAAGCCAGTAAGTAACATCCCTCCATGGCCTCTGCATCAGCTCCTGCTTCCTGACCTGCTTGAGTTCCAGTCCTGACTTCCTTTAGTGATGAACAGCAATGTGGAAGTGTAAGCTGAATAAACCCTTTTCTCCCCAACTTGCTTCTTGGTCATGATGTTTGTGCAGGAATAGAAACCCTGACTAAGACCCCCGCAGGGTTGGTGTTTACAGTAATCTCTCTGGAGTGTGGGTTCCATCTTTTCTCGTAACTTGAGGCTTGGCACATGTGCCTGAACCTCAGATCCTAGTGCCACAGAATCAGATGGTGTCCTGGATGCCTGGCCTCTACTTCCCTGCTCATGGGGGATGAAAACACTCAGGTAAGGACTGCCAATACTTAAGTTGGAACTCTTGCTTTGTTTCCCTGCCCCCTGTTGTTTCTTGGGCTCAGGGGCAACAGGTCTAAGAATAGACTTAAATCAGGAACAAAAGCTAGGGTAGGGGCAGGTGTGGGGCCAGAGACTAGAGGTCTCTACCAAAGAAGAGAAAAGCTACCGAGGGAACACAGTGTCCAGCAATCCATGAAAATCAAGAGGGAGATGTGGAGGCATGAATCAGACATTGTCTGTTCATCTGACAGTTCCAATACTACAGCTTGCAACCTGTCCGTCTCAGAGAGCTCTGGGCTTCTACAAAGTCTACAAAGACTCTCTTTGTATAACTGTGAGTGAGTATCATGTTCTGCCTTGCCACCGGGGTGTAGGAACTCTAAGCAGACAAAACGCCAGATGCTAGACTACATTTTACCCTATACTACCACCACTGTAGAGTGATGGGCTTGCAGGAAGTGCAGATGCACTGTTCAAGAGTGCAACTTAGGATGTGGACCTCAGACCCGATGAGAAATGTGGCAGGCAGGCTGAAGAGTCGTGGATTCCCAAACTCCTGGACATCCTGATGCTGCTGAAATCTCAAGGAGTCGGGAGTGGAGGGATCTCACTGGCCTGCGATGAGGCCAGGGCCCCAGTGGAGGGGAAACTAAGCTAGGGGGGTAAATTCAGGGGGTAAATGTCCAGGACCTTTTGCAGAAGACCTAGGTGACTGTGCTCCAAAGTCAAAGGCTTCCTCCAGGCTCCCCATGGTGGTTCTTGATGAGAGAGGCAGTCCACGCTTGTCCATACTGTTTATTGTTCATCCTGGAACATGGGTGCTCACAGTTGGAGGTCACTGTTGGCTGTGCTGGCGGAATCCTGGCTCTGCAAGCTCAGGCAGCTGGCCACACTGCATCTGCAGTCAGGAGGCAGAGAGAGGGATGCTCGTTCTCTGCTCACTGTCTCCTTTATGTTCAGGCTGGGGACCTCAGCCCATGGAATGGCTCTGCAGTGGTTAGTTATGTCAGCTTGACAAAATCTTGAATTTCCTGGGAGATAGGCCTCTGAACATGCCTGTAGGGTGGCTTATCTACATGACATTAATTGATGTGGGAAGACCCATCTTAGGGGGCAGGACCTGGGCTGTGCCAGTTGGGAAATCACATGGAACACTAGCATATGCATGTTCTCTGGCCACAGGTGCGCAGGTGCTGTGAGTTCCTGGTGCTGTGGCTCCCCTGAGCAGTGGCCTGTCGCTTGGAAAGTAAGTTAAATATGCCCTTTCTTCCGGACGTTGCTTTGCTCTGGATATTTCATCATACGGACAGGAAAAGAACATGAGGCCCACAGGTGTTTCCCTCCCCTTCTCTTCCTCTGGCTTAGCCTTCAATTCCCTGCTCCCTGTTTTGCAGATTATTAACCGTGAAGGAATGGCAGAGTTTCAATGGCTGTGCTTTCCTGTTGTCACCTGTAAATACTGCACACAGTCCACCCGGAACCTTACACTCAGGTCCTGTGGTTCTTTCAGCAAAGAAAGTGGAAATGAGTCCCAGTTCAGAGAAAAAAAAAAAGTGCTTGCTGCTGTGGTTCTGTGTCCAGTTGGGGCCTCCTGGGCTCCGCCCCCTGCTCCTCCCCCTATGCCCCACCCCTCTCATTAGCATGGCCATTCCTGTCCTTGCCCAGCTTCTGCTTAGGCAGTCATGTGAGAATTTATAGGTGTAGCTTCTGTCATTACTCGGAGACACAGTCTCACAGCAAACTCCCTGTCCTCAGGGTCTTACGGTCTTTCTGTCCCCTTTCCACAGTGAGCTTTGAGCCTTAGGTGCAGGAATGTATCTTTGGGATTGGCCTCTGTAACGGCATTCTGACCGATTGGGGTTTTCTGTAATGGTCTCCATTTGTTGCAAAAAGTTTCCTTGATACAAGTTGTTTACACAGGCACGCACACACGAACACACACACACACACACACACACACACACACACAACAACTATTAATGGAAAAAGAGCTCTTGAATTTAAAAAAAAAACAAGTAAGGGTATATGGGAAGGTTTAGAAAGAGAAAAAGGAGTGATGTAATTATAATTTCAAACAAAAGAATTTTAAACTTTAAGCTTGCTGTCCCCAATAACCTATGTGAAAATGCCAGGCCTGGTGGCATATGCTTATAATCCCAGTGAGAGACCCTGCCTCAAAAACAAAACAAACAAAAACCCAGCAACAAGCTGGTGGCCACCTGAGGAATGATAACCATGGTTAACCTCTGACCTTGACATGCACATGAACACATGTATACCTCACACACCAGTGAACACACATATACATTAAAGAGAGAGGGGAGAAAAAGCTCTGCTCACTCTTTGGATGGTGAGATGCCTTCTGGTATAAACTAAGCCATCCCAACCAGATCTGAGGCCTTGCACTTCCTAGAGAATCACCTGCCCGCGAGGGCAGGGTACCCATGACCTCATCGCTTCACACAGACACCATCCTTTAAAGGTTCTGCCACCTCTGAACCTCCACATTGGGATCAAGCTTTGAACAACTGAATATTTCAGGAACAAGCCACACATAATACCTAGCAAGAGGCCCCTGTGCTTGATCCATATGGGGAAAGAGAAGAAAGAGTTCACGAAGGAAGGACACGGTGGAGCCGGAGCCAGCCTCTAAGGAGCCTCAGCCACCCCAGCAAGGAGCCCAGGCTTTCTCAAGAACGAAGCTTATGAGCAAGGCAGCGCGTTATGAGCTGGCTTGCCCTATCAGAAGACAAGGCAGGGGGTATTTGAAGCCTGGGCTCTCTGGAGAGTGCATCTGGGAGTCCCCCGTTCAGTTTGGCTTTATGTCTCTCCTTGCATGCTGCAGTAAGACCCTTTTGACTGGGTCAGATCCCCAAACTGGAATACATTTAGCTCTAAGAAGCCATGGAGGACTCTCTGACTATTGACAATACTTTCTTAATCTCCAGTCAGCCAGAAAGAGCTGTGTCAGACAGGGTCCCCATGCGACACCTGATCCTCATGGTAACTTTCCTGGGAGTGGACAGTTAACATTTCCACTGGGCAGATGGAGAAGAGGCTCAGGAGGGGACACGACTCCCCTTAGGTTTACAGATGTAAGTGGTGCAGCCTGGAGGTACTGATGAATTCCCAGGCAGTCCAGAGGTGATCCTGACACCCCGCCCCCATCACTTCCTGCTGCTGTGGGGAAGCAGCAGAGGAACCTTGCATTTTCTCTCTGAAAATCAGCTGGAGCCACCTGGGGTGAGATATGGGAGTTGCTGCTTTAATGGCCCCCCCTCCTGAACCTCCTCACTGTCAGGGGACATGTGCTGCTGCAGCCTCTGGGGTCCTGTAACCCCATCTGACCCCTTACTCACTGCGCCTGTGACTCAGAAACCTGTTGTCCAGATCATTCTCCTTTGGGCTCTTCTGCGCAGGCTTTGGGCCTGATTTCCTGTTCCGTGTGTTGCTCTTATGCTTCCCTGCACAGGTATTAGGTGACTGAGTTTACAGGAAAAGCAATCTGGGAGTCCCTGCAATTGGCCCAGTGGGTTCGCTAGTGTGCTGCTTTCCTTTGATAGGGCGACAGAATAGCATATTCGTCCCATGAAGCTTGATGCAATCTAAGGGAAGGTGAGTGGGAGTCTGGAGACCGGCTTCCTCCTTCCTTCTGACAATCCAGCCTTGTGCTGCAGGTGGTTGAGATGTAATCCACACATCATAAACGCCCTCCGGAAGGGCGCTGTCCAACAGCTTTTAGCATATTCACAGCGGGCTCCAACTGTAGCCTCATCTCATTCCAGAGCATTCTAATCGCTCCCATAAAGCCATGCTGTCCTCTCGCGCAGCCCCTCCCTGTGCCTCTTCCTGTGTGCTGACACCATCTGGACTTGTTTGTTTCTCCTCACACCTCTCTCCTCTCCCCCAAGTCACCCAGCTGTCACTACTATTGGTCACCAGAGATGAAGCGGCTAAGCCCAAGGCCAGAGTCATTGTTTTTTCACTGACCGTGACAGTGGCGCAAGGTCTCACCTCTGACACTGGAGAAGCCCCATCCTCCTGTCTGATACCCACGGTGGACAGGTGTCTGAGCTGCGAGGAGAGGACAGACAGCTCCAAGTGTGACTTTCCCCTCACAGCTGTCATGGTCCCCAGGAGTATTCCCATAAGCATAGGAAACCTAAATCAGACTGAGTCTTTAGGGGGATAGCAGTTGCCTGGCCAGGACAGAAGCACGTGTGTGCTTTGCTTGGTCCCATGTTTACTGCCTTGGTGTGGCCTGTTGAAGGGATTTGCATTCCCTTCCCCAGATTTTCAGGGATGAAATGGATTTCTTATGTTGAGCCCCCAAAAGCATAGTATAAAAGGTGCTTCACGTTGATCTATCATTCCCTCCTCCTGAGGAAGGACATTAGCCCTCTGGGTTGTTGGTGATTGTTCTTTCAAAACATTATATTTGTATGTGTGTGTGCATGCACACACATGTATATCTACATATACATATGTATACATACATATACATATATACATATATGTATACATATATGTAGATATACATGCATGTGCATGCCACAGCAAATGTGTGGAAGTCAGAGGCCAACTTGTGGGAACTGCTTCTCTCCTCTCACCATGCAGATCTCAGGCTCACACCCAGGCCAGCAGGCTCCGCGCCGAGTGCCTTTACGCACCGACCTTCCTCGTTGGGTCCCACTGAGTACTCTTCAGTCATCCATTTCCATCTGTCCCTCCACTAGAATATGATGTGACAAAGGCAGAGAGGTGGTCTAGCCTCGTCCCTGGAGCACCTCCAGGTCCTGTAACTTTGCCTTAAACAGTGAGCGGGGACTGTAAAATCATGTGCAGCAACAATGAAGGAGCGAGGGGTCCCAGATAAAGCCAGCTGTCACTCTCCTGATTGTATCTTCAGCCCCACCCACTCTTTCACCCCCAAAGCCCTGCATGGCTCTCCTCTGGAGGCTGTGCTGACTTCGCCAGGCCCAGGCGTGTGAGGCTCCTTACAGCTGCTTCTCCTTTCAGCATGGCATCTACAGCAGCTGGAGGTGTCCTCAGCCTCAGACTGGGGTCTCACGGACCCACTAGAAACAGCCCAGTGCGGGAAACTACTCAGGGCAATGCCTTTTGCAAAGACACACAGCAAGCACTGTTTGCCTTAGGGAATATGTTCTGTAGCCATAGAGGAGGCCCCTGCTGCTTCTCTAAGCAGGGCAGACAAAGTCCACAATGTTTTGTTCAATTATACACTGCATAGCCATCAGTGACCCTCTAAGAGTGTGTGTATGGGTGTTTGTATGTGTGTGTGTGTGTGTGTGTGTGTGTGTGTGAGAGAGAGAGAGAGAGAGAGAGAGAGAGAGAGAGAGAGAGAGATTGTAGCTGTCTTTGCCTAAGTGCACACTAGGAACTTCACAAAATACATTTCTTAGAATGTGTCCTCATTGTTAAACCACATACTTAGAAATGAGTTACCCAAACCAGAAAAGCTTTGAAAGGTGACACTGGCCTTGCTGCTCTCTGCTCTGGAGACTCGTTTCTTAAAGAAATGTCACTAACTAAAGCCAGAGAGATGGCTCGGTGGTTAAGAGCTTCCAGAGCATATTGCCACCAGGACACCGCTAGAGAGGCCCAGGTAGACAGATTCAATCCGGGGCTACCATCGCTCGGGTGGATCCGCCAGGCTCTCTCCACCAGCCAGGGCCAGGGCAGCGGCTCTGCGGGACATCTCCACGCCTTCCGGCCTTGCACCAACTTGGTTGGGAACCGCCTTCCCTGAGGGCCTCTCAGCACTCACAGAGGCAGTCTCTATCTTGCAGCCTGGTCATCAGTAGAGAAACAACAAGTGGGCCCAGCCTCACAGGAGGTTCAAACACCAGCCAGTGACAACAAAGCCAACTAATGCCAGAGATAACCAGATGGCAAAAGGAAAACGTAGGAACGTTACTAACAGAAATCAAGGCAGCATGACAGCATCTGAACCCAGTTCGCCAACAACAGGAAGCCCTGGATACCTCAACACACCAGAAAAACAAGATTTGGATCTAAAATCACTGGTCAGGATGCTGGTAGCAGAACACATAGATAAATCTCTTAAAGAAATACAGGAGAAAGTGGATCAAAAGTTAGAAGCCTTTACAAGGCAAACACAAAAATCACTTAAAGAAATTCAGGAGAAGATGGAACAAAAAACAGAAGCCAATAAGGAGGAAATGCAAAAATCACTTAAAGAAATACAGAAGAATGTGGGTTAACAAGTAGAAGCTATCAAAGAGGAAACACAAAAATCTCTTAAAGAATTACATGAAAACACAATCAAGCAAGCGAAAGATCTGAGCATATCCATCCAGGTTCTAAAAAACAGAAGTAGAAACAACTAAGAAATTACAAAGGGAGACAACATTGGAGATAGAAAACCTTGGGAAGAAATCAGATGCAAATATCAACAATAGCATACAAGAAATAGAAGAAAGAATCTCAGATGCCGAAGATACCATAGGAACCATTGATTCAATAGTCAAAGAAAATACTAAATGCAAAAAGCTTGTAACCCAGAACATCCAGGAAATCCAGGACACAATGAGAAGACCAAACCTAAGGATTATTGGTATAGATGAAAGTGAAGATTTACAAGTTAAAGGGCCAGCAAATATCTTCTACAAAATTATGGAAGAAAACTTCCCCAACCTAAAGAGAGAGATGCCCATGAATATACAAGAAGCCTACAGAACTCCAAACAGACTGGACCAGAACAGAAATACCTCCAGTCACATAATAATCAAAACCCCAAATGTACTAAACAAAGAAAGAATATTAAAAGCAGTAAGAGAAAAAGGTCAAGTAACATATAAAGGAAGACCTATCAGAATTACACCAGACTTATCACCTGAGACCATGAAAGCTAGAAGATCCTGGGCAGATATCATGCAAACTCTAAGAGAACACAAATTTCAGCCAAAACTACTTTACCCAGCAAAACTCTCTATTATCATAGATGGAGACACCAAGGTATACCATGACAAAACCAAATTTGCATGATATCTTTCCACAAAACCAGCCCTACAAAGGATAATAGGGGGAAAACACCAACACAAGGATGGAAACTACACCCCGGAAGAAGCAAGATAGAAACCTCGTCTCATCAAACCCCAAAGAAGATATCCTCTAAAATATAAAAAAATAATTTCAAAAATGTCAGGAGGTAATAATTACTATTCCTTAATATCTCTTAACATCAATGGACTCAATTCCCCAATAAAAAGACATAGACTAACAGACTGGATACAGAAACAGGACCCTACATTTTGTTGCATACAGGACAATGTCTTTAACATCTCAGTGTTAAAGACAAACACTGCCTTAGAGTAAAAGGCTGGAAGACAATTTTACAAGCAAATGGTCTCAGGAAACAATCTGGAGTAGCCATTCTAATATCAGATAAAATTGACTTTCAACCTAAAGTCATCAAAAGAGACTCGGAAGGTCACTTCTTGCTGGTCAAAGGGAAAATCCACCAAGAAGAACTCTCAATACTGAACATATATGCTCCAAATGCAAGGGCACCCTCATTTGTAAAAGAAACCTTACTAAAGCTTAAAGCACACATTGCACCTAACACAATAATTGTAGGTGACTTCAACACTCCACTCTCCTCAATGGACCGATCAGGAAAGCAGAAACTAAACAGAGACACAGTGAAACTTAATTGAAGCTTTGGACCAATTGGATTTAACAGATATATATATATCTGTTATATCTATCTATCTATCTATCTATCTATCTATCTATATATATAACATTTCATCCTAAAGCAAAAGAATATACCTTTTTCTCAGCACCGCATGGTACCTTCTCCAAAATTGATCATATAATTGGTCACAAGACAGATGTCAACAAATACAAGAAGATCGAACTAAACCCATGCCTCCTATCAGATCACCATGGAGTAAGAGTGGTATTCAATAGCAACAAAAACAACAGAAAGCCCACATACACATGGAAACTGAATAATACTCTACTCAATGACACCTTGGTCAAGGAAGAAGTAAAAAAAGAAATCAAAGACTTTTTAGAATTCAATGAAAATGAAGGTACAACCTACCCAAATCTATGGGACACAATGAAAGCAGTGCTAAGAGGAAAACTCATAGCTTTAAGTGCATCCAAAAAGAAACTGAAGTGAGCATACATTAGCAGCTTAACAGCACACCTTAAAGCCCTGGAACAAAAAGAAGCTAATTCACCCAGGAGGAGTAGAAGACAGGAAATCATCAAACTCAGGGCTGAAATCAATCAAGTAGAAACAAAGAGAACCATACAAAGAATCAACAAAACCAGGAGCTGGTTCTTTGAGAAAATCAGCAAGATAGATAAACCCTTAGCCAGACTAACCAAAGGACATAGAGACAGTATCCAAATTAACAAAATTAGAAATGAAAAGGGGGATATAACAACAGAAACTGAGGAAATTCAAAAGATCATCAGATCCTACTACAAAGGTCTATACTCAACACAACTGGAGAATCTGGAGGAAATGGAAAATTTCCTAGACAGATACCAAATACCAAAATTAAATCAGCATCAAGTAGATCGGCTAAACAGTCCCATAACCCCTAGAGAAATAGAAGGGGTTATAGAAAGCCTCCCAACCAAAAAAAAGTACAGGACTAGATGGTTTTAGTGCAGAATTCTACCAGACGTTCAAAGAAGACTTAACACTAATACTCTTCAAACTATTCCACAAAATAAAAACAGAAGGGACACTGCCCAACTCATTCTTCGAAGCCACAATTACGCTAATACCAAAACCACACAAAGACCCAACAAAGAAAGAGAACTACAGGCCAATTTCCCTTATGAATATCGATGCAAAATACTAAATAAAATTCTTGCCAACTGAATCCAAGAGCACATCAAAATGATCATTCACCATGATCAAATAGGCTTCATCCCAGGGATGTAGGGATGGTTCAATATACAGAAATCCAGCAATGTAATCCACTACATAAACAAACTAAAAGAAAAAAAAAAACACATGGTCATCTCATTAGATGCTGAAAAAGCATTCGACAAAATTCAGCATCCTTTCATGCTGAAAGTCTTGGAAAGAGCAGGAATTGAAGGCCCATGCATAAACATAGTAAAAGCAATCTACAGCAAACCAGTAGCCAACATCAAACTAAATGGAGAGAAACTTGAAGCAATCCCACTAAAATCAGGGACTAGAAAAGGCTGCCCTCTCTCTCCATATCTTTTCAATATAGTACTTGAAGTTCTAGCGAAAGCAATTAGACAACATAAGGAAGTCAAAGGGATACAAATTGGAAAGGAAGAAGTCAAACTATCATTATTTGAAGATGATATGATAGTTTACTTAAGCGACCCAAAAAACTCCACCAGAGAACTTCTACAGCTGATAAACAACTTCAGAAAATTGGCTGGTTATAAAATCAACTCAAGCAAATCAGTAGCCTTCCTGTACTCAAAGGACAAGCAGGCTGAGAAAGAAGTTAGGGAAATAACACCCTTCACAATAGCCACAAACAACATAAAGTACCTTGGTGTGACTCTAACCAAACAAGCGAAAGATCTGTATAACAGGAATTTCAAGTCCTTGAAGAAAGAAATCGAAGAAGACCTCAGAAGGTGGAAAAATATTTCTTGCTCTTGGATTGGCAGGATCAATATAGTAAAAATGGCCTTCTTGTCAAAAGCAATCTACAGATTCAATGCAATCCCCATCAAAATCCCAAATCAATTCTTCATAGATCTAGAAAGAGCAATTCTCAAATTCATCTGGAGTAAAAAAAAAAAAAAAAAAAAAAAAAAGGATAGCTAAAACTATTCTGAACAATAAAAGCACTTCTTGGGGAATCAATATCCCTGACCTCAAGCAGTACTACAGAGCAATTGTGTTAAAAACTGCATGGTATTGGTACAGCAACAGGCAAGTAGATCAATGGAATAGGATTGAAGACCCAGAAATGAACCCACAGACTTATGGTCACTTGATCTTTGATAAAGGAGCTACAACCATCCAGTGGGAAAAAGACAGCCTTTTCAACAAATGGTGCTGGTTCAACTGGAGGTCAACATGCAGAAGAATGCAAATTGACCCACTCTTATCTCCTTGTACTAAGATCAACTCCAAGTGGATCAAGGACCTCCACATAAAACCAGACACACTGAAACTAATAGAAAAGAAACTTGGGAAGACCCTGGAGGACATGGGCACAGGGGGAAAGTTCCTGAACAGAACACTAATAGCTTATGCTTTAAAGTCAAGAATTGACAAATGGGACCTCATAAAATTACAAAGTTTCTGTAAGGCAAAGGACACTGTCAGAAGGACAAAACGGCAACCAAAAAATTGGGAAAAGATCTTCACCAACCCCACATCCGACAGAGAGCTAATATCCAATATATACAAAGAACTCAAGAAGTTAGACCCCAAAGAATGAAATAACCCTATTAAAAATGGGGTACAGAGCTAAACAAAGAATTGTCACCAGAAGAAATTCGGATGGCTGAAAAACACCTTAAGAGATGTTCAACATCATTAGTCATCAGGGAAATGCAAATCAAAACAACCCTGAGATTCTACCTCACACCAGTCAGAATGGCTAAGACTAAAAATTCAGGAGACAACAGGTGCTGGCGAGGATGTGGAGAAAGAGGAGCACTCCTCCACTGTTGGTGGGATTGCAAGATGGTACAACCACTCTGGAAATCAGTCTGGCGGTTCCTCAGAAAATTGGGCATGACACTTCCAGAGGACCCTGTCATACCACTCCTGGGCATATACCCAGAGGATTCCCCTGCATACAATAAAGACATGCTCCACTATGTTCATAGAAGCCTTGTTTATAATAGCCAGAAGTTGGAAGGAGCCCAGATATCCCTCAAAGGAGGAATGGATACAGAAAATGTGGTATATTTATACAATGGAATACTACTCAGCAATTAAAAATAATGAATTCATGCAATTTGTAGGCAAATGGTTAGATCTGGAAAATATCATCCTGAGTGAGTTAACCCAATCACAAAAGAATACACATGAAATGCAATCACTGATAAGTGGATATTAATGAGCCCAGAAGCCCTAAATGCTCAAGGCACAATTAGCAAGTCAAATGATTCCCAAGAAGAAGAAAAGAGAGGACCCTGGGCCTGAAAAGATTGGATCCAGTATTGTAGGAGAGTACCAGAACAGAGAAATGGTGGGGGGTGATTGGGGAATAGTTGGGGGAGAGAGGACTTAAGGGACATATGGTTGGGGTGGGGGGGGACTGGGAAAGGGGAAAGCCTTTGGAATGTAAACAAAGAATATAGAAAGAAAAAAAGAGCTTCCAGAGCACACTGGTTCACTTCCCAGCACCCACATGGTGGCTCATAACCATCTATCTATAACTTGAGCTCTGGGGGATCTGACTTCCTCTGCTGGGCTTAAGGGCACCAGGCATGCATACAACACATTTAGATACACATGCAGGCAAAACATTCATACACCATACACATAAGATTTTAAAAAACTAAAATTTTAGGGAACCCAGATGGTTCATCTATTAAGACCACTCATTTCTCTTCCAGAAGACCTTGGTTTGGTTCCTAGCATCTGCAGGGTGGCTCACAACTGCCTAGACCTCCAGTTCCTAGGGACTTGCTGCCCTCTTCTGGTCTCTGTGGGCACTGCATGCATGTAATGCATAAACACTAAGTCCAAATATTCTCATATACATTAAAATAAAATAGATCTTTGAAAAATTAATACATTTACTTTGAAAAATAAAAATAATTTTGCATAGTTGCATATTTAATACAAATTGGTTAGCCCTAAAGTTATGCACATAAGCAACACTGAACATACTTAGCAAGTTGTGGTTGTTTATTCATATATGTATGTATATAATAATAATCAAAGAAAAGTAGACCATAAATTTAAGATGGAGTGAGAGGGGACATGGGAGGGCCTGGAGTTAGAGAAGGGAAGGTAAGAATGAGTATAATTATATTTTGATGAAAAACATTAAGGGCAGTCCCACCATTCTCCAAAGGGTCTCTAAGCTGATCTCCTGCTCAGGGCATCTGTGGATCTCGGCACTCCCCAGTAACCCCGCACTGTACCTGACAATACTTCAGCTTTATGAATGACACTGACAACTAGCCTCATCCACCCCTAAGATACTATCAACCACAGTCATGGGCACTTAAGCCACCACTGGGTAAAATGACATTTGCTTCAGCCACACTTCCTTAAAATGCAAAGAATGTCATAGAGGATCCTGAGCTCAGTCCTGAATTTCCTTTCAATGGCTCCTTATAGAAAATTAAGGCAATTTATAACAAGCCTCATAATCAACCAGAACCCTTATCTCTTAGCATCTGTAATCACCACAGTGATCCAAACTCACAATGAGAAAGTGAGGGCTATGTATAAAACTGGGTCAGGATCTCTTAATGGTATTGATTCAGCAGAGAATCTAGGTCAGTAATATTTTGTTGTGACCTACATTGAGGCAGAGCCTTTCATTACACACAGAGCTTGGGGCAATGAGGATTTTTCTGGCTTCTACGTGAGCATTTTTTCCCTCATCTCTGCCAAAGGACCAAAATGCACCTTTATAATTCAGTCTACGAACTTTAAGCATAACAGGTTGGATGACCTACTTGGCCCTGGGTTTCACTGGCTGCAACTCACCCAAGCGCAGCTGAGTAGGGTTGGTTCATAGCCTTTCAAGATAGCGTCTCTTTATTCTCCTCCTTTACCTAAACAGAGGTCAATAGAGTGTATTTAGCACCTGAAGAATGAGGCTCAGCAAACTTGACCTGAGGGCTATGACGTCAAACTGAGGTCAGGCATCAGTTTAGTCTCACAGGTGGTTTCCACACAGGCCTCTTGATCACCAGCCCTACAGATACACAAGGAAGTCTTCAAGCCCAGAAAGTATGTCAAACTTTCAGGCAAACTTGCAGGACTCATCTATGCTTGAAAAATATAAACATGGCAAAGATTGCTTTGAACTAGTAGTCCTGTAGCAGCCATGGTGCTGATGGGAGTGGGTGATGAAGAACGGGGCAGAGATTGGCTCTCTTGGTAGAAATGCTTTAAGGGTCCCTTTCAAGCTCTGAAATTCTGATTGGTGTGTTACCAACTCACACAGACCACTCAGTCATCTGGGAGTTATAACATGTGTGCAGCATGTGGACAGGACGTTCATGAGATCCTAGCACCACGCAAAGTCCATTGCACAGACTGCCTCATTGCCGCCTCATAGCTACACTAGGGGTCTTGTGCCGCCACATTATACAGGAAGGCAATGCTTAGTGAAATCAGATAACTATCAAGATTGCACAGCTTTAAGGGTGAAATGAGGACGTGGAGCCTTCGAGTCGCGGTGCTCTCTAGCACTGCACAGGAGTAGCCGGTGTGCTTTTTCTCACTGCTCAACAAAAAGACAAAGACAGTGTTGCAAAAAGGGAAAAGGAATAAGCATATTCCGGGGACAGGAAACCGCTTATATCTTACTCTGATGAACAATGATTTGCAACCTTAAGTAAGAGAGGGCAGTACAAATATTGACTTTTCCTGAATCACTGATAGTGTAGGCAAATTGTTTAAAAAGCACACGTCCTCTGGAAAATTAAGACCTAGGTTCCTCCCACCTCAGCAGGGTTAGAAGGTTAATGAAGTCGAGGGTTAGGAAGACCCCATCCTTCCTAACTAGTTTTCCTTACGTGCTAATAAATTATTGGTCAGCAATTGTCCCCACCACCTGTCAGCCTCTGTCTCCTTTCCTTGGAGCTGAGCACTCCAAGACTGACTTCAAACTCATGATCCTCCTGCCCCTCTTCTCTTGCTCAGCCCTGGGCTCAAAGATGATAGAAAGATAGATAGGTAGATAGATAGGTAGATAGATAGATAGATAGATAGATAGATAGATAGATAGATAGATGAGATAGTTGATGGATGGGTAGATGGATAGATAGATGGACAGATAGATAATTAGATAGGTAGATGAATAGATGGGTGATAGACAGACAGACAGACAGACAGACAGAGACATCATTGTTGGTCCAAGGCTCAGGGAACATCAAGGAAGAGTCGGCAGAAAGAACAAGAGCTTAGGATGGGGAGGAAGCTGTAAAATGCTGTCATCTAGACATGACATGGGAATTTCACTTCTGAACTCAGCAGCTATCTACACAAGATCAAAACAACCAAAATTCCAGCATAGATTGGGGTGGGGGAGCTCACAAGGCCTCAGCCCTAACTGAGGAGCTATTGGCATTTAATAGCTGCTGGGAGAGGTAGAACCATTCTTCTCTGGGGCTGTGGTCAGTGGTAGACTGTCCATACACCAGGGGATGGCCCACACATGCACATAGGACCATCACTAACTGGACTGAATGAGTTGTTTGTTTGGCTTTTTTAAGAGAATAAGGGAACATAAAGTTGGAAGGGAGATATGATGGAGTGGATTCAGGGCACACTGGAAGGGAGAAATGGGAGGTGGACACAATTATATTTCCACAATATACACATATAAAATACTCAACAAATAAATAAAAAATAAAACAAGTAACTACAAGAAAAGAGCAACCCCACTGATACCCAGAAGGCGAGGAGCAGGCTTTTGATTCACAGAGAACGCTGCTACATCTGCTCATTCTCTCGCATCTTTCTCTTTACGTCACCATCCAGCCATCCCTCTCCAGGTACAAGGCCCTGCACCCCGCCCTCTGGCTTTATTTACCTCCTATGGGAGGGACACTTGGTTATTTCCAACCACTTGTTACTGGTTACTATTGAATCCTCCTCCTGAGAAACTGAGGCAGTACAGAGAAGTGAACGGCTCCAGGGCTAACTGCTGATCTGGATCCTGAAGCGAGATGTAGACAAACAGAAGCTGGAACGGTAACTGGGAAGTGTGGTCCTCGACAGGGATGGGCTTACAATTATCTCCTTGCTCTTAAGCCTTCAAAAATAAGTCTTCTTGCCCCTTAGTGTATATAGCCATAATCTCTGTGATGGTTTGCATATGCTTGGCCCAGGGAGTGTCATTATTAGAAGGTGTGGCCCTGTTGGAGTAGGTGTGGCCTGTTGGAGTAGGTGTGTCACTGTGGGTGTGGGCTTTAATACCCTCACTCTAGCTGCCTGGAAAGCAGCTTTCAGATGAAGATGTAGAATTCTCAGCTCCTCCTGCACTGTGCCTGCTTGGATGCTGCCATGCTCCCGCCTTGATGGTAATGAACTGAACCTCTGAACCTGCAAGCCAGCCCCAGTTAAATGTTGTCTAAGAGTTGCCTTGGTCATGGTGTCCACAGCAGTAAGACCCTATCTAAGACAATCTCTCATCTTCAGAAACAAAACTTGCAAAATTCCCAGGCTTCCTTTAACCCTAGTTATCACCCATCTCCTTCTATGCACTCCTTCAAAGAAATCCCCCAGTTTCTGAAGCTGTATTACAACTACATTTGGCTTTTCCCTAGGTTGGTGGGATGGCTCATTTTATAACAGCTTGACATGATGGAGAGTCATCTGGGAAGAGGCAAGCTCAATTTAGAAGATGCCCCCACCAGATTGGTTCTAGATTGGTCTGTGGGCAAGTCTGTGGGAGCATTTTCTTGATGGATGTGTGGGAGGGCCCAGCTCACTGAGGGCAGTGCTGCTCGTGGGTTGGTGCCCCTAAGGAAGCAAGCTGAGCAAGCCAGTAAGCAGCTCAACTCCGTGCTTCTGCAGCAGCTCCTGTCTCCGGGTCTCCGCCCTCTTTGAGTCTGCCCTGACTTCCCTCGGTGAGGGACTGTTATCTGGAAATGAAAGATGAACTAAACCCTTTCCTCCCCAGTTGGTTTTGCTGTTTAATCACAGTAGTAGAATGCAGTAGAGTTGGTTCTAGTGACAAAGAACTGACACTTGGGGCTGGAGAGGTGACTCAGTAAATATAAATGCGAGCTGCTCTTGAAGAGAACTCAAGTTTGTTGCTGCTGTATTTTTTCCAACCCAATTACCGGGTAAAAGAAATCTCAACTCAATCAGTAACAATACAAGCTATAAGCCTAGATTGGTCAGATCCCCCACTACACTACTCTATTCCCATCTATATTATCCCATATAACTTGCGGTTTCTCCAGGCCATGAGCTTCTCTCTCTCTGCCTGTTCTCTGTGGAATCCCCCGTAGCTCCTCCCCTCCCCGCTCATCCTTTTCTCCTCTCCTAAACTCTTAGCTCCTCCCCCTTCCTCCTGCCCAATCATTGGCTCAAGCCTTTATTTGAAAAGTTAAGGTGGGTAGAAGGTTCACAAGGCAACTCCTCATAGCTACATAGAGATACACACACACACACACACACACACTTACACGTATTTAAAAAGGAATACATTTAGCCAGGCAGTGGTAGCACAGGCTCTTAATCCCAGAACTCCGGAGGCAGAGGTAGAAATATCTCTGTGAGTTCAAGGCCAGCGTGGTCTACAGAGTGAGTTTGAGGACAGCCAGGGTTACACAAAGAAGCCCTGCCTTGAAAAAGAAACAATAAATAAATAAATTTGAAAAAACTCTCACTTTTAAGACAAGATTTTTAATAAAAAAAGCAAATCAGTGAAGCATGATGGTTCACACCTATAATCTTAGCAATGGGGAAACTGAGGCAAAAAAATTAAAGCCAACATCGGCTACATAATGAGTTCCAGGGCACTTTGGGATACAGAGTGAGACCTGTCTTAAACATGATAGATAGATAGATAGATAGATAGATAGATAGATAGACCCAAGTTTGCCTTCTGCTATCCCCACTCCCACGTGTTGGGAGTGAGTGTGAAGAAGACAGAAGGCCTGGGCACAAGTGTGCCCGTTCAGCTGTGTGCTCAGCCAGCCAGACTGAAGGCCCCCAAGGGAAGGGGCAAGTCTTCCAGGCAGGAGCCATTAGCATGTGCATCCGGAGTTCCCAGCACTGGGCACTTAGCACAGCTGGAAGGCAGGGCACAGCTAAATCAAGCTCTTCCTTTGTCAAGAGTTATCTGGGTGTAACTGGTTATTACCAGAAGTGCAGGGCAGGCTCACGTCTCTGCTGCACCCAGCTCCATCAATCACACTTAATGTCCTCTCTTACCTCATCTTCTAAGAGCCTAATAACGTTGTTTGTCATGGGAAGCCTAAGGTCCGTCTCATTGGCTGCTCGCTCTGCTGATTCTACAAAGGGAGTCTGATTATATGAGCTATTAATCCAATCAGTCCCCCAGATGGAACAGGAAGGCCCCAAATTTCTTCTCTGTGGTGACTGGTTGATAGACTTTAGCACGTACTATCTGTCCTTCTCCAGACAGTTAAACTGTCATGTTTATCATAATCTTCACTGTGGTTTTATTATTGATTTGTTACTTTGAAACATAGTTTTGGTCCAGTGTTAATGCTATATATACTATTTTACCTACTAAACATTTCAATATTTGATAACCTAAGCGTCCCTTTGATAAATTACTTCTTGATTCAAAATATTTTGGTAACACTTTTTTATCTTTCATGCGAACTTTTTAGCTAGGTTTTTTAAAATTAGAGAAACTTTTTTTTAGTTGTTTTGAGAAACTTTAAAATATTTGTTTATTTGTATTTAATGTGTATGATTATTTCCCTGCATGTATGTATGTGAATACATGTATGCATGTGTTGCCTGCAGAGGCCAAAAGAGGACATCAGAGTACCTGGAACTGGAGCTGCAAGCAGTTGTGAGCTATCGTGGGGACGCTGGGAACCAAACCAGGGTTCTCTGCAAGAGCAGCTTGTGCTATTGACCACCGAGTCTAGCCTTTTAAAATCAGCATAAAGGAAAACCAAATCAGTAAAAATGAGCTGGACTTTATGACATTCCAGTATTGGAAACGGCTGAATAGCCATACCTCCACCCCCAACCTCACCCCAAAATCTCCCTATAGCTGTTAGACTCACAATTTGTCAAGGTATTTTCATTGTAGACAAGAGTCAGTTGACCTACAAACCACACAGCTACTTAAAGAAAGCACTTCAGTGGTGATTCCTCTATTAAATATTGAATATGAGGTCCCCTCAACTTGATATCCAGACACTGAAAAGGCTGACCACATGAATATGAATCTCTCTCTTTCTCTGAGTGTCTCTCTCTGTCTCTGTCTCTGTGTCTCTTTCCTTTTGTCTGTCTCTCTCTGTCTCTGTCTCTCTGTCTCTCTGTCTCTGTCTCTCTGTCTCTGTCTCTGTCTCTGTCTCTCTCTCTCTCTCTCTCTCTCTCTCTCTCTGTGTGTGTGTGTGTGTGGTGTGCATAGATCCTCATATTTTTGCAGCAAGTACTTTATTGTCTGAGCCATCTTCCCAGACTCTAATGGGAAAAAAATTCAGTGAAAAAAAAGACACACAAGTGATATAACAAGGGGAAAATTGGCTAGTAATTAGTTACTACTCTTAGCACACACAGGGTCCTAAAACAGAGGAAAGGCAATCAGAAATAGAAAATGGGTAAAGCATAATGATAAGAACGAAGTGATTTAAAACTTTAAGTACTGGCTCCCCAGATACAACTATCTGCTGATAATACAAAGGCAGAGTCATCAATTAGTTGCCACGGTAGAACACCAGATGGAGATGTAGCTCAATAGTAGAACCATTGCCTAGCGTCCAGGAAGTCCTGGCATGGTGGCACATACCTGTCCACATACCGGGGAGGTCAGGGACAGATTATAAGATCGAGCTCACATTGCCAAGGATGTGACGGCTCTGTGGAAGGGCTCATTTCTGCCTTGATGAGGAGCATGACCAGGGAGACTGCCACAGCTCCTACCTCCCCTCACCAGAGAGTTGATCCTCTGGGAGTCACCCGCGGGCTGTAAAGTGGACAGAGACAGCATCGGCTCAGGAATGGGGTAACCAGAAAAATAAGGACCAGAAAATAAAGGGGAACAAATTTCTTGTTATGGTGTTTTCATATAGAACATAAGATTCTCACACAGGATTGTCAACGTTAAGGAAGAAATGGCTACATGATTACGCACGCCCTCTTCATTGTCAGAATTGTGTCCACTTTACTAACCTTTGAAGAAAATCAACAAAATTGTCCTGTATATTTGTGGTGGCTTGAATTAGAAGAGCCCCGATAGGCTCATATATTTGAGCCTTGGTTCCCAGGTGGGTGGAACTGTCTGGAAAGGATTGAGAGGTGTGGCCCTGCTGGTGGAGGTGTGTCACCACAGCGGCAGGCTTTGAGATTTCAGAAGGCACACTGTTTCCGGTTAGCTCTCTCTGCCTCCTGCTTGTGGATTGAGAGGTAAGCTCTCAGCGACTCTCCAGTGCCACGCCCGCCTGCTGCCATGCTTCCTGCCTGCCATGGTGATCACAGACTTACCTTCTGAAGCCTTAATCCTCACTAAACTCAGTGAAAGGAGTAACAAAGAGAAGACGATGTTATATCCTGTTTATCATTCATTAATCACCTCTCCTTGTTTCCTGCCCTCTACTGTTTTCTTTCTCTTTTCCCTCCTTTTTTCTTTCTTTCTTTCTTTCTTTCTTTCTTTCTTTCTTTCTCTTTCTTCTCTTCCTCCTTCCCTTCTCTCCCTCCCTCCCTCCCTTCCTTTCTTCCTTTTTTCCCCTGTTTTCTGAGAGAGGAATTCTCGGTGTAATACCCCCAACCGTCCCAGAGCTCACTCTGTAGACTAGGCTGGCCCCTCAGATCTACCTCTGTCTCCTGAATGTTGGGATTAAAGGTGTGTACCACCACACCCAGCTACTATTTTCTTTTAAGAAAGAAAGAAAGAAAGAAAGAAAGAAAGGAAAGAAAGGAAGGAAGGAAGGAAGGAAGGAAAAGAAAGAAAGAAAGAAAGGAAGGAAGGAAGGAAGGAAGGAAGAAAGAGAAAGAAAGAAAGAAAGAAAGAAAGAAAGAAAGAAAGAAAGAAAGAAAGAAAAAGGAAAGAGAAAAAGAAAAAACCCCAAAACTTCTTTGGGTATCTAGTATTTCTTTGGCTCTAGCAACCACAATTCTGAGTCTCTGTCACTCTTCCCTACCCCCTTCATCTCAGTATCTTGTGAATCTAGGGTCTCTCACAGAGCAAGCCAGGCCTCTCTGGGCTTCTTGGGCCCACAGTTGCTTTGCTGACCTAGGTCACCTTTTTGAACCAAGAATGGTCCCTAAGAAGGCTGGCCAGCAAAAGCCCTCAGGGCTGAAGACCTTAAGTCTAGCAACTAGGAGTCTGTCCACTCATCCATGTATTGTACATTTCACAAATATCTTTTGAAACTCTACCCTGTGCCATGCAGAGTTGAACATAAGAACAAATGAGAAATACTGACTCTTAGTGCAATTGAGGGATGGGTAGGAAACTGTAGATTTGTACAAATAGCTGTGGTAACACAGGAGGAAGTATTATCATCACCCAGAAGCACAGAGACTTCATAGCAGTTCCGGGATACAAACCAGAACCACAACAGATGTAGGAAAGGGAAGAGAATATGCCAGAAAGATACAAAGTTATAGAAGCGTAAAAGGGTTCCTACAAAATAGAATGAAGAGGATGAAAACCTTGTGTCAGAGAGTATGAAGTTGGTAGAAAGCCAGATGGGGTACCACATAAACAGATTTGACCAAGAGCCAAAGAGCTAGTCAGTCAAGGCCCCAGGGGGAGTCCATATCCAGCAGTAGCCCCCACCATGCAATTAAGAAACACTTTCCACTACCCTGATTAGCTACACACTTAGCTCACAACAGACTTGTGAGGAGCAGGCTCAGGACCCCTCCTCATTTTATCTTAGCAAAAACCAAACATCAGTGGCCACACGTCTACATGATTCCTATGACGTCCCAAATGGTCTGATCTGGTCCTGGTGTTTGTTCTCTCTGCAGACTTGAGCCCTGTAGCAATCATTAGAAGACTTGGGGATTTTCCTCTGAGCTGAAAACACTTCAGTATTGCCTAGTGCCAGCAATTTCCAGGTCTCAAAGTCTGGATCCACCCACAACCAAGGTCCAGCCAGAGAACGGCTGTGAGCTCTTACTCCCCCTAAGCTAACAAAAATACACTTATCTCCCAGCCAAAAAGAGAAGGGGAAAAGTCCCTATTACCATCCAACTGCACCAACTTCCTATTTTTCCCCTGCCTGCTACCACTTCTTCTTCACTGTGTCCTTCTGGTTTCCTAGCAGCTGTCAATGTCCCCTGCACCGTGAGTAGCAGGACTGAGCAGGCACTGCCCGGGTGTGTGCCAAGCTCAAAGCGTGGGAGGGCACAGGAAGAGGGCATAGCAGGACTCCACTGCTGCCCGAGAGCCAGAGGCATTTATGTGGCTGGTCTGGGGAGCTAGCCGGTGGCTTTCTCTAAATAAACACTTCAAACCTCAGATGAGGTCTTGCAAACCCACATTTCAGAATCTGCCAAGGAAGCTGCTTTGTATAGGCAGCTGCACCTCATAACCTGCCAGGCAGGGTCTCATCTTACAAGGTTCAAAAACTTTGAATGGTTCATCTAATGTCACCTGGCAAAGTCTCAGACTTCCAACTGGAACTTGTGTGTTGGTCCTAGACCTGACATCACATTAAATACAAGTAGTGCTGAGAAGCCCCAGAGAGTGGGCGGAGGCACATGGGTGTCCACCCGTGTGTGCCTACACACTACTGTCATGGTCCAACAGTGCTTGATGCTACATTGGTCTCATCTAGACATAGAGACCACCTTAAACTCAGCATGGACTTTGTGTTTTTTGTGTGTGCATGTATGTGCATGTACATGTCTATGTGTGCATGTGGAGGTCAGGGGTTGATGTTAGATGTCTTCTTCAGTTTCTCTCCATCTTACAATTTGAAGCAGGGTTTCTTACTAACCCTGGAGCTCACCAATTCGGCTAGGCTGGCTGGCCGCTGGGTTCCAGCTATTCATTTGTCTCTACCTTCCCAGCATGGGGATTACAGCTACATCTTATTATGCCTGGATTTTTGTTGTTCTTGTTTTTGTTTCTGTTTTTTTTTAACATGAATGCCAGATATGCAAATTCGAGACTTCAGGATCGCACAACGAGTACTGTACTGACTAGCCATATCTCTAGTTTTGGACTTTTTAAAATGCTGGTGATGAATCTGAAGTCTCATATATACAAAGTACACGTTCTACCACTGAGCTATACTCCAGCTCACCACTCCTTTTTATGAATGAATCTGACAGCATTTATCGCATGGAACAGCATGTTTGTGTATCTACTCCTTCTGCCAGCTGTGACTTATGCTGGGAACTCTTTGAAGAGCTCCTACCACACCATTGGCTCTATATACATCTTTTATTTGCTTTTAATAAGGAGCAGGAAAGACGCGAAGATAAACTGCCATTTCTGTCACCCGGGTCATTGTATTATGCTGATACCAATCACTTCATGATTCCACGGGTCCGTTTTAATGGGATCACGGTTTGTGGAACAGGTTAGCCAGAGGCGCAGCAAGGCCTGGCAGGGTCTCAAGGGGCTCAGGTGCAAAGGTACAATGTGAAGGCTATCTTGAGAGAGATGGTCCAACCGATGTCTTTGAGTGAGGAGGAAGGACTCAATTTAGCACAATGGTTGGGCTGAGGGTCAACGCTAAGCCATGGCTCTGGGACAGTCCTGGGACAGGCTGGAAGGCGATGTGCTGGGTGGCCTGCCCTCATTTATTAATTTTTAGTGAAGGGGTGTACAGACTCTTCTCTTGGCCCCTTTTACTGTGCATTATCCAAGACATGCTCTGTTCCTTCCTGATGCAGCTTTAAGAACAGTGTGATTATGCAATGAAAACCATTAGGTTGCTTGTGGATGGAGAATAAGCACTTGAGATTCTTAATTCTCTCTCTCTCTCTCTGTGTGTGTGTGTGTGTGTGTGTGTGTGTGTGTGTGTGTTTGTTTTGCTTTTTCTCTGTGTACATGCACACACACACACACACACACACACACACACTCACACTCACACACATCTTATATAGCCCAAGCTGGTATTGAACTCACCTTATAGATAAATATGATCTTGAACTTTTGACCTTTCTAATTCAAGAGTACTTAGAATACATGTGTGTTCCACAATGCCTTGTGAGGGGCTAGAACCCATGTCTTCATGCGTGCGAGCATTCTGCCAGCTGAGTTACATACCTGGCCCTCTTAATAATCTCTTTAATTATCATTTGTATGAGAAATTTTCCTACATTTTCATTACAGTCATGACACCAGCGGGTAAGCAAACCACAAAACTACTTTTAAAAAAGTATATAGTGTTAGGTGTGTGTGTGTGTGTGTGTGTGTGTGTGTGTGTGTCTGTCTGTCTGTCTGTCTGTCTATGTGTAGACCAGAAATCAACATCATGTGTCTACTACTTCTTCAGTAGTTCCCTACCTTATTTGCTGAGCTAGAGTCTGTCTCAGAACTTGGAGCTCACTCACTGATTTGGCTAGCCTGGCTGCCCAGCCAGCCTCAGGGGACTGTCTCCACCTTCCAAGCTCTGGGATAACAGAAACATGCCCAGACCCTACTTTTTCACATAGCCACTGGGAATTTTTTTGTTTTTGTTTTTGTTTTTGCTTTTTCAAGACAGGGTTTCTCTGTGTAGTCCTGACTGTCCTGGAACTCACTCTGTAGACCAGGCTGGCCTCGAACTCAGAAATCCGCCTGCCTCTGCCTCCCAAGTGCTGGGATTAGAGGCGTGCGCCACCATGCCCGGCTAGCCACTAGGAATTTAACTCAGGTCCTAATGCATGTATAGCAAACAGTCCATCGACTGAATCATACCCCTAACTAGCTCTTCCTAGAGAGTCTAGCCTAATTCATGAACTCTGGGTTCCAATGAGAGCCCTGTCTCAAAATCTATGGTACAGAGGGTACAGAGAGAGCTCTCTGTCCTGGAGAGGGACAGTTCTCAGCTCCCACACGACATCTGATCCAATACCTTTTTCTGGCCTCTGCAGACCCCTCCAATCATACAGTGCACCTACATCCATGCAGGCAAACCACTCAAACATGTAAAATCATCAGTAAATCTTAGAAAAAGATAGAAGATAACCAACATTAACCTTTGACCCATATACTCATGCTTCCACACGTGTCCCTGTAGGCACAAGACAACACCCCACCCCCACTCACATACACACCAAGATATTGTTTTCAAAATAGTAAAAGGATGTGGAATTGTGATAGGATTATCAAAGTAAAATAAAATAAAAATCAATAGCAACCTGTAGCAGCGGAGCCCTTTTTCTCTGAACAGGGAGAAATGTGACTTAAGGTGCCTGTTATCAGGCTTTGCCAGCTTTTTCCTGTTAGAGCTCATGCCTCCCTGTATCCAGATCAGCATTCGTGTTTATTCTCAGCACCAACTGTAAGTGGAAATGTAAATATCTTATCAAGAGCCGGTCTGTTCAGTTCCTTAGACATTTCACCCAGGACTTTCCTCAGCTTGTGAAACTTGGCTTCAGAGGTCTCTAGCATTAGCTGACACAAAGGAGAATAACTGAACTACACACCAAATGCATTTAAAGCCCCCAGGCAGAAGCAAGAGGATCTGAAATTTGGCCATTCTCTGCCAGACAGTGAGTTTGAAGTCAGTCTGAAACACATGTGAATCTGCCTTAAACAGAAAAAAACAAAACAGCAAGCAAACCTAGGACATAACAGGCGCTCCTATCACTAGGGAGATCAACAATTATAACACTTTATTCTTAATGATGTTATTTTGGTCCTTGTCTCACCCTTAAAATGTCTTTATTTAGCATAGGATTGCATATATGTAAGCCCAACACTGAGGGGATGGCGGCTGGAGAATCTTGAGGTCAGGGTCAGTTTGGGTAACAAAGAAATAAAAAATAAGTAACTTTAATAACACTGTGTTACCTACTTCGCACGGGGACATCCAGGTGTAATTATTGCTTAGTTTATAAAGTAGGCACGGGCTCTGAGAGTTCAATGGCCCCTTAGGGAAGAGCCAAGCCCCTTGAGTCCTAGCCTGGACCCTTTCCACATGGACACAGCGAGCCTAGGCAGGGATCTGCCGCAGACCAAACTCAACCCGGAGCTGTAGCTGTGGGGAACCAGGATTCTTTGGTGAGCCAGGAAGGCACAGATTCGGCGAATGACAAACAGACACTAGACGCAGAAGTGGTTTAGTATCTGAGTGTATTAGGCTGCTCTGAGCCAGGGGATTTTAAGCATGAGATTTTCCCATTTCAAAAGATGTATCCAGTAAAGCAGGCACAAAGAACAATCAGCCATAAGATATTTGACATAACCATTTGCCATAAGGAAACGTAAAATCAGCCAGGTAAAACGTTTTCCGTGAAACAAATTAGAAGCTCAAACATAGACAACATCCATCTTCCTAATATAAACTTTAGTTCTAAAAGAGACTTCAAAGGACGTTAGGCCAGACCCCCTAAGTCTTAATGAGATTCTGTGGGTAAACTTAACCGGACACCTAGCTTTTCACTGTGGAAAATTCCCTGTGCTTATTCAATGCTTTTCATACCACAATGTCAGAGCCACTCTCATTAACATAGCCATACAAGTTTACATTTCATTGGGAGATTAATGTAATTATGTAAACTACTAAGGCAAAGCAGTGCAGTTCTAAGAAGAGAGGGGTTTTGGCCAGTGACTTACTTCAAAGAAGAATTCTTTTACATCTATTTGCTTGGTTTTTCTTAGTCCCAGCTACTAGGAAGAGGGGAAGTTTTAGGAAGTAAAGCAGGCGGCCAGTGAGATTTTTGGCTTCTGAATGGAGGTGTTCCAGAGAGCTCCAAGAGGCATTTCCTCGCCTCAGTCTGCAAGACCCTGTCTCACAGAATCAATTGGCACCACACCGGCAGGGATCATCCCTGTGAGAACATGGGAACACCAGAGAAAAGGAACTGTGCAACCCCACAACTAGGCTACTCTGATTGCTGCAATGGAACAGGGGCTCTCTCCACTTAGCTGTTTCAAGCAAGCTGTGAATGTCCTGAGTATCTCCCTGGACTTTCTGCCTTGAAGTTCAGCTGACACCACACACCTTTCAGTTTGACTAAGGATGAGACAGTCCCATAGGCTCATGGGTCTGTGTGCTTGGTCCCCAGTAGAAGAAACTGTTTGGGAAGACTAGGAGGCATAGCCTTGCTGGAGAAGGTGAGGTAGACTTTAAGAATTCAAAAGCTCACCTGATTCCCACTGTGCCTCTCTCTTTGTCTCTTGTTTGTGGGTTAGGATGTGATCTCTCAGCTGTTCCTGCCACCATGCCTTTAACTCCTCCAGCGTGGACTCTAACCCTCTGAAACTATAAGCCAATGAAATGCTTTGTTCCTTGGTCATGGTGTTTTGTCATAGCAATAGAAAGGAAACTAAGCCTTTACCCAAGTTTGGGCTGACGTCAGGCTTTCCCCGGGCCTCACACCCACTTTCTGATTCCTTGTGCATCTGTCACTTGGGTGCCCAGCACTTCCTTTCCATCCTTTCCTGCTGGTATGGCCATAGTGAAGCTTTGGAGGGGAGACCTACACACATTCACTGGCTTCCCAGGAACAATGATAAACTCTCTAGCTCCTTGGCTCTCTGAATCTTTGCGTCTGCTCAAGGTGAAAACTCACCCCTACAGTGACAAAGGAGACCTTTTCAGACGTTTAAAGTGGAAGAAGTCAGGAGACAATGAGACCAGACTGGAGGGAAGGGCTTGTGTCATCGAGTGTAGGATTTCTAGGGACGGGAGAATTCACTGCTGAGGCTGGTCTGACATGAAGGGCACATGCATCGTGCCTGTCAGTGTCAGTGACCTGCGCACTGGGCAGGTCCTGGAGGATGACCCTCTCTATTCTCCCACAAGGTTCCATGGCGGGGAAGAAACAGGGACAGCTATGACATTTTCCTTATTCTCCCTTGACTTAACCACGTACTCCATCCTGAACACTTCCCCTCCCCAGGGAGGTCCAGACCCTACTTCAAGCTCCCTGATGAGTCTCTTGATGTTTGCCATGCTGGAAACCAGAAAAATAACTTCTCATAGCAGACTGCCTAGAAAGAAAACCTTTCTAGTCTTTTCTTCCTTCCTTCCTTCCTTCTTTCCTTCCTTCTTTCCTTCCTTCCTTCCTTCCTTCCTTCCTTCCTTCCTTCCTCTCTCTCTCTCTCTCTCTCTCTCTCTCTCTCTCTCTCTCTCTCTCGTCCCTGTCTCTCCCCCTCTCTTTCTTTCTTTCTCTCTTTCTTTCTTTCTTTCTTTCTTTCTTTCTTTCTTTCTTTCTTTGTATGTTGAGGGAAACCATCCATGGCACACTGGTGAGTGTGTGTGCTTTCTGGAAAGGGTTAAACTTTCATCTCATTGGGTGTTGGACAGACAGACACGGGGGACTCTTAACACACGTATAATGCAATTAAGGTCAGGAAGCACTAATCAAACTTACAAACTGAGCCTCATAATAACATCAATTCTATCCCTTCAACTTCCTTACATATCATATGGACTTGGACTAGAACATGTTATCTTTAGTTTAAAATAAATGGAAACTTTAAAAGCAAGGATACTCAGATCCGTATGTGTAGGTTTGTTTCCCTGCCTCCTTAAAGGAGGCAAATGGCTTAAGGCAAAGGATCTGATTCTGCAGGTCTCCATGAGGAGGCTCTTGCTAGTTGAGCAGGCACTGTGTACCAAGCACTGTTCTGAGTCCTCGGAGTGCAGTAACCAGCCAGACAAGGAGTGGAGATGGGGCTCTACTGGGTCACAACAGACTAACCAAGTAGGCAACATTTCACAGTGAAAACTAAGGAACATTCATTCTTACATTCAAACCCATGAGAGACTAAACTTTCCCTCCAAACAGGTTGCACCTGAAAGCCAGTGAGTTTTAAGGCAATTCTCACAATAAAAGAGCTTACAAGTCCCTAGGGATAGATTCAGGTATTGGAAAGTATAGCTATCACCTCTTTTGACACAAAATGAGGAGAGAGCGAATATAGATGGTCTAGTGTGCCCCTTGTTGTTCCTGAGGATTAACCCTCATTCTTAATGTCACTCTGAGGAGGCTATTGTTGTTAATAGCCCCAAGGCAAAGTTTAAGGAAACTAGGTGACTTGGTATGGCTTTTAATAGAGCAGGGCTCAGCTGAGTCCAGGTAGTCTGCTGTTCCTTGGTCAGCCTGTAAATAGTCAGGAATTCATTAAAGAAAGCAAACATATAGGTGGAACTATAGGGACACTTCTTTACACCTTTGCACTTTAGACTCTGCATGTGTAAGTTGAGGAATTAAGGAGCATTGGCTTGGGAAAGGGAAGGACGTAAGCAAAGTCAGTGAACGCTGAAGTTTGCACACACATGGATGACTGACAACCAAAGAGAAATGGCATAGCCGGTCAGGAAGGTGTGTGAGCAGTCATTGGCGTGCGTTCAGTGACCACATTTGTTCATGGAAACCTGTGTGTGTGTGTGTGTGTGTGTGTGTGTGTGAGAGAGAGAGAGAGAGAGAGAGAGAGAGAGAGAGAGAGAGAGAAGGAGGGAGAGAAAGAGAAGGAGGGAGAGAGAGGGGGAGGGAGAGAGGGAGGGAGAGGGAGAGGGAGGGAGAGGGAGAGGGAGAGGGAGAGGGAGAGGGAGGGAGGGAGAGGGAGGGAGGGAGAGGGAGGGAAGACGGGGAGAGGGAGGGAAGACGGGGAGAGGGAGGGAGGGAGAGGGAGGGAGGGAGAGGGAGAGGGAGAGGGAGAGGGAGAGGGAGGGAGGGAGAGGGAGAGGGAGAGGGAGAGGGAGAGGGAGGGAGGGAGAGGGAGGGAGGGAGAGGGAGGGAGGGAGAGGGAGAGGGAGGGAGGGAGAGGGAGGGAGGGAGAGGGAGAGGGAGAGGGAGAGGGAGAGGGAGAGGGAGAGGGAGAGGGAGAGGGAGAGAGAGGAGGGCTGCATAGGGAAGCTAGCTCAGTAAAGCGAGCACTGTGCTGGCACTTACTGAACTCAGGCCTTTTGCACACTTTCCTCCACAAGCCCCCTTTCCTGGCTTTTCCTACATGTACACGTACACACAAACAGAGGTAGAAGCGAGCTGAAAGAATGTAGTCTGAAACTGGATGTCTTCCTCCTGCCCAGAGAAAGCTGATCTTCCCACGAAACCGAAGCCTTTCCCATGCATCCTGAACCCTGTCCAGGGTTTTCAAAGCAAGGCATAAGCAAGGGACCCACACACCATTCTTAGTCCTGTCCACGCGCTGAGCCGGTCCAGGTTCCTGCATCCCCGCCCCCATGAAAATCCAGTTCACCTTGTGTCATCCTTCCTCATAGTGCTCATAAAATGTGCCACAGAAAGTATCCCTCAAGCTGAGCTCATCTCTGGGGAAAGGAGCTCAGGGAACTATCTGGAACAAAGTAGACAGGAAGGTAGGAGCATGGGTGGGGACGAAGAGCCGTGAACGTCAGATCTCATTGCTGTCGCCTTTGCATCAGCTCCTGCCGGCATTGCTCAGCCTCTCTGGTCCTTTGGACACTGCTTTTTTCCTCATAGGATTGTGAGTTTTATGAAGGAGCTACATGGAGTCCTGTCCCCAAAGCCACACCCCTTCCAGTGTGTGTGTGTGTGTGTGTGTGTGTGTGTGTGTGTGTGCATTCATGTCCGTGTAAGCGTCAGAGGTCAATGTCATTTGCATATGTTCAATTCCCATATTGGCACATCATTTCAACTAGTCTTGCTGGCCAGTGGGTTCCAGAGATGCCCCTGTCTCCACCTCCCCTGTGTTGGGATTACAGACACCTGTCACCACACTTCCCGTCTCGTGTGGGTGCTGGGAATCTGACCTCAGGCCCTTGTGCCTGAGTCGAGCCATCCCCCTAGCCGCCATTACCCCCTCTGTCATCTGTCCATAAACGTTCTCTCCCTTTCAAAAGAGGAGGAGGCAGGCAGTGACCGTCACACAGAGACAAGCAGAGCCCCGCCCAGGTGTAGACTCTAGGGAAACCCTCTGGGCCTTCTGTAGCCCACGGCTTCCCCTTGCCTAGCCCTCGTGCTGTCTAGATTTCCCTTCATTGGAACTGAAGTATCGCTGTGACCATGACCCTGGCAAGGTGGATGGAAACACAAAGACTAGAACTGATTACAGTGTTGAGTTTCCTGCACAGTTTACATGGAAACTAGCTGCACACCTCATGTTCCAGTCGGAGCTCTCAAAGTCACCCTCTTTCAGTCCTGTCATTAGTCATCGATGTCCGACATCCCTTCCTAAGCACGCACAGGTTAGAAAACAAACAAACAAACAAACAAACAAACGCCGGACATTTAATTTTTACCCATTTTGGAATAGAGGGAGTTAGATTTGATTTCTTGTTATAGCACTCATGTCTCAGAGTAAACTGTTGAATTAATTAATGCCGTTGGCAGGTTCACTACCCGCCCCCAATGGTTTACATTCTGGAATGAAAGACACACACACACACACACACACACACACACACACAGCCTTTATATTTTAATATGCCTTAAGCAGCACAATAGCTGGGCAGCTACCTAATCTCCAGGCAGTTAATCTACACACACCCCCAATGATCAATCCCGAGTTATTACTTACTTAACTTTATATAATAATCTTGGCTGCTCTGGACCCAAAGGGCTGCCCAGCGGGGCTGCACTCTGGGCTGCGTTCTCCGGGCTCCTTAACATGGGGGCCTTGTCTCTGTCCTGCACTCTTCCCAGGCTTTCGTCTCTCTTCACCTCCACCCTCTCTCCCAGCGTGGCACATCTCCCTTATGCTCCCTCCTCCAGATCCCAAGCCCAGGAATCTCCTCCAGATCCCAAGCCCAGGAATCTCCTCCAGATCCCAAGCCCAGGAATCTCCTCCAGATCCCAAGCCCAGGAATCTCCTCCAGATCCCAAGCCCAGGAATCTCCTCCAGATCCCAAGCCCAGGAATCTCCTCCAGATCCCAAGCCCAGGAATCTCCTCCAGATCCCAAGCCCAGGAACCTCCTCCAGATCCCAAGCCCAGGAATCTCCTCCAGATCCCAAGCCCAGGAATCTCCTCCAGATCCCAAGCCCAGGAATCTCCTCCAGATCCCAAGCCCAGGAATCTTAAAGTCCCACCTCTGTCTGCCATTCCCAGCCATTGGCTGCGGGCATCTTATTTACCAATCAGAACCGAGTGGGGGTAGGGTCCTTCAGTGTCTGCAGGACTCTCTCTCTAACAATTTTGGGGACCCAAATTAACATTAGAATGCAGACAGCAATTAGGCCAAACCCACTAGAGTAAACTGTTTTCCCTTTGGTCAGTACAGACTTTCACTACTTCAGGCAACCTGAGGAAACAGTGAGATGGCTCAAGTTCTTGATTTAATATCCTCTCTCCTCCACCACTGTACTCTTCCTCCACTGCCGCCCTGCACCGGTCCCAGACTGCAGCTGACACCCCAGGCCTCACATCTGAAGGAATTGGAATGGGCCAGAGTGCTTCTCAATTCTTGTAGTCAGGGGAGTCAAGGGATTGTTTAATTCAAGTTCTTTTTAAAAGCTTGATTAGATATAGATTATGGTGATGAGAAAAACAGACGTAGAAAGCTTACTGCTTGGAAAGTCGGGGAGAAGGGCACACAGAAAGTCTTTGTGCTGTTTAGCAAATGTCCTGTGATCCTGGCCAATCTAAAAATAGAAATGAGATAAGACGGAGACTTCTGAGAAAGACACCGGTCATACTCTGGTCTCCGCATGTGCACACATACTTGTGTGTCTGTGTATATGTGTCTGTGTATACACACGTCAGTTTGTGCACACCGACACTCGCATGTGCACTCGCGCACACACACAAACACACATGAAAATAAGAGCTGGCGATGGTAGTGAAGAAAGAAGCTTGCACCGACTGGGTAAGGGAAGGCGAGAGGCTCTGCAGGAGATGCAGGAGAGGAGGATGGAGAGTCAGGCTTCTGCATGGATCGTTCTGACAAACACACGCACCATGTCCTGACGGATAGAAATAAAAGGCATTGCTTCTTTCTTTCTTTCTTTCTTTCTTTCTTTCTTTCTTTCTTTCTTGACCAGAAACTGTTACAAATCAGCCAAATAAACCCTACTCTGTCTTTGCAAAATAAAAAGGGGATTTCCTCTGCTAGTGTCTGGTCCACAAAGATATGGTATGGAGGCTGCTTATAAAGGATCACAAATTCTTCATGCTGATACTTGGATTCGAGAAGCACATATCAGCTGAGGCGTTCTGCTTAGAACACGGCAGATGGAGACTGGAGTGTGCTGCCGGTGGAGTGGAAAAGATGCAATTCTTTGTGGTTTTATGTCATTTAGTGCAGTCACCCAGACATGTTCCCAGTGGGCCGCCCTTCGTACAGACTTAAGGTTAGAATGACAAATGTGCATAAAGCTATTCTGCAAAATTATACTCACTTGCAGGAAATGAAGAGGCGATTTCTGTGTTGGTTTCTACTCTCCTTGCAGCAACTGAAGGAAGGAAAGCAGGGATCCCAGCTTAACGAGACAGTCCACTGTGGTGGCGAAGGCATGGTGGCAGGAGTGGATGGTCACTTTGTATCGGCAGTCAGGAAGCAGAGTGGCCTGCTAGTGTTCAGCTTGTTTTCTCGCTTGTATTCACTTAGCAAGCCTGAGCCTAGCTCATGAACAATATTTCCACAGTTAGGGTGGGTCTTTTCACATCGACGTAATCTAGAAATTTCGAATTTCTTTACAGACATGCCTAGAGTTTTGTCTCCTAAGTGATTCTAGATTCTGTCAATTTGGCAATCAACATTAACTGTCATAAGTCTACCCTTTGCCAGGTGGTGGTGGCACACGCCTTTTTTAACCCCAGCAGGCAGAAGCAGGCAGATCCCTGAGGTGAGGCCAGCCAGTCCACAGAGTGACTTCCAGGACAGCAATGGCTAAACAGAACAAGCCTATCTCAAAACAAAAACGTAATTAATAATTAATTTGCCCCGTGTTCATTTGACACGCATGCATATTGCTTTCCAGCTGTGACTTCTATACTTTCCCTCCACGGGCTCATAGCTATCTCATGCTGCAAATTCATTCAGTCCAACTTTAAGAGTCTCTATCGTCTTCAACTGTTCCAACACTTTATAGAAAAAAAATCACCTCTGAAACTCAGGTAATCTTTTAACTGTGAGCCTCTAAAACATCAAAAATCAAATTACAGCAATCAGAGAGATGGCCCACTGAGTAGAGTTCCTTCTGCCTGGAACCCACATCATGGAAGGAGAGAGCAGACTCCTTCAAGTTGGCCTCTGACCTCCACTCCCATGCTGTGGCATATGTATCTGCGACTTTCCAGACCTGTCACCTTCCTTAGATTTTGCTTAGTTTTGGTTTGGGCACTAACTGTAATCTATAGTCACAACACTTGCTCTTTTTTTCTTTTTGCTCTTTTTCCTTCCTTTTCCCTCTCTTTCCTTTAAGTTTTGCTTGCTTGCTTATTTAGCTATCCACTCGTGTGTGTTGTTCATAGCTCTTTCCTCTGAGCTTCATGACACTCACTGCAGAGAGGAGGCTCAAATGCCTTGTGAGACAGCACAGGGTGGGCCAGGCATCTGGACAAGGCGGGACACCTTGGTTCGTGTCTGAGGTCAGCGTTGTGCGCGGGCTGCGTGGCTCTGCAGAAATGTCTCTACAATGAGTTCTCGGTTTTAAGTTATATGATTTTTAAGTATTGATTTGTCCACTTAAAAATTGCATTTGAAATGCAGGATTTGTGATGGTACTCGGGATATTAATAAGCTCTTTCTGGGCTGGGGAGACAGCTCAGGTGTTAAGATCACTGGCTGCTCTAATCCAGGACCTAAGTTCAGTGCCTAGAACTCACATCAGATGGCTCGCCACCTCCTGTGCCCCCAGCTCTAGGGCATCTGGTACTTGTGGCCTCACTGGTATCTGCCCTCTAGTGTGCAAGTCCACGGATATACACATCTACACATAATTTTAAAGAATAACAAAAATAGACCTACTGAAAAATCACTCTTGGGGGCTAGAGAGATGACTCAGCAGTTAGGAGCACAGACTGCTCTTCCTGAAAACTGGGGTTCAATCCCCGCCACCCGTGTGGCAACTCACAGCAGTCTGTGACTCCAGGATCTGACACCCTCACACAGATATAGATGCACATAAAACAAAAATGAGAGTGAACAAGAAAATAAAAACCCTCTTAGAACCCACAGGTCAAGAAATTGACAACTCAGGCTGGAGAGATAGCTCAGTGGTTAAGAGCACTGGCTGCTCTTCCAGAGGTCCTGAGTTCAATTCCAAGCAACCATATGGTGGCTCATAACCATCTATAATGGGATTTGATGCCCTCTTCTGGTGTGTCTGAAGAGAGCAACAGTGTACTCATATAAAATAAACAAATAAATAAAAGAAACTGACAACTCATTTTAACTTATCTAGGAAATCCTACTATAAAACTAATCACTGTGTAACTGAAATACAGCTGAGTGGGAACAAAGCCACAAAGCCAGCTCGTTTACAGAGGCCACAGAGAATCTTCCAGGAACAAACACCTGAGCTTCTGTTTCCTTCCTTTGCCTCTGCTCCACGGTGTATGAAGAATTCACTTGCAAAAGGGTCTGATTTCTTCTCAAAGAGAATTCTCTCTTCACCAGTGTCACTGTGCTAGAAGAGGGTTCTGTGTGCATAGAATGGAGAGTGGAAAATATACCACCTAACTCTCTAAAGCACTGTAATGGATCTTAATGTCTGGAATGGTTTTGAAAACATCATCAGGTGTGCACAATCGCCCTCAGAGGTCACGTTACAGCCTCTGGTGTCACTCTGCCTTGGTTCGTCAGGACAGGGTCTCCCATTAGCCTGGAGACCACCGATGAGGCTAGACTGGAGGGTCAGCACACACCAGGGATGTAGTTGTCTGTCTGTCTATCCCTCTCCAGCACTGTGCTTACAAATGTGTGCCAACAGCCTGGCTTTTTAAGATAGGTTAACAGGGAGAGAATTCAGTACATCCTGCCTGCATGGCAAGCACCTGTGAATGAATGTTGTTTTTGTTTTTAGGACATATGAACCTTTCAGTGTTCACTTAAAAGAGGAAGACAGGAAACGCAAGCATGTGGGTGTGTTTCCGTTCTTACTCTTCCACTCCAGGGCAAACCCTTTGTTTTTTGTTTTGTTTTTCCATTTTTACAATTACAGTGGTCTGGAAGAGGTGCAGATACTTTAAATAGAGTGTGGGAGGGCATTACTTTTTCTTTTGCTACCAAGAAGCGATCAGAAAAGTGGGAAAGCAATACTGCAAGATCATAAATAGAAAAATAGCTTTTATTTTGTACAAAAGAGAAAGTGTACCAGAAACAAAAGGCTGTGTAGGACCCAGGGCCAAGTCACTGTCAGAGTCCAAAAGGCTTTGAGTATCTGAGGGCCAAGAGTCTTTGTGCATCTCAAGGTGTCCAGGGTGCCAGGGGAGCCGCGCTCAGAGCAGTAGCAGAGAGCCAAGCAGCAGCTCGCCCTGGCCCAGCGGTCGTCCGCGCTCCAGCCCGCGGCCCTTGCTCTCGGCCTTGATGCGCACGGCCAGGCGGCGCAGCTGCTCCTCCGGGAGCCCGTCGAAGCGGCAGTCCTGGTCCAGGGCGGCCTTGCGGCTGCGGCGGACCACACTGGCGCGCTGCTGGCCCGACGGCCGCAGCACCAGGCTGAGGCGGCAGCCCAGGGCGCGGGGCTCGAGCGCTGCGGCCGGGCCCTCAGCGCGCAGCAGGCGGAGGCGGAGGCAGGCGCTGCGCGGACAGTACTCGGCCGCCAGGCGTAGCGTGCAATCCCCGCGGCCCAGAGCCACGTTGGCCTCCGCTTGCAGGCGCTCGGGAGCCGGGTTGGTGGGGGCCGGGTTGGTGGGGGCCGGGGGCGCGCAGGAGGCGGCGCGCTCGTGCTCGTCGCTGCGGGGCGCGGGGCGTGTGCTGGCTCGACCACGGGGGGTCCGCAGCGCGCGGCTCAACAGACCATCGGGGGCGCGCAGGAAGCGGCGCATACGGGGCACAGGAGCGGCTGGTGGGGCTGTATTCAGATCGCGGGAGGAGGCGAGCTCAGAGTCCGAGGCCCGGCGCGGGCACGCGAAGGTGTGCGCACGGCGGCGAAGTCCCAGCCGGGGGGTGCCGGGGTGACCGAGGAGGAGCGACTCCTTCCGGCGCGTGTGCGGGCTCTCCAGCAGCGCGCAGAAGCCGTAAACGGTGCGCGCGCGGGGCAGGTGCGGCAGTGAGAGCGCAGCCTGAGAGCGCGGGTCCCAGTCGGTGCGGCCCGCGCAGTCGTCATCACCGTCCTCGTAGTCGACAGGGGTGCGTGGCCATAGGTCTGGCTCGGCCGCGCAGCGCCAAGGCAGTGCAGCGGCAGGGAGCGGTGATTCGGGAACGCCGGGGACTGGCAGCCGCGGGGGAATGCAGAACTCTGGGATGCGGCCCGGGGTGAGCACATTGGAGAAGGCAGGCTCAGGAGTGGAGGAGCGGAGTCGACCGAGAAGCCTCATCTTTCTAGCTTATGCCCGAGCGTGGCGGATACAAGAGTGCCTGTAACACAGAGGAAAAATTGTTGAATTTGGGCTCCTGAAGTCCAGTGGATCCCCTCCTTGACCCTCTAAAAGTACCCACAAATCTAGAGCTCCGGGTCAGCACGAATCAACCTACTGAGCATCCTCATGGTTACAAACTATATACATGAATATAGAAAGCAGACCTTTTCTTCTTCAATCTCGTTGGGTCCGACTGCAGAAACAAAGCAGGCGACGTCTAATTCGCAGCTAGGGCTCCACCTTCAGCACTGAAGCTGTGACAGTGGCGCACCTGCCTTATACCTTAGCGGGAGTCACGCCCAGGTGCCAAGAGGCCAATCCCAAGAGGTAACAGACAGAGCCCGCCTTCCAGCGGTCCCTTCCCACTAAATCCCCGGCCGCTCACTGTATAGGTTGTCACAGGAGCTGGCTTTAGGACCTACATTGGTTGTCCCTTCCCCGGAGCGCCATTTACAGACCCGGCAAGTGCTGCGGGTGAGTAAAGGCCGTCCTGTCACCCTGGGAAAGAGAATCTGGAAGTTCAAAGTGTTTGTGGCCTCTCAGAGAAGACGAAGAAGGATGAAGAAACATGGAGTTGAATTGACAACTAAGTAAATCTGATGCTCCCACTCGGCGCCTGACTCTTACGTTCCACTGGCTTCTATTTTTCAGGATGCATACCTGTTTCCAAGCGCAGACTAAACTTGGCATGTCTGTTTAGGATGGAATTATATACGGACAGTTTTGTGAAATTGAAAATGCATTAGGGGTTGTAGAGATGGTTCAGAGGTTAAGAGCGCTGACTGCTCTTCTGAAGGTTCTGAGTTCAAATTCCAGCAACCACATGGTGGCTCACAACCATCCGTAATGTGGTCTGACGCCCTTTTCTGGTGTGTCTGAAGACAGCTACAGTGTACTTGAATATAACAATAAATAGATTTTTGGGCCGAAGCGAGCAGAGGTCCTGATTCCCAGCAATCACATGATGGCTCACAGCCATCTGTACAGCTACAGTGTACTCATACACATAAATTTTTTTAAAAACGCATTAGTCAGCCTACGTTTAACATATTCAGACGACACTGGACTAAAAGGTTGTAGTAGTTTTTAATTTAAAAAAAAATCATAGATCCTGACTAAGTCCCAGGGGCAGCACCTTATTTAGCCTCTGTCTCCCTCTGCTGGACTGTCCTTGATATCACCATGGTCTGGGCTACCAGATGCCCTAAGTACTGGTTACTTGGGTAAATAAATAACATGCAAAATCCTCTGAATGACTTGTGGGGAGAGTTTGGGCAGATCCCTAAAAATTACTTGATTTTCCAAAACTATCCTTTTCTTTCTGCCCTAGCCAGACCCATTCAGAGGCAAGGAAAAGACTGAAACTTGAGTCAACATCGACTTTGAAAGTGCTGGGTTAAAACCGGAAGAGTTTGGCCCCAGGATTTTTTTTTCTTACATATTTAAATACAGTAAAATGTTGGGGAAAGTTTCCAGGTGACAGTTATAACAACAAAGCTTTGAGCATAGTGACACAGAAACTCCCTAGCAAAGTAGGAAGCACCTGTGACCTTTCCGATCAGAACGGGTCCTGTTGATTGCCAAACAGTGCTCCTGGCAAGGACCTGAGGAGGGAAGACGTATGACAAGCATAAGGGTAGATTCCATTGGCAGATGATGCAAAGTACCCGGGACCTCTTTCACGAGAAAGGGTTCTTCCAGCCGTTCCTTTAAGCTGTGCTTTCTACAAGGAACCTTGACCTAATTCCCTGTCTGCAGTTCGTCCTTGCCCCCTCTAAGCAATCTATAGACCTCTGTCGTACTTCGCATCAGACTTGGGAAATTTTGGCAGCTTTCTCTTGCCTAATAGAGTTTTTCAGTATAAGTCACCGAGTTCCTTGAGACGTCATGTGTGTCATGAATTAAAGAAACATATATGAATAGTTAAGAGGACAGGAGGAGGAAACGAGAAGTGAGGCACCGCAGGGTGACGGTTAGGGAACCTGCTATGAATGTATTTATGATGCAATAAAATCCCTGTGATACAGAGCCCCAAACTGCCTTCATTCCAGTTACCCTGTCCAGGTCATTAACCTACCATCTTACTCAGCCCCCCTTTCAATTCCAGCACCAGTTCAATCCTCGGCAAATACTAAGGGCTCAGTCAATATTTGGTGAGTTATATTGCATTAAATTGATAGTAATCTACCATCCAGTTCTTATGACCGTCAGGTGCTTCCAACTGCCTATCTTACTAGCTAGCTACATTATTTGATTTCTCGTAATAAACCAGTGAGGCAGATGTTTCTGTTTGCCAGATGGGAAACTGAGGTGCACACAAGAGACCTTGCCTAGGGTCATTCAGACTGAACCAGGCCACAGCTGCTGAGTCCTTCTTGCTAATTTCTGATAATTTCCTTCCTTTCCACTACTCACTACAGTCTCTATAATTAACTAAGGTATCATGTGACTTATCTGAAACCCAGAATATCATTTGCTTGCTTGCTTGCTTTTGAGACAGGCCCAGACTGGCCTTAGATTTGTGGTGATCCTCCTGCCTCAGCTGCCTGAATGCTGAAATTATAGACTTGTTCCACCATCACACTTTGGGACAATGTTTGTTCTTAAAACACCTGGGTCTACTTTTGTATATTTTCTACTATCCTTATGTTGGAATAACTCATTGTGTCAAGATCCTTAAATATGAAGAAAAGTTGAATTTCTCTCAGTATAAATACCATTTTTAATCATTTCTCTAGTAGATTCGTTTGTGATTGGACAAGTGTTGATCCATATGGATTCACCAGGGCCAGGGAACAGTAACTTATTCAGCTAAAGCTTAGGGATCTCTGACCATCTGATTCCCTGACTCATCAGGTCATTCGGCTGAAGAGTCGTTGTTGAAGGGCCTTCCCCAAGGCAGAGAGAGCACCCTTGAAGCATGTCCTAGGGTGGGACGGCAGAGCTATGTAACGTGTATGTCCAGTGCCTTTTCTTCCCCCTTGAGGAGGGACAACCTTTTGACCAACCTTCTTAAAAGCATCTTTACAGTGACTATCTAGACTAATTTGTGGTTACGATTTAGCAACCATTAGACATTCTCCTTTGAGGTCAGATGTTTTTTCCTTCACGTTGGTACAATGTACATAGGGCCCTTAATCATTTTCACAAACATTGTATTTATTTAATCCTTGAGATAATGGAAATCTAATACTCAGACTACGGCTGAGAAAATAGAAATTTGTCATTCACAATATAGGAATACATGGCTGAGCCATTACTAAGGCCTGATTGTGACTCCTGACCTTATCTTGGAGCTGGAGACATGGCTCAGGGGTTAAGAGCACTGGCTGCTCTTGCAGAGGATTCAAGTTTTATTTATAGCATCCATATGTACCCTTCTATAGAAGCTCATACCCATCTATAACTAATTCCAGGGGATCCGAGTCCCTCTGTGGGCCTGCATGTTGTTCATATACATACATGTAAGGTAAACCATTCATTGTAGAGAGAATATCTTGTATATTGAATGAACGCATCACTTGTCAATTAGAAAGCCTATGGCCTGTGGCTTAGGCATGAAATAGAGGTGGGGCAACCGGGAGGAGAGAGGATTCTGGGAGAGAGAAGGTGGAAGAGTCACTGAAGAGAAGTGAAGAGACAGACTCATGGGACCAGGAACAGGTAACCAGCCTCGTGGCAGAATGTGGGTTAAAATATTGTGTTATTTTAGTTATTATCTAGTCAGAGTAGAGCCTAGCTATATGGCCAAGGTATTTGTAAATATATTTTGAGTCAGAGTCTTATTTCTGGGAGCACGGGGGGCTGGGAGAAAGAACCAGGTTTAACTACAACAAAATGACCCCCAACTACGGCAGTTAAAAGCCAAGCTTACATCCGAAAAGGCCTGGGTAAAAAGTGAGAAAAGTCTGACTAACAGAACAAGAAGTCTGGTCTCTTAAATAAAATACAAAAACAGACCAAAGCTTCCCAGAACAGCACAAGATGAATGACTGGGAAATAAATTCCTAGCCAAGGAGCAAAAATCTACCAAAAGAGAGTATGGAAGATGGCTTTTTAAAGAAGTCCCTACTCAACTTAAAAGCAAAACACAAAAAAACAAAAAAAGTTGGGACTTCTCCCATGGGCAGAAGGGCCGAGGGAGGACCCAGCTCCTGTGTGCACACAGGCTAAATGCAGCCAATACAGCAGTGGATAGAGACTTCCTGGAGACCACAGCCACAGAATAAGCACTTCAAGTTCTTTCAAACTTGCCATGGCAGGTCGGCCCAGTTCTGTTCTGTGAGAACTAATGCTCTGCATGTGTGGCCTTCAAAAATGCAGCCCTGGTTTGACTGCTGTGAGCAAAAGGCCGAAGCACCTCCTTATAGCAAAGGGACGGGGCGGGCACAGCCCAGCGCCTCGTCTACCCAACAGGAAACAGCAGGACAATAGGGACAGGCAGACCTGAGAATTCTGGACCAGCCGGGTCTACACACTAACGTCAGGATGGGACCCTCTACTGATGGATGCAATTGCTTACAAATAACAATCTGAGTTTCAAAACATTTTTTCCTTAAATGTTTTATATAGGTTTTTGCTTAATAATTAGGAGGGACATTAGCAATTTAAAAATACATACTCATGAATGTTAAGCTTATATAAAGAGAAAGAGAAATATGAGTAGTTTAGAAGGTATGTTTATAATTTCCATGTTATGATTTCAAATAGAAAATAATGTTTTTCTTTTGCCAAAAAAAAAAATTGCTCTAGGAAAGATGTATTCTTCTAGCCAATGTGGGGGTCCAGAGTTGGGGTTGGAGCAGAATTGTTTTACTTTTATCCAACAGAAAAAGAAAAGCTTTGCTGTGAGGGCTAACATGGGGTAGAGTATCATGCCACTCTGAGCAGGCAGCCTGTCTTCTTGGAATGTAGAGTTTCCACAGGTGAGCTGTAGCAGCTCATGGGAGCTAACTTCAAAATAGGTGTCACACTGGTATGATCAACCAGTCTCTATAAATGTGGGCTTCCATGAGAGAATTAGTGATTCCTTGGACTAGCACATAGCACATGGTGCAAGCTATAAAAACTCAGCAAATACATGGTGACGTCAGAACATGCTTATACAGTAAAAGAAGGGAATTTGAATGAAATATAGAAAAGGGTGGTGATTTATATAAAAGCAAAGGGGATGTGAATATATTTATCCACAGTGATATTCATCTCCAAAGAAAGGAAAAAGAAATGGGAATTGATGTTTTCAAGGATACATAAATAAATCCAAGCCTTTGATATCAATACGTGGGAGGCAAAGGCAAGGACACGTAGGTTTCTTATGAGTCTGAGGCCAGGCTAATCTACAGAGCAAATCCGAGTTAGTCTAGCTACACAGAGAAGCCTTCTTTCAATAAATAATTGTTTTAAATTGTTTTAATTATCAAAATGAAGGTGGTTATAAGTTCAGTAGTTTTAATGATGCTACACATTATCTAGAAATAGAAGTCAAAATAGAGCAACATCTAGAGAAAAAGAACTGCTAAATTAAGTCAGCCTATACTTTTGATAACTTTGGGACATGCTATTTTGAGATGAAGGCTTTGTATTTGTGTTAACAGAAAAGGAAAAAATAAAAGGTTTTGGATTCCATTCAAAGTAATAAGAATCAGATATGATAAAGGTCCCCTGAAGATCTTGGCTGCCAACCAGAAGAAAAAAATCAAGAAAACCAAACATGATGGGTAACATAATTTGTTGACTCTGCATGGGACTAGCTCTAAAACTGGCTGAGACAAAAAAAAAATGTCTCTAGCCAGAACTTCAGCTATACACAGCCAATGCATGTAGGCTTAGATTTTTAATAAGGGCTTTTAAATGTTTTAACCTCCCTTCTAGCCCACCACCCAACAGAGGTAGCGGGAAGGAAAGGTTAATAGGGCAAAGTAGGGTGTGAACCTGTTTAGAAATAGGTTTTGAGGACAATTCCAATCTTCATTGTCAGGATATTAGCAGTTCAGTTCACACAAATCAGCAGTGGTGGTTCGATCCACTCTCAAACACTAGTTACAAATCAGCAATGACAGTTTGATTCAGAGGAAACCACGAAGCTCTGCCAAGTTATCCCGAGTCCACAGAAGCTTCCAGAACACCACCAGAAGTTCTTTGCTGCTGAGGAGCTTCAAAGCAACCCATGGTGGTAACTGCTTGGTTCTCAGTGGAACTGTCTGGGAAGGATTAAAGGTATGGCCTTGTTAGGATGGGTGTGGTCTTATTGGAGGTGGGTCATTGGGGGTAGGGCCTTGACATTTAAACTCTGAGCTACTGCTTCAATGCTATGCCTGCCTGCGGTCACACTCCCCACCATGATGGTCTTGGACTAAGCCTCTGAAACAATAATCAAGACTCAATTAAATGTTTCCTTCTATAAGTTGCCTTGGTCATGGTGTTTCATCACAGCAATAGAACAGTAAGGCAACACAACCAATGGGCTGAAGACAAAGGTTTCCAATGTCCACTACCCTTTTCCCAGTTAAAATGAAGGGCTCTGGCATAGCCAGCAATTAAGACTCCATTGATTAATACAGACTAGTTTTCACTGCTTTGAGTTAAAGGCTCAAGTATGACATTTTTGCACGCAAATAATATGAAGAGATCTTTATCAATTACATATAAAACCAAATGTTTCATTTATATTTGGAAAGTATTTTGTACACACTTTTCTTCAGTTCGTATGTCATCAAGGGTTCACATTATGTTTTAATATCGCTTTGAAATACATTGTGACTTAGCAGATACCTCAAGAAGGTGCAGTCTGTATGCACCTCAAGACCGGCCAGATGATGGTACTAGTCTTCTAAAAGCAGGAACCCACCATTTCCAAGAAGCATCATGTCAAAGAATCTAGCAATCCCATGCTGCTTTGCAAAATGATACCAGCCCTCCCCCACACTCCTGCCCATGCCAGAAAAACTTCCAGGTATCACAGCCAGAGGACCGTGTATGGCTCTCTAGTTGGTGGCAGCACATCTCTGCAATGGAACCTGAAGGGAAAAGTAGACTTTAAAATAAAATGCATCTCAAAGGCATCGTCTTTCAGTGTAACACTGAGGCACAGGAAACTTAGGAAAAACTGAAATTCTGCAAGATAGTGTAAGTAGAGCCAATTACTGAAAACTTGTATTGGGCAAATGCAAGGTTGCAAAACCATGCACTAAAATGACACCAGCCAGCTGACTCTCGACAGCTGGGAATGAGCCTGCTAATTTGCTTGATTGAATTTGTCAAGTATAGTTGGTGAGTTAAACATACAGATGAACTCCTACCTCAAGATGGTGATAGATCCAGAGTGACAGAAGCAAAGCCTCTTCATGCAGACAGAGCTAAACAAAGAATTCTCACCTGAGGAATAATGGATGGCTGAGAAGCACCTAAAGAAATGGCCCCCATCCTTAGCCTTCAGGGAAATGCAAATCAAAACAACCCTGAGATTCCACCTCACACCAGTCAGAATGGCTAAGATCAAAAACTCAGGTGACAGCAGATGCTTGTGAGGATGTGGAGAAAAGAGGAACACTCCTCCATTGCTGTTGGGATTGCAAGCTGGTAAAACTACTCTGGAAATCAGAGACAGTGGAAATTAGACATAGTACTTACTACCTGAAGACCCAGCTATACCACTCTTAGGCATATACCCAGAAGATGCTCCAACATGTAATAAGGACACATGTTCCACTATGTTCATAGCAACCTTGTTTATAATAGTCAGAAGCTGGAAAGAACCCAGATGTCCCTCAATGGAGGAATAGATACAGAAAATGTGGTACATTTACACAATGGAGTACTACTCAACTTTAAAAACAATGAATTCATGAAATTCTTAGGCAAAGGGATGGAACTAGAAAATATCATCCTGAGTGAGGTAACCCAATCACAAAAGAACACACATGGTGTGCACTCACTGATAAATGGATATTAGCCCAGAAGCTCGGAATACCCAAGATATAATTCACAGACCATATGAAGCTCAAGAAAAAGGAAAACCAAAGTGTGAATACTTTGGTCCTTATTAGAAGGGGGAACAAAATACTCATGGGAGGAGATACAGAGACAAAGTGTGGAGCAGAGACTGAAGGAAAGGCCATCCAGAGACTGCCTCACCTGGGAATCCATCCCATATACAGTCACCAAACCCAGACACTATTGTAGATGCTAACAAGTGCTTGCTGACAGGACCCTGATTTAGCTGTTTCCTGAGAGGCTTTGTCAGTGCCTGACAAATACTGAGGCAGATGCTCTCAGCCAACCATTGAACTGAGCACAGGATCTCCAATGGAGGAGCTAAAGAAAGGACCCAAGGAGCTAAAGGGGTTTGCAGCTCCATAGGAAGAACAATATGAACCATCCAGTACCCTCAGAGCTCCCAGGGACTTAGTCACCAACCAAAGAGTACACATGGATGGACCCATGGCTCCAACTGCATATTTAGCAGAGGATGGCCATTTTGGACATCAATGAGAGGAGAGGCCCTTGGACATGTGAAGGCTCATTGCCCCAGTGTAGGGGAATGCCAGGACAGGGAAGCGGGTGTGGGTGGGTTAGTGAGCAGTGGGAGAGGGGGTGGGTAGGGTATTTTCTGAGGGGAAAACAAGGAATGAAATGTAAATAAAGAAGATATCTAATAAAAAAAATAGAAACTCAAGTAAACAACCACAGTTGGAGAACTTGGATAAGCAAGGGCTTGTGAGAGGGTGACTGCATTACAAGCCACCACTTCAGGACTGGTACTTGGAAGGCCATGTATACTAGGAAACAGTACATGTATTCCTTGCAAGCACAAGCCAGAGTGAGACAGGGCTACACCAAGGCCCGTGTGCAGTTTGCGGCTCATGGTGGAATGCAGCCACGAAGAGCTATGAAGGTGACCAAACATGAAATCAATTTTTCAGAGGATTTTGAGTTTTTTCTTTTTGTTTTGTACATTGGTTTACTCAATTTCACAGTTTTCAAGCATGAACTTTGTAGAGGACAATGTCAACAGCTAAGACACAGCCTGGTGACAGTGTGCATTCCCTCAATGCCCTTACATGATCTAAGCTGGCACATGTGTAAAGACAACTGGGGTTTTAAGGAAACAAAGGTGTGTTTCTGCAGAGACCTCTGGGACCACTGAACCTGGCTTCCTTCAGTGCAGTGCACAGGAGCAGCTCAGTGGTATAATTGAGCTCTGAACACAAGGTGGACATCATGAAATAAAACTAAGAAAAAATAAGTACCAGATATTTTGCATGACCTGAAAAATCTAAAGGTTACTCAAAGGGGCTGAAGAGATGGCTCAGTAGTTAGGAATATTTACTATAAAAAGGGTTGTTCATAAAAGGCCCAGTTTTCAAGAATTACAAGGGTGTAAGGAAAAGAACCTAACTTCTTCCATTTTGTTTGGTACACAAAAATCTGGTTTACTTTTTCAAATTAATAGTGATAATTTTCAATGATAAAAGAAAAAAATCACTTGACAAAATTCAGTATCAGTTCCTAATTAAAAACATACGGCAAATTAGAGAAGTTTTCTCAACTAGATCAAAGATGTCTGCCAAGGACCCACAGCTTGCATAGTATTTAAAGGCAGAATGACTTCCAAAGTCCATAAAGCTCTCTCTCCCCCCACCTTTCTCTGGGTGTTTGTGTGTGTGTGTGTGTGTGTGTGTGTGTGTGTGTGTGTTTGTGTGTGTGTATGTGTCTGCCTGCCTGTCTGTCTCTTCTCGCCATTTCAACCTTCCAGTAGAGGTTCTAACCACTGTAACAGTGCCAAAAATAAGGCTTAAGGGCAATTTACATCAGAAAAGGAAAACTCGACAGGGTTGTCTATAAAGACCTCTGACGTGGGTGGGTGTGCTGCATACTTGTGACCCGAGCAGCCATGAGTTTCAGGCCAGCCTGGATTGTGTGGTAAGTTTGAGACCAGTATGGAATGCCATGAGGTACTTGCCTCACCCAAACAAAACTACAGGAGATGTTCCCAAAAAGCCATCAGAATATTTCAAATTTGCAGGTAAATTTAAAAAAAAAAATTATACTTAAAATTGCTGGTGTGGGAATGGGGATCCCAGTCCCCTTAAAGGATAGCGTTCCCTAACCACTCCAAACAGTGCCCCTTTCTAGTACTCACGAGTCCAGGCATCTATCTGCATGGCTGTTTCCCAAAGAAGCCGGACCACATCATCCTCACAGAGGGATAAGTCTTGGTGTTCTGTCCTGTGACAACCTTCTCTCTCTGAAGGACCACATGCTCTAAAGAAACAGTCTAGGCAGATGTGGAGTGCAAGTGTCTGGTTTCTCATAGTCCAAGCCTTTGGTATTAAGTAGCAGCACATGCCTTCTTCCTGCTCCACTTATGCTCCCCACCCGCTAGGCTCATGTTTCTCTGTTGGCCAGGATGAGAATCTTTGAAGCCTTTGATTCCTTCCTCGCTTTGATGTTCATTCATTCCAAAATGAGAGTCTCTGAAGATTATCCAGGTCACATCTCTTTTCAAATGAGATAACACATTGTCACGTTGACTTTCTTTAGGCCAAATATTTAAACATTTGCTTACGTGACTTTCTTTAGGCCAAATATTTAAACATTTGCTTTGTGTCAACCTTCAAATGAAGAACAATTGGATAATCTGATGGAAATTTGCTGAGCATGTCCAACATTTTCAGACTCAAATGTTTTGTTATCAGACATTAAAAAGCTGGGGATGTAGTTCAGTGGTAGAGTACTTATTAGCATGCATAGAACCTTGGGTTCAATCCCCAAAACCACAAAACATAGAAAATATTGAGACATCAGGCTATATCAATCATCTGCCTGTAAAATCAATGCAGTCGGTACTGTGCTCATGTTTAGAGAAAACTTCTAGAATTGCTGTCTTTGAATCTAGCTTCAAGTTTGAAGCATTGGCTTTCAAAAATTTGAGGTGCTAGAGCCCCCTTTAGGAAGCCAATGAAAGCTATATATAAACCCTTTCAATATACCCAAATTTTCATATAACCATTTTACTAGAGATTAGCCATGGCAGAAATGTCCACATACATGTTCTCTATGTGGATGATGCATGTTTAAAGCTGGCTTTTCAATTACAATGGTTTACATAACATGAAGATTTCAGAGCTTATTGAATCCGCACACCAACCCAGTGAGGGGTCTTGATATCCCAATTTTACCCATGAGGAAACCAAAACCCAAAGAAGTGGGGAGACTTTCCAAAGTGTCCATGGTCCATAGAGGCAGAACAAGAACACACAGTTAGTACTCTAGTCAAGTGCAGAATTTTCAGAGTTAGGGAGTCCAGGATTTCTGCTAACTTCCAAGGGAGACTCCATCTCGAACCCTTTCAATTCGGGCATGACAATGAATGCAACCAGGGACTCTATAAAGTTACAGGTCAGACCCATCACGTTATTTCTAATTCTACCCTCAAAGGACTACCACCAGCAAGGACACCAGAAAGCTTGTCATTTGTCATTTCTGACTTTGGAATTCAGATTCAAAACTCTAATTCAAACAAAACTCAGCCTGCTATCAGCAGCAGCAAGGCATACAGATTAGGTTCGAGGTTTCTCTTTTCACCATAGCTTAGAGCTACTCAGTCACTTCACAGAGGACAGCTGTTGGTAGCAGAGGCAAACACCTAAGAAAGAAAGAGTGTTTGCCTAGGAGAAAATACTAGACCTAGAAAACAAACTTCCCGACTTTATGAAGGATGCAGATGCTGAGAGATTTGCAAAATACCCATAAACACAACCAGTCGAGAAAAATCAAGGTGGGAACCCCTAAGCAAGCTATTCACCAGGCCACCCTTGGTGGTATTCAGCTCTTCTTATGACATCTGCCAAAAGAAACAAAGATAGGGTAGGCTTATGACTTGACACCGTTATCACTAAGCTAGAGCCTCTGGGTTGTGTCATTGGAAACTAGATGCTGTCCAAGAACAGTAGAAATATGAAAAGTCTCAATGGCCCATGGCCAACGAGAAAAACATGGTGATGCTATCGTTTTAGTAACTGCCTCCCTAGAACACCATCCCTCATTACAGAACCATGAACATCAAACATTCATCAAAACCTTGTGTAAAATGCAAATGATACCACTCTTTCCTGCCTTTTGGGTTTTATTCATTTTGAGGTCGGGCCAGGAAACCTGTGCGTCGATAAGACTACAGTGAAAGAGTTTCCCCAGCCTGAGTAACCATAAACACCAAACTTGCTCTCCCCAACTCTGGAAGCTCATAGCTAATTTCCCAGCACCTGTTTTGCAGTTCCAAACTCGATGGATAATCCTTGGCTCCCTCAGAAGACCCACATCCTGGAAATGCTCTGTACAGCACCTGTGTGCCCCACAAAAAAGACACTAGGGGTACAAACCAAGCAGCTTTTGTCTGCCCTGATCTCAGCTCCAGGAAGGACCCTCTTCAACACTGGTAACGCCTCCTTCAAGAGTGGTCTTTGTTTTCTGGGACTCAGGCTTCTCAGCCTGCAGGGACCCATAAATTAGATGCCAAATTCTTTGCCTTTGTTTTCTCGGATTGTTAATTTGGGAATACAAAGTGCCCCTCCCCCGCTCCCCGTGTTTTACACAGTTCTTTCCCCTCCTTCTTCCATTTATGTATGATGGCCATGCTAGAAGTCAAGGCGAGCTGCTACTAGACAACCCACAGTGGCTTGTGGGGGCGGCACCTAGAGAAGAGAGAGGAGGCACAGTTATCTTTGCCAATGACCAAGGGCACCATACCCACGACACAGGGCCCCTCCCACCGGACTCAGTCCAGTTGCCTGTTCTGTGCTTGTAGCAACCCCAGCTGCTGCCCAAAGAGAAATAATAAAGATGGCTATCCTGGCCAACCATATCCAGTTATTTTTTTAACCTCAGCCCGAGAGCTGCTGAGACAGCACCTCCCTCATTCTTGGGGCCACAGCTGTCTTTGCTGTTGACCTTCCCTATGTCCTGGGAATGCAGCCAGTGGAGACACACTTTTCACCCCTGCTACATAATGTGCTTCTTGTCCCAACCTCTATACCTACCTAGCACTTGGCCAGGGTTCCAGGAGAGGAGGAGGACAGGAAGGAAGCAGACGGTGAGAGGAAAGAAAGCTCTCGTCTTTCTTGGTTCTGTCTCTGGTTTCACAGGCAGTCTGGCCTTACCCTCCCTTTTCCCTTTTGGCAGGTTTTTCTGAAACATTTTCTCAATTTCTTTTTTGGCTGACACCCACACCTCTGTTTCTGCAGCCTAACTTCTCTGCCATTTTTAATTCCCTTCCTATATTCTTATCTGGGTTTCTGCTTTGATAACTTTTTTTTTTCATCTTTTCTAAAAAAGACTTTTCCTTTATGGCTAGGATCAGGCCAATTTAGGTTTATGTAAAAGAAGCAATAGCTAGGACGAGCATCATCTAACCACTCACAGAGGCAGGGCCCATAGCTCCACAAGTGACTCACTCCCTTCTAGGATGTGTCTGTCACCCAGAAGCTCTTCCAATTACCATCAACCTAGAAACTGACTCTTTCAAGGGTCTATGTAGCATCATGGGATGGCCAACAATCCGCGACTTGACTTGTCTGCCCTATTGCTCCAAAGAGGTCAGCCCCATGTCCTTTTCAATGACAGCAAGTGCCACCAGATGATACATAAAACAACTTGGGTTTTACGCCACCGCCATATTCATTTTGTTTCCATCTCTCTTTCTGATCTTAACCTGACCTCCAACAGAGCTGTGCACAGCTTGGAGAGCCTTCTTAGATCAGACGCTCATTGCTTTCCATTTATGTTCTCAGCTAGAGAGGACTTAGCATGTACTTTAGCAGAACATGAGCCCAGGTCCCCGCCTGTATATGGCACTCTATCACTGAGTGCAGAGGACAAAGTTCCAGACTGAGAAGGTCTAGTGGTGTTAAAATGGAGAAAAGGAAGTCATCAAAGGTGAAAGAAGGCTTTCTAATTTTGCAAGGTGGATGGATGGTTGATAGAAATGTAGTTAGTGGCCAGACATTAAAAGAGAGTCCAGGCAAGCCAGGGGGATTCATGGGAACTATGGACCAAACAAAGATCGTTTTGAGTCAGCTGCACCCAGCTGCTGCTGCTCAACTGCATCCTAGACCACAACACCTGAAGGGTATTCAGTTCTCACAAGGTTAAGTCTCAGATTCTTAAGAGCCTTAGAAGTATACCTAACCCGCTATTTCATTATGTCTATAGTACTGTTTTCTGGAGTCACTTAGAGTGACAAGATTGTAACTCTGCAGAATGGGAAAGGGTATCCCCCCGATTCCTCACGCCCCCTCCCCCCACCCCACCTCCTTTAGGTCAGGACATCCAACAACTTAACACAGCAAGTCTTCTCTAATACCACTACACATGTAGTTACTCGTCTATAGGTCTAAGCTATTTTAAAATGAGATTCAAGAATGACCCAACCACAGGATAAAGATAGCCTTTCACCCTTTTCCTGAGAACTTCCATTGTCCCAGCTTGTAGCTTCAGAAAGGAAAGCTCCCCCTTTTCTATCCCACACCCAGAGTGAAGTCTAAAATCATACCAGTATATGAACTTAAGACTGTCTTGTCACGACTGTCTCAAGCTTCGGAACCTTGTGCAGGCTCTGTACCAGCCCTAAAGAACGAAATGAACTTTCCCTCCAGGAACATAAGTTCTGGAGGACAATATTCTTTAGTTTAATCCCTTGAACCTCCTGATGCTCTTGTTACAGTGACTTCTCCAATGACATCAAAGCAACTTAACAGTCACTTGGGGAATTTTCTTCTTCCTGTCTAGAAAGGATACCTCTCATACGTGAGGAGAGGAGGGATTTGATAAAGGAGCAGAAGGGAAGGAAATAGGCTATGGAGAAACCTCTAGGCTCCCTCCTAGGGCTTGGCAGAGCCCTGTGAACTAGGTGCAGGAGCTGGGCATTGTACGGTAAAGCTACAGACCCTTGAAAAGCGTTAGTTGGCTCTGGGCTTCACCACCGTGAGTAAACTCAAGGGGCAGAAGGCATGCTAGCTGTCTTGTCAGAAAAACCTGGCTAAACATCTCCAGCCTTGTGCTCCAGAGATGGTATCTACGGAGTTGTCAACTCAAGCCAAGTGCTTACAGTGACTATATGTCCCCATGTAATGTCCCTTCCCTGTGACAGGTTTGAAATTTTTCCAAAAGTTGCTACAAAATGCTACCAGGTGAGTCAGGGGGATTATTTAACAGAGCTTGCATAGCTCCTACCTAAATTCACCGGAAGGCTACTGTCACAAGACTATATAGCTATACAACAGTTCAAGGTCTTGGCCAACAGTTTAGGATTTGGGTAAAATGAGATTTACCCCCACCCCACCGCACCCCACCCCAACTGCCATGAAGATCTTTGTCTAGCCTAGCGACTGCATCCTCGGTAGGACCAGCCTAACTGAAGGCCACCGAGCTGGAATGACCAACGCCTTCCAACTGCCACTATGGAGGGGGAGGGGGGTCTGTTCCGTGCCTGGGATTGGCTGGGATTCCTGGTGCCTCCTGCCAAGGGTGGAGCCAATGGTTGGGCTGCCCAGTAGGCTCCAAGCATGCGCACTTGAGCTCGAGGTCATGTGTCTGTTTATCAGTGCAGTTAGTTAGTTGGTCATCGAACTCAGTGCAACTTGATGGGAGTGTCCCTGTTCTCCACGCGGCGTGCAGCATGCTCTTGCAGGGTTTTAAGATCAGGTCCTGAGCGTAAACGCAGTTCCCGGGGTGTGAGGCTGGCCCCTTGCTTATAGCCTTGTACTCTTTGAAGGAGTTGAGCCATCTGAGAAGCCTGCCTCTGGGCTGGGATGTTGGGAAAGGGGGGTGGGTGCCAAGTCTCACCATGGAGTCTTTCCTGGGTCTTATAATAGGAGCCCTCTTACCATCCTGCCCTGACCTAGTTCAGAAAGTCCTTCTGGGGCATCTGTTGCCCTCTCGGCACTTTGTTTCTGGGTCCTCTTTCATCTTTCCTATGTGCTATGGTGTTCTGTCACACGACTCTTCAAGTCTCATTTACTACAGATCTTTGACACTGGTCATTCTTTTAAGCCCAAAGACCGTTTGTGAAGTGGACAGAGCTATAACTGCTGCTATTTGTAGAGTTCTGCGTAACGCTATTTCCTTGTTTAACGTTTTTATTGTTTGTGAATTTCACATCGTGCACCTGGTCGTGCTCACTTCCAGTCCTCCCAGGTGTGCCTCCCCACCTTGTGACAACCCCCCGAAAAGAAAAATTAAAAAAAAAAACACCAATTTGTGTTGCCCATATACTTAGTGAAGCACAGTCAAACTCTCAGTGACCAGTCCTTTTAAACTGAGTTCGTCTCCACCTGCAGCCCTGCTAGAACGTAGACATTTAATAAGAACTATCTAAGTGTGTTTTTTTTTTCCTGGACATTTCTTTACTGGTTTCCATCTTAGTCAACATTTTCTTTACGACTTAGCTTACGATAATAGTTTGGTTGCCTTTTTCAAACATCAAACTCATGAGTATATACTAGAAAATTGGGCCGCCCATCATTTCTCACAGGTTACTCTTAACTAGTCCAGAGGGAGCAGTGGCCAGACAAGTGAAAATTGGATAAGGAATGCTTTTCCTTTTCCTTTTTATAATTTCTATTTCCCACCCTGTAAGTTTGTTAAAGATGGCTTCCGTTTCAAGTGAGAAGTGGCAGGCCGGGCGAGACGCTAACCCTCTGAGGATTTCAGAGAACCCTCTCTACCGTCCAACGTTCCCTACATTGTGATTTCAGCAACAATTGGAAAGGAGGCTAGCCGAGGCTGCCAGAGCGTGACACAGGGCAGTGCTTCTGACTATGGTTGGGGAGGCAGAGAAACCTAAAGGATTCCTTCTAAGTTTCCAGCAGAGGTTTCAGGCAGCGCTCCCCCGACCCCCACCCCACCACCCCACCCGGCTTGTGCTTGAAAACAAAACAGTATGAAGTGAGTCAGGAGCAAATAGCCTATGTCACTAAGGGCTTATGTTCCCTGACTGTGTCTGGTCTTTAGGCTGCGTCCTCCATTTTGTTTCTAAGTATATAAGGCCTAGAATCCCAGCTCACTAAAGTGTGTGAAATGTTTGGAAGTGTCTAGAGAGTTTGAAATCAGAAGGGATCAGATTTTTTTTTTCAAAGTCCCACCTGTTAAGTGTGTAACCTTGGGTAAATTCTGGAAAGGCAGAGAGCCTCCCTCATCTAGTTTTGCACCCTCTATTTAACAAGAACCCTGTGAGGATTTTCACAGCAGGAAGGAAAGTGAGTCTTCATCTCTGCCTCCCTACCTGTAACTGTAGCTTCTGAACCCCAGGGCTGAGTTGTCTGCCCCTATACCTTCCAGTCACAGGACTCCAGGGCACTGCCTCCTTTGTCCCCAACCAACAATCACATCTCTTCCATTGCAATGGGGCTCTAGTTGGGAAGCCTATTTTGTGAGGGACCTCTGCCTGAAGCTCTCCCTCCTCCAGAAGATCCCATCACACACCTCCGAGTCCACTTGTAAATACCCTGCCCCTTCTCTATCCCTGGTTGTGACCCCAGTGGGGACATTTCTACTGTGACCCTCCCCTTACTCTCACAAACGCAGACCCCAACATACTTTGGCAGTACAGAGCTCATTACCTGCTATAAAAGGGGGTCCCCTTTCCTGGGAGTATTATAGTCAAATGTCACCCCACATCATCTTTGGGGCTTGTTTCTCCCTAGTGCTCTCAGGGACAGCTTCTTAGCCCTCTCAAACTCCAGTTTGTTCCCTCATGTCCTCTAAGGGGTCTGCTGACAGGTGTATTAATATTAGGTCTGAGAGTGGCACCTCCAGTTTTCAGAATGGGGTTTCAAGTATCAGTACCTGGGACCCCACATATTAAATTGTCAATGTAAAACAGGGTCTTTGCATGGGCCCTTGGGAGGCTGCTCTCAGAGGCTCAATCTGTTTGTCCCAGCCAGGTGTGCTGAGTAGCCGGGTACACTGTTCTCTGTGACAAAGGTGAATATTGGTGGGCGAAAAGAAGTGCTAACGAAACGACTGGAGAATATTTCATGTAAAATAGGAGTTCAGCAGTTTCTATAGCAAGTATCAGGAACGTGGAGAATATTATGACTGGGGATAGAAAAATATGTGACTTGTAAAGGAGAGAGAACACACCAAGGGGAAGGAGAATCAAATTTTAAGGGGATAATTATCAAATAAATAGTAAACAGAAGGTGGAATGAAAGGCACAGAAAACCATGTATTCATATCCTGACATTGTAAACAGCCAGGTTTTCCTTTCCAAAGAGATTGGGAGTAGGACATTTTTTTCTTTATACATTTAATATGTCACTTTAGAAGAGCTATAAATAAAACATTTCAAATTAAATTCTTCTGAAACAAATGAACAAGAGCAAATATACATGTATGCATATACAAGAAGACAGGGACATCAGGCTAAGATAAAGATATTATATCCAAAATGTACATATATAAGAAAGCATATCGACTACCTGTGTTACCCAAAACTAGTTCTAAATTCAAAGAGCCTTGGAAGGAGCGGGGTAGAGCAAAAGAGACAGGCATTTTCAACAACACATATACAAGAAAGTTCGTAAGCTGAGAAGTCATGGTGGCCTTGAGAGGGGAGGCCGCTGACACAAGACTGGCTTTATCCAGGTCTCTTGCCTTAATTAGAGGCACCAGAATGGTCCTTGGAAGGGTTCCTACCCAGCCTCATGACCTTGGAAGTCCTAGAAGAAACAGTGTCAAAGGGTTTACATCTACTGAAGCCCACAGAGCCTCCAAGTTAAGTAGGGAGGATGCATATTCCAAAGAATGATGGAGAAGGGCGGAAGCCATTAGTGGGGAAACAAATCTTGAGGATGTGTTTCATTGATGGGCAGGATGTGTGGAAGAGACATTAATAGGCAACACAATACACAAGATGTTTTTTCTAACTGTAGGACTATGGAATGGAGTTGTGTGAAAGTTTGGGCATCTTCTATAAGGAAGCTGTATAGGGCTTAATGAGTGGAAGTCAGAAAAGTGGCTTTGGGGTGGGGCTGGAGGGGGTCAAGTCTTCCTGGGAATGGTGCCTGTGGGGGACATGACAGGGCACTGCACTTTTCAGGGAAACACAGATTTCTTGTGGCGGTGGAATGGTATTTAGTGACTAAAGCTCGAGGCGGATGAAAAGCTTTTAACCCATTCTATACATATATATTCTGAAAGAGTAAACACTTCATCTCTTGGACACTAGAAAGGGGGAGAGAGAGAGAGAGAGAGAGAGAGAGAGAGAGAGAGAGAGAGAGAGAGAATGAAGCTTAGTGGCAACAACAGGACACATACAGAAAAGCTGAGAGAGAACAAGGTGTCCCAAAGGTCAGCATGCAGCCGAGGAGAGGAGCACAATAGCAGCAGGCATGGAATGGAAGGTGCAGAGCTGGAGCAGGGAGGTTAGGTGGGGGACGGGAAGGAGAGCAGCAAAGCAATCGGATGGGCGAGGCTTCTGGAGACTGGCCTCCTGGACAAAGGGACAAAAAAGCTACAGTCCAGAACGGGATGAAGATCTAGAGGCAGAAAGTAGAGAGTGTCACATGTCACAGCAGGCCAACAACAGGCCAGGTCTAGGAAGCCTCTGACTTACTGACCCCTGGAGCTTTTCCCAACTTGGGGGTTGTCTCTCTGGCCACAGAAGTTCTTCCTTCTCTTTCTTTCTCAGAAGTGGAAGCAGGCTTGAGGCCCTGTTCCAGTGCATCTGTCTGGCGAGCCAGGTTTGGAAAAGTGACAGAGAACATTTTACTCAGGAGCAGCTGGGTGACAATGAGAGTCTTAAAAAAAAAAAAATCTGTGTCCCATTTTCCTCAACTGTAAAATGAATTAGCAATGCCAAGAGAGGCCCTAGAGATGTTGGACAGGTAAAAGGAATGGCTCCGTAGATGAAGACTGCAAGGTATTAGCTGATTCCTGCTTATCAATGTTGATGACATCGTTTCTCAATCCAGTCTCTTAGCCACAATCCTGGGACTCATTGTGATGTCATATACTTTCAAAGACCCCATTACAGCTACTCTCACATCCCAGAGGTGTTTGCGCTAGAAGCCTCCTTCTCCGTGAAAGCTCACCTTGCCTGCTCGGCTCTCTGCTCTTGCCTCTCTGGGTTATGGTGCACCGAAGTTGTTGGTCTCTCCTGTAGGACTAACTTGGACATTCCTTCCGAGGCCGTCCTAAAGGCCGGCTCTGCAATAGGGAAGTCTATTTGGGGTGTTTTCATGACCCATCAGCAGCCCGCCCCCCTCTTGCTTGTGGCTAGTCACTAAAACCTGGACCCTCCTCTGCCTTCCAAATGGTAAAATCTTGCTTTTTCCTCCTGCTTCTCCTCCTGCGGGCTTCGGATGGCTCATATCCAAGATATGAGAAAGTTTGAGCTTGAGGTTGCCCCGCTGCTCCCCCTTAAGGAGGGAGTCCCCTCACCCTCCCCTTGAAGAGAGCCCTGAATGACTAGAGTTTCATTTGTGTGGCAGAGGGTTCCTGCTTGCTGGGGAAGACTTTTGAAGATGAGAGGGACTGGTCTGTAAGACTGCTGCGGGCGTTTGTAATGAGACACAATACAGTTTGTCAGCTGTAGCTTGTGCTGTTTCTTACCAGGGAAGACATTGGAAAATCTCATTTGGAGGTCAAGGAGAAGGCTCTGAATAGACTGATTTTCTCACTCACATGCCTCTGTCAACTCTTGTTTTTGGAAAAAACTCTACCTTTCCCTCAGAATATGTCCAAAAAATTGGTAGAGGATCTGGGGGTGTCTTTGGTGATACAGATTGATTCCACTCTGGGGACTCCCGGGGAGGCTTTAGATAACTTTCAAGGAGTCTACAGTGAGAAACTGTTCCACATGAGGAATGAGAGATGACTGCCTAAAGCTGTGTCATGCAAGAGGTCTAGTGAGAACACGGGATAGGCAGTGGTTGTAGCTACAAGAGTGGGGACCTAGGAGCTCTTCAAGGTTGGTGGCAAGTGTCTTGAGTCATGCAGCACAAATGGCCACAGGACAGCAGATTCTTTTAAATGTTGGCTGGATGAATGTATGTATGTATGAATGAATGAATGAATGAATGAATGAGGGTATCTAATGAAAATATCTCAAGACTTGTCCAATCGAATGCCCTTCATTTAATAATTGTGTTCCTCCCTGGAGCCCTGCAAAAGGCACTTTGATAAACTGTTCACACCCACCCAGCTGCTACCTCTAACCTGAAACTTTGAGAGACGCCAGAGTAATTCATGACTTCAGCCTTCCTGAGTTGGCAGCGCTGGAAACCTTGAGAAGATTTGGAGGTCTATAGGCACACCAGACACTCCAGGGTTGTGTTGTGCCTCTTGACCCCTGGCATCTCCTCAAATTTACTGGATATATAAACAATTTTACTCAGGATACGTGGTAGAAAGTTGCCTGGGTTTGGCCGCGGTGCCCTCCTTGTACCTTGGATGTCACTTCAGATGCTTCTGCTGTTCCAAAGGATGGGATGCAGGGGGTAGCAGATCCGAGGAGGGCCTTGGTCTGCCGAGATCACAGACGATTGCTAATGCTACCGAGAGGAAGGGGATCAGACGTGACCCCAGCATGGACGCCTGGCTCCACCCACACCTCCTTCTCCCATTCCTCTCACACTTCATGTTCACAGGGATTTCTTTCCTGGCCATGCCCCTCCTCTTGTCATGGTTCCTGGTTGAAATACTGGAGGTTAGGTTCCACTCTCCCCCAAGTTTCCACTGTCCAGCATCATGGAAAAAATCACAACCAGGAAAGCGAATCTAGCACTAAGCAAAGCTTTCCTGAATGGGAAAGCAACAAACCTTATGGCATTAAACATAGCTGAACTAAGGCCCACCTGGCTTGCTCCAGCCTGGGTGGTAGATACCCACAGGAGAGCAGGTCTGGGCTAGTCTAGAGAAGCAGGCTGATAAAGTGGGGCTTTATCCAGATGGAACATCATTACCACCAAGGTCTGCAAATCTATTCCATAATTCTTGATTTATATTTCCGTTCAGTGGTTAATACACTTTTATCTATGATACGTAAAAGCAGATGAACATTTTTTAAAAATCTTTGACCTCAAGAAAGAAGTTTCAGAGGATCTGAATGAAATCTCTGGAACCCATCATGGGAGGATCCATATGTTCTGGAGAGTGTGGCAGACAACAACAGTAGACTGATGGGTGGCTGATGTGCCCACTGCGCCCTGGAAACGGGCACTCGGGGAGGAAGGACCAAGGAACAAGGTCCACATGGCTGTTTTACTCCCTCTGGCTGTGTCTCAGTCACCAGGACAGAGAGGCCAGCCAAACAATTTGTTCCTTTGAGATTTTCAGTGTGTGATCAAGATGCCCACTCAGTGGGGGAGGCCTACATCTGGGTCACACATGGGGGCTGCCTGCACCTCTATGCGGAGAGTGCAGAAGGACAGAGACACGAGCCTGATTTAATGTCAATAGTGACAGGGTCCCAGAAAGACTCGGGCAGCAGGCTGGGACAGGAATGCTGACAGGCACGAGGGCAGCTCAGAGAGGGAGTCCTCACCCATGTGGACCAAGCAGGGCCAAAGAAGGAAGCTATGCCCACACCCCTGTCATCAGATGGCTCCTTTCCCTCGGCCAGCCTGGCAGAACGTTCTGGGAGAGAAGTTAGTTGAGGGAGGAAGAAAACAATACTGAAGTCTGGAGATACGCCAAGGATCAATGTAGAAACACGTTTGACGCCAACCAACCTCAGAGCAGACAGGAGTCTGACCACCAGCCGAGGGAGAGGAGGGAAGGAAGCTCATTTGCAAGAGGGATGCTGAAGTAACAGAAGCCAGCCAAGGCTGGCAAGTCAAGGCTGACACTGTCCAAAAGCAGGCAGCAAGGGAGCTGCTGTCCAGGGGGGCGTGGTCTCCAGAGCCAGCGAAACACCTGGGCAGCTCTGTTGGAGTCAGCAGGGCTGCTCTGCAAAGACCCTCTGAGGGGGACTTGTGGGAGTGAGGCTTAAGGAATAAGGAGTTTAGTGTCTGAATGGATGGGAAATGGAAAAGAACAGGTCAGATGGGTAGAAACTGTTTTCCCTCTTCCTTGGCCTGATTCTCCCCAGCATGGTGCTCTAAGACATAAAGGGGGTTAGAATGGGAGGCAGGACCCTAGGTGATGTGCTGGGGCTTCCCCAAGGCCACCATACCCTCACAAGTCTCTAGCAGGACTCTCGGGACTTAGCATGGAGTTGCAGTCACAACTGTGATTTCTCTCAGAGGATAGAGCATAATCGGCCAAAGGCCAAGGCTCAGGCATAAGGGGCAGATTCCTCCCCGTGAGGAGGCTCCAGGGTGCAAGAAGGCCCCCTGCACTGAGTTACAGTAATATCTGTGAGAGAGTCTTCAACAGAGGGAGTTCCCTGCAGACCCTGGGCCCAGGGCTTCCACAGGCAGCTAGTCACACAGATAGACCATATCTCCTTGGTGATAAGGCCTAGACAACTGCGAGAAAGCATTCCCATTGTTGACACACAGAGTAGGTAGGTACTAGGGTGGTCTGAGCTTGCCTCCTACCATCCCAGAAGGGCCAACAGTGCACAAGCTGGTTTTTGAAAGTGAGCAACCTCGGTCCTCTTTTCCATTTGAAGAAACTCTTTTCTGAACTGGAGGCTCAGGAGAGTGCTGCCTACTGTGGTCCCCACAAGCCTTCCTCTAGTCAAGCTACAGAGCTCCCCTGGAACTTGAGTCCTCTGCCCAGTCCCAGGACTTAAATGCTCAAGCTACTGAGTAGCTCTGCTGTAGGAAAAGGCTCAGGAGTGTCCCCACTGAGACCTAATCTGGAGAAAAATCATGGTGTCAGTTTGGAAACTGACAACCACTCCTCCTTGCCCTACCCTAACCTTTGCCATGACCTGACTGGAGCAGACCTTGGACTTGGCTGCCTTTGGGAACACTCCCTCCCTCCAAAGAAGTTCCTGTATAATTTACCTCGGCCACTTCTGACAGCATGACAGGAAGCCAATCTGTAAAAAGGGGGCTTCCAAAGCCCTTCTCTCTCAAGCTTGGGGGGGTTTCAGGTCCATTGCTCCTTCTGCATCTCCATTGTCAATCATCTGAGAAGATGAGGACGTATGCTCCCTCTGAGGTAGGACCTACCAGCTGTGTGGCCTCTGTCTCAGAGGACCTCTCTCAGGACTGACTCCCCATGGTGAGCTCTGGAGGTGCAGGGGTTCAGCCTCCCACCTCAGCTCCCCTTATTCTCTTAGGTGAAACTAGCTCACTGGATTTCCCTGCCCCTCCCTGGAGGCCTGAGCCTTCATTCATCTGTTGCCAAGGGGTTGGGCCAAGCCAGGCCTTCATGCTGTTTACGGAAGCCTTCCCTGGGCCTGGCTGTCAGTAGCCTAGCGTCCTAGCCCCAGCGAAGGGCCTCTGTGGTTCAGATGCTGATGACACGTTCAAGTTGGAAGAGGGCATCCTGGTGATGATGCTGAGCTACCACTTTGAGTTACTGTGTGTCAGTGCAGGGTGAGGACGGCCGCTGGCCTGGCCTCTCAGAGGGAGGGAAGAGTTTATGAGTCCAGAGTCATGTTTTAGGGGAAATCAAAACAATGGGGTAGTGTCTGCCCAGAACAGTACAGTGTTTTTCCCAAGCTGTGGAGGCTAAGAGGCTCTTGGCGATGAGTCTTGTTGCTAGGTTTAGAGATGGTGTAGTGCATTCCGACCTGTCTCACATTAACTTCATTGTATTTCTTCCTCAATAATGCAAACAGGGATGGTCTTAGCATAGCCATCCAGTGCCAGAACCTACACATCACTTCTGAAGACATTTTCCCCCATAGCATTTCTTCTCAATACATCCTCTTGTAAGCTCTCTGAGGAGAACTTATAAGAGTTCTTCCTGTAGGAGGGGAGGATCCCCAGCATTCTGGCAGAGGCTCTCCAGTGTTTATCTCACAATTGTCTCTAGCCCATCAGTGGGTAGCCTGTTCCTACAACTCACAAGGTCCTACCTGGGCATAGTGTACCTATCTCCTCCCTAGAAGCTCTTCTGAACAGTTGATCTTTCTGTTCTCTCTGCTCTTTTCAAAACTTACTTGCTTACTCTCGAGTGTGTGTGTGTGTGTGTGTGTGTGTGTGTGTACATGTAGAGGCATGTGTTTACAAAAGAAGTGATTACTTGACTGAGTAGCTGGCCACCTATTGGGTCCAATATTTTTGCTTAAGGAGGTGACGCTTGTGTGAGATGTTCAAAGGGACCATTAGGAAGGATCACTGAGCTCTTGAGAAGAGCAGCCTTGGCTTCATTCTTTTCCAAGTCCCAAAGTGACATCACATAGGCTTTGCTTCCACTGGTGGAGGAACCACTCAGTTATGTGTAGGGAGGCCCTCCAGATGGTGGCTCTTCACGCTGTTCTTCTCGGGCATAGTCATAAAGGCTTCCCAGGGCATTGGCAGTGATACATGAGAAATCTGAATGGGAACAGAACACAGGGTGACCTCCTCTGGCCCTTGTTTGTTGGCTCTGCTTCTGAAGTTATGTATAGGATGTCGTCCTTGAGTCTGTCTGCCCTTTGTTGGTAGTGCTCTGATAATCCCTGTGACAAAAATTTGAGGCTCTTCTTTGTGTCACTCTTAGCAAAATAAGAAAACACCCTATGAGATCCAGAAAAGCACAAGAGGGACAGACATGGAGAAATAGTCATGTAGGGGTGGCCTATGTGAACTAAGGAAATATACTTGGAGGAAAAAAACACAAATAAAAGCCCCCCCCCCAAATAAAGGGTGCTGCCATGGGTTCCAGGAACATATAAATGGTATATTGCCAAAACCAACCAAACAAACAAAACCAAAACCAAAACAACAAAAGGCAAAACCACAGTACATTGTGTACACATTCTGTGTACAGAATGATGAAGGAAACCATAGTTATTTCACGTGATTTTTGCAAAGTAATTTGGAAACATAAAAATGTCCTTGAATGATAGCAACACTGAAAGATGTTAAGACTTAAGAAATGTCCCCAGCCTGACAAGGGCACTCGTGAAAAATACTCAGACAACATGACATTCAGTGAGGGGAAAGAAGTCTAAAATATTTTTTCCATTAATTTATTCATTTAATATCCCCATCGCACCTCTCCTCTCCTCTCATTCCCCACTTCACATAGCTCTCCCCCCATTCCTCCTGTTCTTCCCTGAAAAGGGAGGTCTCCCAATGGGTATCAACTCACCCCTCAAATCAAGTCACTGAAAGACTAGGCACATCCTCTCCCACTGAGGCCAGACAAGGCAGCCTAGTTAGGGGAACGGGATACATGCATAGTCAGGGACTCTGTTCCACTTGTTGGGGACCCACATGAAAACTAAGCTGTACTTCTGCTACATATGTTCAAGATGAGAGGTGGGGGCAGGGGTGGGGGATTGGTTCAGCCCATATATGTACGCTCTTTGGTTGGTGGTTGAATCTCTGGGAGCTCCCAAGGGTCTAGGTTAGTTTGTTCTGTTGGCCTTCTTGTGTAGTCCCTAACCCCCCCCTCCAGGGCCCTCAATCTTTCCCCCAACTCTTCCACAGGACTCCCAGAGCTCTTTCTAACATTGGCTGTCTGTTTTGGTCAGCTCCTGGGTCTGAAATGTTTATCCTAAGGACAGGGACATTAAACACAAATCTACTTTTAACGATGCTATTGAACATTGTAATGGAAGTTCTAGGCCAGACAAACCAGGCCTGCGCATGTGTGTGCGCACGCGCATGTGTGTGCGCGTGTGCACACACACACACACACACACACACACACACACGGAAATGACATCTAAAGGTGAAAAGCAGCCCAGCAGTTGGTGGCGCACGCCTTTAATCCCAGCACTTTGGAGGCAGAGGCAGGTGGATTTCTGTGTTTGAGGCCAGCCTGGTCTACAAAGTGAGTTCCAGGACAGCCTGAACTACACAGAGAAACCCTGTCTTGAAAAAAAAAAGGTGAAAAGCAGGTAACTTACCATATCTGGGGGAAGTGATCTCTATATCACAAGGATCTGAAAAGCCCTAAGAGTTTCTGGGTATAAAATACAAATCAGTGGTATTTGTCTTCTAACAGACCAATCCCAAAGGGACACTTAGCAATTTGGGAGGACAGGAAGGAGGGCACTTTGTATACAGAAAGCTACACAATGCTGCTGGAAGGAATGAAAGACACCTAGAAGTGGAGATATAGCTCAGACTCCTGACAGAACCCAAAAGGCTATTACCATGGACAATTATACCCAAATAAAGCTACAAATGTAACAAGAGCTTTAACCAAGTCCTTCTGTGACCTCCTTTTGCACAAATGTAATACTTTATAGGGAACTGCAGCAGGCTCCAAATCAAGGAATACTGAGAAAGAATCGTAAAATAGAAAGATTCATGCTTCCCGATTTCAAAACCTGGTGACAAAGCTAGAACAAGACGAACATCGGGGCGGGGCATTGACCAAGAACTTGCCCCCATGGGCATGCAAGCTCAGCTACCTCAACCCTCACTCTGAATATAGGCCCGGCACAAGTGGACAGGCTTCGTATGTATATCTCTGAATATCAGTATCAATAGCAAGCTAAAAATTAACACACTGAGCTTGTCAGGGTGTGCTGGACACAACCTCCATGACTTCAAATACTCTTAAACTCACTCTAATGTCATGTCCTGTTCAGACAGCCATGCCTAATCAGTTTGTCCAGGATAGGTCTCCATTACTGCAGTGAACAAGAAATTTAGCTTGTCTCTTGTTTTTTTCTTTCCTTTTTTTTTTTTGTTATACTTTGATAATTTCAGATATCTATAGAAAGATTCTCTTTATCCATTACTATTTCTAAGGTTCCCCCCCTCCCCAAGATCAGTGTATGAGTCTTGGTTGACACTCCCAAACCCAAGAAAACTGCCAGGTCAACATTGGCAAGACACTGAGATCTCTCTACGCAAACCCATGTGTTCTGCTGATCTGTGCATGGAGAGAGTCTCAGCAATCTTCATTGGCTGCCTCTTAAATCTGGCTTCTATGAGTGGAAATAATTGGCTCTGTATAGAACACATCTAATTTCACATGATTTAGCCCTCCTGGTGTGCACAGGTACCATTTGAGGACAAAGGCCAAGATCTTCTGTAGATCCATTGGACATGGTGTTTTGTAGGAACATTACCCAATGGCTATTGAATATGTGGATCCTCTCACTGATATTTCATCAATTTTCTATTTTTGACAATAAGTAGATCTTGTTTTGACTATTGCTTTCTTCTATACAGTAAATAGCCATATAAATATATGAGGGCAGGGTCCATCAAGAATAGATTTAGACAAATGTTAAATAAATAATCATGGAAAGCCAAGTTGAGGACTGATGACTGGCAATTGTTTAGTGACCAATTGTTGAAATAAATGCTCCAAGGAACTCCTACCTCTGTGGACTCCATGAGGTCACCCCCAAGGATCTCAATTCTCATCAACTTGGGGGACAAAGCACAAAAAAATTCTGTTGGCTGATGCAATGGATGGATGGATGGATGGATGGATGGATGGATGGATGGAAACAGGCAGGGGATGAAAGCATTTAAAAAACTGCCCATCCATCGTCCCACAAGAAAAAGACATATCATAATAAAATTCTCAGACATCTGCAAGTTTCAGAGGATCTGGATGAAATCTCTGGAACCCATCATGGGAGGATCCATATGTTCTGGAGAGTGTGGCAGACAACAACAGTAGACTGATGGGTGGCTGATGTGCCCACTGCGCCCTGGAAACTGGCACTCGGGGAGGAAGGACCAAGGAGCAAGGTCCACATGGCTGTTTTACTCCCTCTGGCTGTGTCTCAGACACCAGGACAGAGAGGCCAGCCAAACAATTTGTTCCTTTGAGATTTTCAGTGTGTGATCAAGATGCCCACTCAGTGGGGGAGGCCTACATCTGGGTCACACATGGGGGCTGCCTGCACCTCTATGCGGAGAGTGCAGGAGGACAGAGACACGAGCCTGATTTAATGTCAATAGTGACAGGGTCCCAGAAAGACTCGGGCAGCAGGCTGGGACAGGAATGCTGACAGGCACGAGGGCAGCTCAGAGAGGGAGTCCTCACCCATGTGGACCAAGCAGGGCCAAAGAAGGAAGCTATGCCCACACCCCTGTCATCAGATGGCTCCTTTCCCTCGGCCAGCCTGGCAGAACGTTCTGGGAGAGAAGTTAGTTGAGGGAGGAAGAAAACAATACTGAAGTCTGGAGATACGCCAAGGATCAATGTAGAAACACGTTTGACGCCAACCAACCTCAGAGCAGACAGGAGTCTGACCACCAGCCGAGGGAGAGGAGGGAAGGAAGCTCATTTGCAAGAGGGATGCTGAAGTAACAGAAGCCAGCCAAGGCTGGCAAGTCAAGGCTGACACTGTCCAAAAGCAGGCAGCAAGGGAGCTGCTGTCCAGGGGGGCGTGGTCTCCAGAGCCAGCGAAACACCTGGGCAGCTCTGTTGGAGTCAGCAGGGCTGCTCTGCAAAGACCCTCTGAGGGGGACTTGTGGGAGTGAGGCTTAAGGAATAAGGAGTTTAGTGTCTGAATGGATGGGAAATGGAAAAGAACAGGTCAGATGGGTAGAAACTGTTTTCCCTCTTCCTTGGCCTGATTCTCCCCAGCATGGTGCTCTAAGACATAAAGGGAGTTAGAATGGGAGGCAGGACCCTAGGTGATGTGCTGGGGCTTCCCCAAGGCCACCATACCCTCACAAGTCTCTAGCAGGACTCTCAGGACTTAGCATGGAGTTGCAGTCACAACTGTGATTTCTCTCAGAGGATAGAGCATAATCGGCCAAAGGCCAAGGCTCAGGCATAAGGGGCAGATTCCTCCCCGTGAGGAGGCTCCAGGGTGCAAGAAGGCCCCCTGCACTGAGTTACAGTAATATCTGTGAGAGAGTCTTCAACAGAGGGAGTTCCCTGCAGACCCTGGGCCCAGGGCTTCCACAGGCAGCTAGTCACACAGATAGACCATATCTCCTTGGTGATAAGGCCTAGACAACTGCGAGAAAGCATTCCCATTGTTGACACACAGAGTAGGTAGGTACTAGGGTGGTCTGAGCTTGCCTCCTACCATCCCAGAAGGGCCAACAGTGCACAAGCTGGTTTTTGAAAGTGAGCAACCTCGGTCCTCTTTTCCGTTTGAAGAAACTCTTTTCTGAACTGGAGGCTCAGGAGAGTGCTGCCTACTGTGGTCCCCACAAGCCTTCCTCTAGTCAAGCTACAGAGCTCCCCTGGCACTTGAGTCCTCTGCCCAGTCCCAGGACTCAAATGCTCAAGCTACTGAGTAGCTCTGCTGTAGGAAAAGGCTCAGGAGTGTCCCCACTGAGACCTAATCTGGAGAAAAATCATGGTGTCAGTTTGGAAACTGACAACCACTCCTCCTTGCCCTACCCTAACCTTTGCCATGACCTGACTGGAGCAGACCTTGGACTTGGCTGCCTTTGGGAACACTCCCTCCCTCCAAAGAAGTTCCTGTATAATTTACCTCGGCCACTTCTGACAGCATGACAGGAAGCCAATCTGTGAAAAGGGGGCTTCCAAAGCCCTTCTCTCTCAAGCTTGGGGGGGTTTCAGGTCCATTGCTCCTTCTGCATCTCCATTGTCAATCATCTGAGAAGATGAGGACGTATGCTCCCTCTGAGGTAGGACCTACCAGCTGTGTGGCCTCTGTCTCAGAGGCCCTCTCTCAGGACTGACTCCCCATGGTGAGCTCTGGAGGTGCAGGGGTTCAGCCTCCCACCTCAGCTCCCCTTATTCTCTTAGGTGAAACTAGCTCACTGGATTTCCCTGCCCCTCCCTGGAGGCCTGAGCCTTCATTCATCTGTTGCCAAGGGGTTGGGCCAAGCCAGGCCTTCATGCTGTTTACGGAAGCCTTCCCTGGGCCTGGCTGTCAGTAGCCTAGCGTCCTAGCCCCAGCGAAGGGCCTCTGTGGTTCAGATGCTGATGACACGTTCAAGTTGGAAGAGGGCATCCTGGTAATGATGCTGAGCTACCACTTTGAGTTACTGTGTGTTAGTGCAGGGTGAGGACGGCCAACTGGCCTGGCCTCTCCGGAGAATAGGATTCTCGGGCTATGATCAAGTCCACTGTATTGGGCCTGTTGATAAATTCGCTGACTTCTTAGGCTAAGGACCCAAGTTGGAGCTCTGAATCTGACATATTGGAACAAGCGATCTCTGTCCCAGGGTTTCTCTTGAATTTTGTGGTTTCTTGCAGGATTAACACCAAGCAAAATATAAGAAGTTTCTCAAAATTACCATCTTAAGAAATCGAGACATTTTGAGAAATGATCATAAAAGTGAAGGACTATCTCTTTCTTGCTTCAGAAATGTCCTGTGAAACTGGCCTAATCCAGCAGCATGTTCCTCTCACCAGATTGACATGTAGATCAAGGAAGAGAAGTCTTAAAAGAATAGTGTACTTGTAAAGTTGGTTGATATTCATTCAGTAAGGATGCTTGGAGTAGTTAATAGAGAAATAATTGTCTTTTTCACAAATGTTGTTGGGGTCACTCAGCTGGGCAGTCATATGGGAGAAGGTACTGGTACTACTAGTATACATTATATACAAAACAGAAGGTGCATCTGTGCCGTGTATATAGGGGTTAAAACCATTCCCTTATAAAGATTCCTTGAAATCTTCATAAGCTTGGAGTGGCTGTGGTTTCTTAGATATATCAAAGCCCACATGATTAGAATAATAGAGTAACATCAAACTTTAAACTTCCTATGCCTCTGGACATCCTGAAAAAACAATGTCTATAGCTGAAATCTATTTTCTCGTATGTCTGATGAGTCTGGTTCCAGAAGGCCTAAAACAACCTTCCACAATTCAACAGGAGAAACCTCAAGCACTTCCCAAATTAGACACGCTAGCTAGGACCAAAAACCATGTGAAAATGCATTCCTAGTCTTTAGTCTTTGTGGAAATGCAGGTAAAAAACCTCAGGGGATTATCACATCACACAGATTAAAACAGCTATAACAAAAAAAAAAAAAAAAAAGTGGTGCTGGTGCTTCTGGGTGTTGTGGAAAACAAGAGATCCATGTACCCTGCGGGATAAACACACACCAGCAGCAAAGGTGACAGAGCAAGAAAGTGTCTCAAATGAGTTGAAGGAAGCGTCTCAGGCATGATGCTTTTGTCATGAGGCCCCTACCTCATAGCTGAAAGCAGGCATCCAGAGGAGAATACATGTGCAAACGTGGAGCGCTGCAGCAGTATTGGTGTTAGTCAAAAGGCAGAAGCGGCTCTGCTGCTCATTAGTGAGTGAGCAGGTAAACAAAGTCCGAGCTCTCTGCATCCTCACCAGACAGAAGGGCATGCACGCTGACAATGGTTTCAATGTTGGCAAAAGTGTTATAGAAGCCAGACAGGAAAGGCCATACATCCCGGCTTGACTCTGTGAAATGTGTAACATAAGAAAATCCATGGGCACTGGAAGGGAATTAATAGTAGAAGTGGCTTGATTGGGAAGGGTCAAGAAGGAGGGACCATTCAAGGTCTGCTGAGTTTCCCTTTGTAATGGTGAAGACCACCTGGAACTTGGAGGCTGGTGCTCAAGTTGAAGATACACCAATGGTGACTTTTATTGTATGTACATTTCCCTCTTTAGAAAAAAAATACTCTGAATAGGAAGAGACAAGCTGGAGACCTGAATTTGTTAGAGGAAAGGAAAATATTGCAGACATTACAAATTGTGGATGGAACAGTTTCCGGAGATTTCCTGGATAACTGGAAGGCCCGGACTGATGGCAAACACAGCTGCAGGCCATTCCTGCTCTTGGTTCAAATCTCATGAGGAGTTTGTCTTCTCTGATCCTCTTGTCACTCAACCCAGCTCCATGAGGGCTGGCCTCCCTGAGAGAGTGAAAGGCACACTGGAGGTAGACTGATTGCAGGCAGGTTAAAAATGAAAGAATGAACTGTCAGACTCCTCTTGCTGAGTCAGCACCACTGTCCAGAAGCTCTAAGACCCTTAGGGATGTTTATGGCTCTTATGAGGATATCTGAGAGCTTGTTAGTGTATAGGTCCTCAACCTCTGACAATCTCTCAGACCCAGACCTCAAGAAAGTGGTCTCTTCTAAAAGTGTCTATTATATTAATTACAGTTGGTTCAAACAGGTTAGTACTGAAAATTAATTTCTTAAGGGACCTCTTACCCGAAAGAGGACTGCCTAGAAAATAATATCCAATTGACAGCTCAGAAGCCTTAGTAGCTGAGAACTTCAACTTGGCCTCCATCCTCCTATAGAGGATGTGGCTTAAAAGATATGCTGATTGTAGTGAGAAGTCCATGTGAGGGGACAAGAATTCTGTGAGAGGCATAGGCCACAGACAGTGGATAAGACTTCTATTTCACACGGAGTTATGCATCCAAAGAAAAATAAGTCTTGGACAAAGACAACTCCTGTGTCTTTGGGGAGCTCCGAGGCTTCTGGCTATAGATTTACTATTTGCCAGTGTGGGCTGGAGCCAGAAGACAGGCTTGGTTTCCCAGCTGCCTTTGAAACACAACCTGGGAGTGTCGTGTGTTCTGTCTCTTCAGTCCTCTCACTGCTCAAACAAGCCTTGTGGGTATCTTGTGTCTCATTTCCTTTCTGTCCTCCCACTGTCCAGCTGAAGCATCATATGCTTTGATGAAGCAATGCCCCCACCCCAATCAGGACTGGCATTGGCTGGTGTTTGCTTCTGACTTCAGTTTCTTGTGCAGTGATACAAATAACTTCACTTTCAAATACGATAAGAGAATTTGACTTTAGAGTTCAACCATTTTAAGAACTACATGAATCTCTGAGGACTATCTCATAATGTCTGATGTGTCCTTCATGTTGGACCTTGGAATTGTAGCTGTTGCCCTGGATCTGGGTGTGAGAATGTTGATGGGCTGGGGTTGGGGGCATCCTCAAACAAGACTAGACATTGGATCTGAGAGGAAAGAGACAAGTGTGTGCGGCAGCAGGCAACCTTGTGGGAGCCACAGTAGCTGAATGTCCTTCTCTGAAAGGAAGTCAGAAAGTGACCATTAATAGAGGCCCCTTATCATAAATAGTGATGAGATTTGGGTAAGCCTGAAGTAACAGGCTCTGAGGCCGGTGTGAAAGGACAGAGTGTCTGTTAGTCACTTCCGCCCAACGAGATGTTTCTAAGGAGAGCTGTTTCTTCCTCACTTTGGTTCTTAGAGCTCTGAGTTGAGCTCCAGTTCAGAGGCCAAGAGAACAAGCAAGAGGAACAGAGAAGGGAGTGTAAGTATAAGAGGGAGACACAGGCTGGGAAAGAGCGTCACACTTAAGGGTAAGAACAGGATGAGGCTGGCAGAGCCCTCAGCCGTGGGAAGCTCACCTCTTTGTATCTCCTGCTCTTCATTTTGTTTTCCCTCTCTCAACTTCAAACCCACTCTTACTGGCCCGTTGACTCCCTTTTTGTTTTGAACTGAAGGATGAATGCTTACTCTTGGGGGATTAAGATGAGGATGAATTTCATTCGCAAGGATAACTTGTGGCCCTCAGGAGGCATACATTGTGTTGAGCCTCCTAACAGCCTATTATTGAGACACATCCTTATTCCACCCCCAAACTGAACAGGCTCTGATTAGTCCAAGTCAAAGAAAAGGTTTTAGACTTTATGGACTTGAGAAAAATCAGTGACTAGGAAAGAGTTCCAGTGTGTCCAGATGCAGCATCTCTCCAAGTTGGGGGTCAGGGCCACACTGAGAGATTATCAGTGTCTTTTGGAACACACACAGAATGATGGAGATGCCAGTGCTACCTAAATGCCAACAGTAATGAGGGCTAGACTGCAAGAGCCAGAGATTCGAAGCTATGGAGAAAGCTTTTGAATTCCTTTCTACATCCATTGGGTACTATAGAGCACACAAAACAGTTTCCTTTCAAAGGGACCCTAGGAATCAGTTCACCAAACCAGGATGTGAAGAGACATATAACAGTGCCATACAAATAATACAAATAACCATGTATTCGTTTTGTTGCTGTCATAAAATGCCACAAGGCAACTTGTGGGGGGAGTTGGAGGTCTATTTGAGCTTACAGTTCCCGGGTGATAGGAGTCCATCATGGCAGACCAGCATAGCAGAAGGTAGCAGCCATGATTGTGGCAGGCTTAGGAAGCCGAGTGTTCACACCTTCAGTGGCAAGCAAAAAACAGAGACAGAGACACACAGAGGGGGGAGGAGGAACACAGGGAGGGGAGGAGAGATTGGGAGAGGGAGAGGAGGAGAGGGGGGGAGTAGAGAGAGAGGAGAGGGAGAGGGAAGAGGGAGAGGGAAGGAGGCCTGAAGGGGCATGAGTCTCAAAGCCTATTCCCAGTGGCGTGCTTCTCCAGCAAGGCCGCACCCCTTAAACCTCCCAAACAATGCCCCCAACTGGAGACCAAGTATACACACAGTGGTGGACATTTCTCATTCTCACCACCACAACAGTCTCTTCTGGAGACCAAATCTAATGTTTCATCTGAGAAGTCTGGCAGTAACCCACTGTGTTAAATCCCCGGAAGGGGCTAAATCCGAACGGCAAAAATCAGCCAAGTGACTCATCTCGGAGACTTACCACTTAGATTTGGGGTTCCGAGAAGAGGGAAGGCCTTTTATGCTTCTTCTTCCTCAGACTGTTCCCCTTCCCCAGGCTTCTCAGAGCCCTCCCCACTCCCAGAGGGTCTGAGCCTCCGCTACATCACAAAGCCTCACTGCCTAAAACCCGAGGCCACAAGTTCTGTCTGCCTGCCTCTCATCCTGCACCAAAAGCCAGGGTTCTTTTCCTAACACTTCGCAGTGCTTTAGAAGATGAATGTCAACAGAGATGGCCAGGTCTTTCCTGAGACTGGAATCAAAGATGAGGGAGACATGGCCCTGCCAGATGAGCCTCTTTGAGGGTAATAGAACTGATCTCAGGGTGAGGATGGACCTTAGGGAGTTGCTAGTTAGGGACATTTGGTACTCTCAGCTATCAGCTTCTAGAGAAGAGACTGTAAGAGGGGATCGCTTGGCTCTAATGAAAGATGTATTTTTGGTTCCTCAACAATATAGCCTGGGGATGCATCTCTTACAACGGGGCAGAAGGGGACAGGAAGCTGGCTAGACCTACAAGGTTAGATTGTCTTCCAGTAGCCAGGAGATGTGAAATGCAATGAGAAAGATCCCAGAAGGAGATGGGAGGGTCACGTGGACAGTCACTTGGGGGGGGGAGAGGGAGGGTTGTGCACGTGTGCATATGGAGATCAGAAGTTGATATGGGGAGTCCTTCTCAATTGTTTCTTCACACTACTTTTTTGAGACAGAGTCTGGGACTCAACCACTGGCTAAAATAACTGGCCGGCAAACTCCAGGGATCTTTCTTTCTCTGCTTCACAATGCTGGGACTAGAGGCACATCCTGCTAACCCGCAGCTTTTTATGTGGGTATCTAAGATGTGCATTCAAATCCCTCATGTTGGCAACAAAAGCACCTGGGTAGCTGAGTTATCTCCTACCCCACCCCCATCGCACATGGTCACTTCTGATCCACTGGGGAAGTGCGTGGGGAAAGGGGGTGAAGAGGGGCTTGGCCCCATGAGAAGGTCTAAGGGCAAGCTTATCTTGGCCACTCGGTCACCCACCAGCTCCCCTGGGGTCCTGCCCCTCTGACTGAAAACAACAACAAAAAGATACAAAATCATTGGCCAAATCCAAAAACATTAGGGAACTAGATTAGCTATGCAAAGAATGAGGAAGAGACCGTTATAAATATGTAGCCCGCAAATAAGGGCATGAAGTAAAGCGGAAGAAAGCCCTCCAGGAGGAGATGAAGTGATGCTAAAACTGAAGAGCTGAGCGGCCCCTGAAAGAAGGACAAAAGCAAGAAAGAGAAAGCGCCGCCAGGGTCAGGAGAAGTCCGTCTCTCTCTGCTCCCCGCCCCCTCCTTCTGCACCCTTCAGCTTTAATGCTCAGTCAAGCAAACACTGAGAGCCTGACTCCACACCAGTGAGCCCAGAAACAAAGGGGGACAGGAAGATGAGCCTGACTCCTTGCTACTAAGTCTCTTGCTTAAGAATTTTGCAGAATGATGAGTCTGAGGGTGTCTTACACGTGGTGGGACTCACAACAGCACGCCTACAGTTTTGTCCTTTTCTTGGGTATGTTGCTCTGTCTGCCCTCATATCACAGAGAGATGTTGCTCATCCAACATTTGGGTCTACGGCCGCCTACTGGTTGAGAGTAGTCTAGGGACTGTTTTAGGAGTCTAGAGAGGTAGGTAATGGCTAAAGATTCAGACCCGTGGTACGTCTCTGGCCTGACCAAAAGTATAAGCTGGATGTTTTTGGATTGCTGGGACAGAGGCCACATCTTCATACATGCTCAGGTATTACAGGAGGAGGAATGGTATCTCCTCCACCTCTCCAGCATTAGCGTCCAGTCAGAGAATTAACACATGCAAATGGGGGTGGGTTCGTTAGCAAAAATTTAACAAAATACATTTACCACCAAACGGCAGGTCCTGGTCCCATCTTCTGTGGAACTTGTCCCCTTTGTTGTTGATGGCATCTCCTGGCCTCCATTGACAGCTTTTCCCACAATGTGCCCTAGAGTCTATGAAGGCTGGGTGCTATATGCCAGGGCCATCTCAGGATCCCAGAGCAGGCTCCCTTCAGGGACCCTGCTCCACCAGTTGGCCTGACACAACTCCTCTTGACCTAACATGCTCTTAGTCTCTTCGACAAGACTCTTCCTAACTAGAAAATATGCAGCAAGAAACCTTCCCACACTTGCCTTCCCCAATTGCCACCCAAAAGAGGATTAGGGTGAGTCCTTTTCCTGATACCATAGGGCATGTCTTAGATGACTCCAGAATCTTGGAGGGGGGGTTCTCACTCTGCCTCCTCCTCCACACACCACTCCCTCTCACTGTTGGCATCATGGTGCCCTAGAGAGGGGCTTTTTCTCTTGAGCTTCTATGAAGTGTGGTTTATTCTATACTCAGCCCATGCCTCTCATCAATGCTGAAGCACTTCCCAAGGCCTCTGTTTACTCAGCAAGTGCCTTCATGGTTTGCCTTGGCCTCCCTTGCCAAAGCCCTGGAGAGGGTTCAAACAGAACACACCAAGATTTAAAAAAAAAAAAAAAAGCTAGCATCCCTCATTTTGACAGTCTGCTGCCCAAGAAGAGTATGAGAGCCAGGGGAAATATTGCCTGGGTCTCCAAGGTCTTTTTCGGTGTCTTTATTCAGAAAGGAGATACAAGAAATACGGATGGATTATAGGCAGTTTTCCCGGCCTGAGTTGGGGTGTGCCAAGTTACACCCCTAGAGCACCATTGGAGCCATGCCCCCAACCCTGAACTTCTCTTCATTAAATGTGTAGCAAGGTTTTCTTGCTCTTTTACCTCCACTCTGGTCTCTCTCTTCCACTCTCAACTAGGGTGTCTTTTCCTCCTACCCATAATATCTGCTTGAAACTTTCTTGGGAAGAGATCAGATGCTTGGTCTTAGAGTCGGAGAGCCCTGTGGGTTTGAGCTTGGCCTACCATCTGTATCCTGGGATGGTGTAGGTTGCCCAAGGTTGGTATGGACCCACATATTCTTTCTTGGAGAAGAAGAACTGGTATTTCTTTTTGACGTCTCTAGCTCATGGTTAGGTTTTGAGTCTCATCTCTTCTACTTTGGGACACGCAACTTCTTTGGTTGATGGCATCTTTAGCCACCTGGCCTTGGAGTAGGGTCTGCTATAGACTTCTCTGGAGTTTGCCTGTCTCTACTAGCTCCACTGTGATCTCTTTTGAGATCTCCATCACCTTGAGCCCAGAGTCTTCATGCTCTAGCTCTTCCTCTCTTGAAACAACCTCCAGTTATTCTTTGGGAGATAATCCTACAGTGTTTCACTGGCGGGGGGGGGGGGCCATGGATTTAGCTGCTGATTTTCTCTTTTGTGTTTGTTTATTCTTCTAAACTATTTCCCAAGGAAGGATGCTGTGACCATGGTAGTAGCCTGACTTTTTCTATTGGAGAAAAGACTTAATGTCTGACAAATGGATGGCTTTTGGTTGGTGTGAGAGTTAGACGATGGTAGAAAGGGTACCTCAAAATGGTGGTGGTGATGTGTGTATGTGTGAAAGAGGAGGCATAGTGATGATGTGTACTTTAAATGAGGCTCAACTTTATCTTTCCAGGGTTAGAAGTCTAGTGACACATGTGTCAACTACAATGTCTGACGACCCTGGCAGAGATCAGTCACTTTGGACTATGTGAAGCGGGGGACAAGGTTACAAACACCTCATGCTTTCAGTCCTTTGTCAAAAGGAACACGGGGGACAAGTTCAAACTGTCACCTCCCCTCTTCTTCTATTCCCTTACCTTTCTGTGGTCCACAAAATTGGGCCTTTCTTCTCAACCTTTCTCTTTGAGTCATTCTAGATTTTCCTAAATAAAGGTCAGGCAAATATTGGAAGAGGTAAATGTTGTTAGGGTTCTCAAATACCCAAAATGGAGAAAATAAAAATCAGGAATCAATTTTAACCTAGTGCAGTAGAAAATGTTCTAACAAGAAAATATGTATATATTTTGGAGTTATTTCCAGGCCTCTAGTGCTCCACAGGATGCATATGGACCTCTGGACAATGGGTCTTATCCTTAGGGTTCTGGCAGAGAGATAGAAGTGTTCTATTAGAGTCAAACTTGTGGTAGGGAATAAAGAGCTTTTCCCAGCTTCTTCTCATGTGAGGAGGGTTCTGGGACATGGGCTATTGTAAGGCACATGGAGACTTCCAGGCTATTTCAAAGATTGGATGGGAACTATGTGCAGGGTCTATCGAGAAGGGTCAGGCTTCTGAAAGGGGTCATGTTTTGTGTTGTTTCTGTCTTGTATACTTACACACAGTGCACTCAGGGATTAGGCAATGCCCAAGGCCATCTAAGAATCAAGATACTACGTCTAAACCACTGGATTAGTAACATCACCCTGGGGTTTGTTGTCTCTTGATAAATCACTGTTTCCTGTGGAGGCACTTGAAGTTGTCAGCATGCCCTTAGCTTGGCTTGAGTTTCCCAGAACAGCTAGAGTGGATGGGTTCCTGGATGGGGAGGTGCATGGGAGGGCAAAACTGATCTCCTTAGTCGATCAGTAACTTGCCTCTCTGGATTTCTTCCCTTGACGCCTGATTTAAATTTGTATAACACCCCCCAAGGACATGTAAAGAGGAAATGACCCATCAAACAGCATCTGCCTGCTTACATGCATTGTCGAAGAAAAAAGAGCTGAACAAGGAAAAGGGGGTTTTTAAGGGGCCATTTTGAAACAAAAAGATAAAGGATTATCTGTAGCAGCTGGTGGGGCGGTAGAGAATTCTTGGAAGAGTTTGTCTATGCTTGGGTGACACTGTTCAGATCCAAAGGACTTGGTTGCTCTAGAAAACGTTCTCAAACCAATTCTCTGCACAGAAAACCCATTAGCTACAGGAAGGATGGCAGAAGTCCAAGGCATCAGAGGGAGAGAAATTGTTAAGTGTCCCCTGCCCCTCTGACTCTTAGTCCAATTTCAGAAGTCAGCTGAAGGTACCCGAGAACCAACCTGGTTAGTCTTAGACTAGACTTCATGGGCAAATGAAAATTGAAAAGAAAATATTGATGCAGCATGGCTGATAGCATAGGGAGCTCAATAACTCATTTTAATGTTTTTTAGGATGCAGAAAAGGCCTTTGAAAGGAATGGCTGGTCGCAGAGCCAGCTCCAGCCCAGCTCCCATGAGCTGCCAGGATTCTAAGCAGCCGTCTGTGCCTCTCTAAGAAGTTCAGATTCTCAGGGGACTCCCACACATCTCCCAGCACCAGCCTTACCCCCCCCCTTAGGGAAAAGATAGGTGATACCACTTTGACAGCCCATGAATCACCGTGGACCTTCTGCACCTTTACCGGGTCCTGCTTTGGGGGCCTGCCACTGTTCACTGCAGAAGGTATTCTGGCGTGCCTAGAATGCCCTCCCCACACACCCATACCCCCACCAAAAAAACCACTTCATCCCACAACTTGCTCTATACTGTGTGAGGAAACACAAAATACAAACATTGGCTCTACTCCCTGGGCACTGACCTTCTGATTCAAGCGGTGTTCTTTCAACCTGGCAAAGCAGCCTCAAGTTGTTGTTTCTTTAGACTATGACCTGTGGCACCCACCGCAGGTCTCTGAGCTGCTCTCATGGGATATGCTAATGGCCTGGGAATATGGTTTTCCCCTCATTCTTTAGGGAGGTTATACCTTGCCTTTTCTCACCATTGATTTCATAAATACAAACCAGGATTCCATCCAGCAAGCTTTAAGGTTCGGCCAAGTTCTTTGAAAAGACAGCCATAGTTTTGTGAGAGTGTTCCTAGAAGCTGGCCTTCTACTGCTGGGAGGTCTCAGATCTGTGTCCCAGCCCCCCTTCCCACTGTGAGGCACTGCCCATCATTCTTCACAGCTACCTCTCTGCCTGAGCCTCCGAGTGAGCCACAGTTACCCAAACTGGCTCTCACCTCTTCTTTAGGGAAAGGGCAGCATCTCCTGTTCCCCAAGCCTCTGCCTCCCCAACCTCTCCCTCATCCTGCCCAAGGGAGAGTTTGGTGATCAGAAGCCAGGCCTGAAGTATATAGGAGCCTGAGATTGGAGATCTCGGAGCAAATGAAAATGACTACACTTCTCAAATCCCTGACCATGGGTACATCTTTTGGGTCCTGGTCCTCTCTGCTTTGGTATCTGCCACTCTACAAGGAGAGGAACTTGCAGGTTAACATGGGACTTGGACTAGTGGACCGCTTGTGATTTTCTTTTAATGAAATAAGGAAGCTGGCTGGATTGTCTGATTCCTTGGACCGGCCGGCTTACCACAATGAGCTGTTTTCATGTTTTCACTGCACTGCTTTGCTTCTGTTCACTTCTCTCTAAGAAGAAAACTCTCTCAGCTATCCTCTGGGGGCAGGGCGGGGGGGGGTGCAGGTGGGGGGGGTCTACTCTAAAAGCTGACATTCATGTGACAAGGGCTGGTTACCCATCATCCACAGCCACACTCAAGTGTTGTCTCTCCATGCTGCTGTGCACGTGACAAGACCCCACTGCTATTGGTGGTGTGACCTGCTTGGGTTTGGTTACAAACACTCAGGAAAGAGTTATTGAGATCACGTTTGAAATCTCTGCCTTGTCCGTGGACCTTCTGTGGAGTCCCACTTTGCAAATAACTAAAGTGCATTGCCTTGCTCTCCCAGCTCTGCAGGCAGCACCGCTCACTAAGATCTGGGCAGGAGTTCTGTCTTTTTAACACTTTAAAAACCACCTCTCCTGGGTCCTTTGCAATCTACTACTAAGGTTTGCCCCCCCTTTTTTTTTCTCTTTCAAAATTTTTCTTGGTGCCAAAGGGACATTCTAATGATTATGCGATACCATTGCTTGAGAATGACTCCAGAACTGTGCACTTAGGAGTGAGGATCTAAGCCACTCACTTCGCTGCTCACCCCAGGAGCAGCTGAAGACGATGAGATTTACTCAGCCTCCTGTAGTAAGTCTTTGGGTATATCCTAAGCTCTCTAAGGAGCCCAGAAGAGAGGGACAAGCTTGGGCTGCCTTGTTTTGTTTCATACTCTTCTTCTTGATTTTGCTCTTTAAAAGGTTTTCCTAAGGCTCAAAGAGGTCGGCACCAGAAGAAACAAACAAAAAGGTTAGCTCTCCATTCCCCTGACCCCAACGGGTCGGGGATGGGCAGGATGTGAATGGGTGGGTAAAGTGCTGGCTTAGGAAAAGGGTCTCTTTTGCTTCAGGTTTTGCCACTTTGCTGGAAGAGCGAAATGGTCTCTTAAACATTTTGATCTTCTGTTTCTTTCCTCACGGGCAAGTTTGGAATAGCTCACTAATAACTGCATGGTCCCTGAGGGTGAAGCGTTTCAGGCAGGAAGAGTGTGCCACACACAGTGTTTGTCTTATTGCACAGGTCCTTCTGGCCCGAGGGACTTGGCTGGCTTGCACCTGTGCTTCTTGCCTCCTGCCAATACTGATGCTTCTACTGCTTTTTTCAGTGTCCCCATAAAGTTTTGTTGGAAGACAGTCCTACACATGCGTTTTCATTAGGTTGTTTGGGGACTCTGAGCAGTGGACCAAGGAACCCTCTGACTCATGAAACCCAAAATAGTTGCTGTCTGGCCCTGGAGAGAGAAGGTTTACCCATCTGAGGTAGATGGTAGTAAGGGCTATGAAGGAAAATGAAGCGGGGAGGCGAGGTGCCAGTAGACAGGGCAGGACGTCTGCATCTTGCCGTAAGCCGTCAGGCTGGTTCTTGTTAAGAAAACTGCATATGAGCAAATAATCCTGAAGAGGGTCATGTCAAGCACAGTCAATGAATGCATCACAGTAGCCTGGTGACTGCTACCAGCTCTTGATTTAAGTGGTGGAGCAGTTGATCTCAGGCACCTTAGAGAACCCAGAAAATCCTTTTGTGGGGGAAGATAGCCCCCTCCCTGACATGGTTCTCTGTCTCCACCAGCTGGCTTTGGGTTTTGTTTACGCCACAAGGGTGAAGGGCCTGGGAAAGGAGGTTAGGCTTTCTAACAGACAGGTCCTGGTCACACCACTCTGGCTTTCTCACCAGAGCCACAACACCTGGGTAGAGGTTATGCTCTCCAAACACAGAGAAAAAAAGTCATCTTCATGGTCCAGCTCAGACCCAGCCAGCAGTTTTGTTGCCAGCTAACTTTAGATCTGGGACTATGAAGCCATACTGTGTAGACACTACTGGACTATACGTGATCTGTAAAACCCCAGGAGCTTATACAGACAGATGTGTGTAGGAGCTGTGTAGAGAGATTAGTTTTCTTCGGAAAGCAAAAACCCAAGACATGAAAAGGTTTAGCACTAGAAGCTGGGATCTGAACCTTTGATTTCATCAACAAAAATCCTATCACTGTTCTAGAGTGAGTAAGGTTTCACAAGGGACATGAGTGCCCTCTAGTGGTGGGACAGGCTGTGTGCGATTGGATAGAACCTGAGACACGTGCCAGCTGTTTAAAGTGCATGTGCACCTGTGGAAGGCAGACACAGCACAATGGCTATTGTTAAACTCTGATCAACTGCCTAGCTCTTTTAAGGCCCCTTCACCTCGTTGCTCTTCAGCGACCTCATCTGTAAAATCAGGGCTTGACCTTGTGGTTTTCTTCCAGAGCCCCCACCATACCGACAATTCTCTAAGGGACTGACTGGATAAAACACACCTAGCACCCCCCCCTCAGCTCCCATACCCCCTCCCTACACACACACACAGTAAATAAAAGATGTGAGAGAGAAAAGTGCTTTGGGCACAAAGTCTCTGGGTCCTTTGGCATGTATGTTCGATGATGAAGTGTGTTCTTTACTCAGGAAGCCCCGTTGTGCAGGAGGCAGGGGACTTCGCCCAGAACGGCTGCTGGAGAAAACATTGATCCCCTGCAACTTCCCCTGCCCCCGCTCGGAGCAGAGGCCAAGGCCGGCAGCAATGCAGGCCTGTGTCCATCCCATGCCGACCTATGCAGCCAGTGGCCGAGTGAGAGGAGCCCTGGCCTGTGTTTTCAGAACTGCATTACCTGTCTGTGATAGTCTATAGAAGGTGTGTGTGTATATATAAATGTACACACACACACACACACACACACACAGACACACACACACACACACACAGACACACACACACACACACACACACACACACACACTGTTGGAAACACGGAGGCTCTTGTGGAAATCCCTGGTGCTACTGGTCCCTGAGCACCGTGCTCCCTAGCCCCGGGAAGGACAGCAGATGCCTTAGAAACTCAGTCGCACTGGCTTGTGGCAATGATATCTTCTACCCCAATTTTTTTTTTAATACTTTACAGATTCATACTATTTTGATTTTGAAAACTTTAAGGTAACTTTGTTATAGCTCACTATTTTCACTTAAGACCCAAAAGTTTAGAGGAATAGATGAGCCTGGGTACATTCTGTGAAGGAGAGTGTAGAACACAACCATCAGGGGAGGAGGTTTGAGGATGTCAAGACAGTGGAGGAAGGAGTGTGCACTCGCCAAGCTTTGCTGTGCGAGATGCTGTGAGCTCATGGGAAAAGCAGGAAGTGGAAGCACCTGTTCCCTGTGCTGTTCCCATTCCTACTCCACCTGGACCAGAGGGAGGGAACACCTTGGAAGGGGGTGGACGTTAATAACAGATGTTCATAGAGTCTCGTGTGACTGTCAAGATGACAGCAGGAATTTAGAGTACCGGATAAAATGTTGCGTTTGTCTGCTGTCTGTCCTGGTAACTACCACCAAGTGCCTTCGCTCCCCCTTGTTCCCTGCCCCCACCCCACATGGAAGCAATACTGTCTTCTTCACTCCATTTTAAATGTCAGCTTGTTTAGGTGTAGAGTGCTTTTAATATGTTACCCCACAAAATGTTGTCCTGCTACACTAGACACACATGGAGAGTGACTATGTCCCACAAAACCTCTTGTTTATCTGCAACATTATCTCTGTTTAAAAGAGTTTTGCGTCATGTGAGTTGAAAACAGAACTTGAATTTTTTTTTAATTAAGAACATAGAATAGTCATTATTTTCAGTCACTAAATCCAGTTGATTTTTAAATAAACATATCTTTTATATATAAGGCACATAAAAGGGACTGGAAATATAAAGCAGATAAATGAGTGTGTGGGGAGGGGAAGGTGGGGCCGTCGTTATTTTTCAAGACCTGTGAGGAAATACATCACCTCCAAGCATGAACTAGTTTATCAACCTTTAAATGTAAAGATTTAAGCATTTAAAGAGAGATTAAAGAATATACATATATTCCTTAATATATATTAATAATATTAATAATTCTTTAATATATATATTTCTTTGTCAGGAAATACTGCATTTTTCAAAGCCCCTTGAACATTACAAAACTGAACATTTTCATATCACGAGAAGCTCAACTCCAACTAGAAAAACAGTAATTTTCATAAGAAAGTTTTTGTACACTGAAAATGGAAAAATGCAACTGCAACTTCCAGGAACGGCTGCGGGCTCCCTCTGCTCTTGGGATCTAGAGCACATGGGGAAGAACGAGCTTGGCTGCCGTGTGACCACGCGGCACAGCTGGCCGTCTCTGTCCACGGATGCTGGCGTGCTTCTACCTCTCGGCTACTGTGAATAGCCCTGGCATGAACACAGGTGCTCAGATACCTTTTTAAAGACATTATTTTTTGGTTTTCTAAGATATATTACCAGAAATGAGATTGGTGGTTTTCATGGTAGTGTGATTTTTCAACTTCCTAGCAGACTATAATGTTTATGAGTTTTTTTATCGCTAATGTTGCCAAAAAAAATTTTGTTTATCCATTGGCTATTGTTTGTCCTCGGTGAAACTCACCTTGAGATTTAATTGCCAATGTACTAGCAATGAAAGAGGTGGTGTTAGACAGCTAGACAGACATTAGCAGGCTTGGAAGCACTTGAGGACGGACCTCTCACCTTTCATTTTACCATATGGAAAGGTGGGAGATATCGGAGCTTTGTTGGGGCCTGGAGAGGGAAGGCCACTTCCTCCTGCTCAGAAGGGTAGATGCGAACTCTACCTACGGCCCTAGGTGGAGACAAAACATTCTGAACTACCCTAAAGATTAGAATGTCCTTCCCTAAGAGCAGCCCCAAATGGGCCTGCCCATCACCTGGCCAGGAATCCACTCCTCAGGAAAGCTGATTCACCTGACATGCTAAGGAGAAGGAAGGGATAATTACCCCCTTGATGAAATAATGTATTCATCCATCCTGCCCCACCCCTCCTTTGAGACAAGTTGTTTGCAGATCTTTTAGTGACGACTAAGCCTGCCTGCTTTTCTAAGTTGTGATTCAAAAGTATACCTTTTCCTTTTTCCCTTGCTATCTCTTCTTTGGATACCTGCCAAAATCCTAAGTGGGCGTGCCCTGGCGTACTGGACTTTCTCACTGTTTGCTCTGGAGACCCCCTTTTCGGCAATGCTGGCAGCCCTCCATTGCTCAGCCTGACAGGAGGCCTGCCCCTTTCCCTTAGCTACCCCTTCCCGAAACTGCCAAGATTTTCAGCTTGCCTGCCCTGTTGATTTTCTCTCAAACTCCAATAAAATGGTCCTCAATCTTCCTTCTGAGTTGGTTTTAAGATTATTTTATCAGTGAAACTAAGAACCCACAAAGGGGAACCGTGATTCCTTGGTGCCACTAGACCGTTAAGAAGGGACTGATCTCTTGTGAGACTGTTTTAATCTCAAAATTAGTCACAGAATGCATTAGTTCTTGTGAGTATAATGTTGCAGAGCGTTTGGCCTCTCTGTCCCACTCCTCTGCCACACTCACCACATGACACATCTACCGTGTCGAGCAGGAGAGACTCTCGGCAGATCCATCTTTGGTTGTATTTTTGGACAGAATGACAGCTGTGGATCTAGTTTCATCCTTTTTTCAGGAGAACACCCAAGTTTATCAGCACCATTTGCCAAAGAGGCTTTTTCTACCCCAATGTACATTTTTTACCCTGTTGTCAAAGAGCAGGTGTCTGGCTCTATTCAGTTCTACTGTTTTATGTGCCTGTTTTTCTTGTGTGAATGGCATGTTTTGTCTACTAAGATACTGTATGTAAGAGATAAGATGTAACTAATGGTCCATCCTCAAGACAAACATGCCTTGAAGTGCAGCTATAGGCGAAGAGAGCACTAGAACCCTGATGGTGACTGCTAGTCTAGCTAGCCTCTACCCAAAGGAAGAGTTTAGGGTGGACTATTATGAAGAGCCAAGCTTGCCTATTGGTTTACAAACTGACAAAATGTATGCCCTGAGAAGCTTTAAAATATATAGAATATAAAACGTACAGATGAACCCACTTGTCTGTTGAGAAAATGGAAAGATACGTGGCAATTGATGTGTAAGATTTTTACTATCATCCCATTACTCAGCAAAGGAGGAAAGGATCTGGACTTTCAGGGTTATAAAAGGCATCCTCTGCCCTTGCTCAGTGCACACACATCCACACCCCAGCCCCCACCTCTTCTCCTTTCTATAAGGCTGGCACTCAGTTCTGCAGAAACCATAACCACCTGCTTTTTGCTATGCGAAGTCTCCTAAACACGCTGTTATGAACTGTGGGTCCCCAATCCTTACAAACTTGGTGCTCCACAGGATTTCTGCATTTGGGGAGGCAACCCCTTGGTCTCTGGGAGAGCTGAAGATATGTCCCTCCCATCTTTGGGAAACGGCGCTGACTGACTTTGGTCTTTGCACAAGTCACCAGAAAAGACCCATGGCAATTCTGAGAGGAGCGAACCCGGGGCAGGGCACTCAGAGAGGCCTCCAGAAGACAGAGGCATCTCCACAGAAATCAGCAACTTCACACACTGGGGTCATTCTTCTGGGCAAGGAGTGAATGGATTTATAAACATCCTGCTCATCAATACAGAAGTCAGAAGTTTCAAGAGGAACACAAAGCCACCTTGGAAGATACCCTGGGTCTACAGAATTACTGAACAGCCTTCCGAGTTCCAGTTTTTATATGTGGGTTGAGATGGTGTCCATTGACCATTGTTTTGCAGGAAGTGATTAGAAGAACAGCTTTGATTATCTGGGAACACCAACCACTCATCTCAGGAGTTCCCAAAGCATAATAAAGTTTCTCAAACATACATCTTGAATGTGATAATAATCTCTAAGACAGAGCTCAGACACAAGCCCTTCTCACATGAGTACTTCAGGGCATTAGGAAATCAACAGCCTAAGTCACAGAATGTTTCTAAGATGGAGGATGAGGAGGAGAAAGAGGAGGAGAAAAAGAAGAGGATGGAGGAGGAAGAGGAGGAGGAGAAAGAAGAAAGAGGAGGAAGAGGAAGAAGAGGAAGAAGAGCAGGAAGAGGAAGAAGAAAGAAAAATAAGAAAGAAGAAAGAAGAAGAAAATAAAGGTGAAAGGCTAGGGGTACAAATGAAAATATCTTCTCAGCTAGATCTAGAAACACCATTGGGCCAAGGCCTCCTTACGGCCCACTGTCTAAGGGTTGGCCTGAAGACCAACACAGTTCCAAAAGCAGGTGTGCAACACAGTAGTCTGTTGAGCTGTTGAGAGACTCAGAAAGGGTTTGTGAAGAGGGAAGAACAGGAACAAAAGATTATGATCTCTGTGGTATTGGGAGAGGTAGTTTAAGAGAAATTAGACTATAGCTCCCTCAAGGAGAGACGGAGGTTCTATACACCCTCTCAGAGGTGTAGAGAGGACATAAGGACTCGAGACATTTCTGGATGGGAAGATGGGACAGACAGCTCGAGAGAAAAATCGCCAGAATGGAAAAAGAAGGAAGACGGCACCCTCCTCACAACCTTCGATGAGGATTGGGGACTCAGGGGTCTTTTTTTTTTTTTACCACATACTACTGGGAACCCTTGATAACTTTGAGGGTAGGATAGATGGAGAGGAAATCACTCTTCTGGTGGATTTCAGGGCTCCACACGGTTCTCTGCTCGACCATTCCAAGGCGGGTGAGTGCGGGGGTGGGGGGGGGGGGGTCTAAACCTCCAGGAAAAATATTGATAGTGCCTGGGATAAAAAGGAGGATTCCCAAATTCTATTTTTATTTGAAAAGAGTAGATTGGGAGACAAATAACTAAAGAGCTGCTCTTGTCTGTTGCTGCCACAGGAGCTAAGAGGGCGGCACTTACTTGATTGTGAGGTGGAGTCAGGCTTGAGAGTAAAGAAAAGAGAAAGTGATAACAAACTCCCCAGAGAAAGAGGAAAGAAAATGTGACCCTCTAGTAAGGACTAAGGAGAGCAGCAGAGGGGATTAAAAACGACACCAACACATAGCTGGGTGTGGTGGTGCCTGCCTTTAATCCAGGCACTTGGGGGATGTGGGGGAAATGCAGGTGGATCTTGGAATTTGAGGCCAGCCTGGTCTACAGAGCAAGTTCCAGGACAACCAGGGCTATGCAGAGAAATCCTACAATTTGAACCCCCACCCCCACTGCAAGAACAAAATCACCAATGTGTTAGACTAAAACAACTGTGGCTACCTTAACACTATTGACTAGGTGACAACCTGGAATGGAGGGGCTAATTAGGGGTGGGTGGTTGGGACCTGTGCCTCCTTGCAGCATTCCAGTCCTCCCAGTCAGAGAGAACTGTCATAGTCTTCGACCCACGTACCCAGTTAAGGAAATTCTCTGTGCTCACACATGGTTTTGGGGTAATGGATCTACAGGAGGCATCCTGGGTATGCCTTCCAGAGCCTGAAAGTAGAAATCACTTTTTCTTTGGAAAGGAAAATCCCAGAAATAGGACAAGTGCTGGCTGGTATTGCCACGGGGCTTCATGAAAATTCCAGCCCTATCCGGCCAAATCTTAGAGAAAGTTGTAGATTTTCAGCCTGTAGAAACATTATATATATACATATATATATGTACATATATAATCATATCATAAATGACCTTTTTAACTTCTCCAAAAAAAAAAAAAAAAAAAAAAAAAGATCAAGTGTCCTGTAGACTCCTGATCTCTTCTAAGCCACTGGTTCTCAACTTTCCTAATGGTGTGACCCTTTAATACAGTTCCTCATGTTGCTGTGACCCCCCCAACCATAAAATTATTTGCTACTGTTATGAATCATAATGTAAATATCTGTGCTTTCCAATGGTCTTTGATGACCCCTGGGTAAGGGTCGTTTGACCTCCAAAGGAGTCACAGCCCACAAGTTGAGAACTACTGTTTAAAACTTTTGTGAGAATAGAGGTTTATGGGCCTCCAAAACCAAACTACTACAATTTGTTGAAAAAAAAAAAAAAAGCAAGCTCTCTGAGACATTTAATTGGTGAAAGTGTTGCAGAAATCAGGCTATCAAGAAGCAAACAGCACTCAGACAGTGCCAGAACTCAGCTTTAACATGCCAGCAGACGCAGCTGATGAGACGCATTCTTGAGAAACTGGAGCCAGGCCTGTCGCTGTTCCTTGCATGTCATTTAAAGACCACTCAGCATCATTTCTGGGCGTTTCTGTTACTGATGGGTTTGAATGTTAGCCTATGGAACTAAGCACCATGAACAGGAGTTTTTCTGTAGCAAACATACTCACAGAAATGGAAGTAATTAGGTTAGAGCGGCTGCTTTGCAAGTGTATTTTCTAAGCTATGGAAGATTTCTCACTGATGTTGGAATTCAGGAGGATTATAGAAGCAGAACACAACACAGCCATTAGTGAAGAAAAACGTTCACTCTTTCTAATCCTCTTCTGATGCCTTCATACCTTGATAAGGCATCAATTCCTAGGTCCTCCTGGCCCAAAGGTTGGTAGACTAGCTGGTAGACTAACGTTTGAAGCTTGATGACTTCTATATGGGCAGGGACAAAGCAGATAGGAATGTTAAGGATGCAGGGACCAAACAGGGGTGCTGCAAAAAGCTTTTTTAAAAAGGCGTGAGGAGAGACCCATGCGGTGGGAGAAGCCAGGAAACCCAACTCCAGCTGTTGCTCTGATACGCTTCAGGGACCAGCTCGCTCCTGTCTCCTCATTGTAATCTGTCTTCTTATCTACTGGGCTATGTCTCTAACTACTCCTGACCGGTTCACACAGAAGCAGCATATAACAGCAGCCGAAAGACCCTGCCATCGGCCATATGCCTGGACAAGGGCTGACTGGAGGTGGCCACTGAAGCAATGCCACCTATTCCAGACATAATGCCTAACCCAACCAATAGTGGCATGAACTGGATGGCTCTTTTTGGCTAGATGTGTGCTGTCAGGGGAAAGGCTAAGGTTTGGTTACTAGGGACTATGTCCATCTTGAGAGGGAGAAAACCAAGCAAGCATCTGCCTATCCCATATACAAGAGTCCTCAGTGGGGAAAATGCCAGGCTGTTGGCGTAGAGAGAATGTAGTACAAGTCATGGATTGTCACGGCTTTGGTCGCCTTGATCACTGATACTTCTATAGGCTTTTTTTGCAACTCACATGGGAGCCCTTCAAAATAGTTCAGTTCCCCTCCGAACAAGTTTTAACTTGGAGGGGTCTGTTGGTGACCCCATTGAAATTACATTTTCAGTAATACTGTTATGATCAAATATTAAGGAGTTTCCACATATAAACAAATCAGTGTTTTCCCAGGTGGGGGACCAGTTTCACTGAGGGAGTACTAAGTTGTGTTTAGGATGTGGTGCAGGAGAGTATCTAATGGTGAACCTACTTTGATTTGAGTCAGGTCAGGGTAAGGGTGAGCATTTTGGCTTTGTGTTTCAACAGATGGAACCTGAAGTGAGAGGGTAGGTCTTATCTGGAAAAATCCAGTATTGTGTTTTTATCGCTCCCATCCCTGTTAATAGATGGTCGTGAGAATCTCTCTGTTTGTAATAGGAGACCTTCTAAGATGTATTTGGTATACAGAGATGGGCAGAGAGGTACATAGTAGCAGTGCAATCATTTGACTTACAATCAAGGAGAGGATAGGATTGGGGATGGGAACAGGCTTGTCAGAAGGAATGGGCCTCAGGCCATGGACAGGCTCATTCGGTGGGAAAGCACAGAGCAGGTACTCGGGTGTGGCCCTGTGACAGAGCTGTCTTTCATGAGTACAATAGGAGGGCCTCACACATCGATTAAGATTATTGTCTCAGAAGGGGGATGGTATCATGGCACATACAAGTGGGTAAAGGGTCTAACCTAGTAGCATAGAGTTTAACAGAATATAACTTATTATTTTTTAAAAAGGCAAAAATGGGGTTGGAGAAATGTCTCTGCAGTTAAGAACACTGGCTGCTCTTCCAGAGGTCCTGAGTTTAACTCCCAGCACCCAGATGGCATCATCTCACAAGCATTTATAATGAGATCTGATGCCTTCTTCTGGTGTGCAGGCGTACATGCAGACAGAGCACTCATATACATATATTTTTAAGAAAAAAATATTTTTTAAGAAATAAAAGTAAAGAAGAAGCAAGCAATCCTCCTAAATAGACCTATCAAATTGATGATTTTTTTTTTAAAGCATGGTTAGGACAATCTTTTGTGTCTGGTTACAGTTACTGGGAACTGTTGCAGCCAGTCCTACAGAAAACAGTTACTATTACCACAAGTCTCAATGGAACACGATGGTATAGTGGCCCTAATTCCCAAGTGTCCTTCTTTGAAATCCCCAGGCTTCTGCCATGGGTAGACCAAGTGACTGCCAGGCTTGCAACTGGAGCAAGGGTGAAGAAATTCCTCGAGCTTTGACCAAGTCATTTATGACAGATTAGTCGATCTCTGCTGTGGCCAAAGCAACGGTGAAGATCTTAGATGGGCCCCATTGCTTATAGACATGACCCAGAGAGATTGTGAACTTTCACAGTCTGAGTTTCCTGCTATTCAAGGGGTGCTGATGCCCTGTTAACCCCAGCGGTGGTGGATCCATGGAGTGACACCTGTGACTGCTGTTAAAGCAGTGGAAGTAGCCAGAATCACCATGAGGCCCTTTACAAACGGATTGGAGAGGGTTCTTTTTTCCTATTTATTTTTACCAAGAGTACCGGCGTGTGACCAATTTCCTAAGAGAATCAGGGTCCTTTCTAGGGTCACCAAGGTGATGTGATAGAGGGTTTTTCCTAAGGCCTGGAGGTGTCAGGACATCTCCAGGCCAGCTACGTACCAGAGATCTCCTTTCAGTTCCCCTAATACCAAGGAGGATCTCAAAAGAAGAATAACCTGAGGGGCTCCAAGTACATTGGGTTCAGAACAGGGCTTGGGCTAACATAACCCAAAGCAACTGGATTTCCTGTCAAGGCTCAGCTAAAATGGTCTTGAGGGTCCAGTTCATATGCTCAACTGTGCCTGAACTTTAAGGCCTATAAACAGTGTGGTGCTAATGGTCTACCTCAAAGTCTTGGTCAGGATATGAACTATTGCTGACACAAATACAGGCCCATTGCCAGACCTGGTAGTGAGGGGCTGTCTTATCTGTGCGTTCTCTCTCTGGGCAAAGCCTTAGTCAGGTATCATGCTCTCTCCGTGTTCGTGGGAAAGGCCTCAAGCCCATCCTGACTGGGTCCACACTGACACCAACAGCTATCTCTCTGGAGCCTCTACAAGGCTTGACATCAGTGAAGCCTACCTCTGTATCTTTGAGAGGAGCCACTCCCATTGCCTGAGCCCCAGGTCAGACCCAGGCCCTTGGCTGCTATTATTTTGTGTAGATGCCACACATGTAGCAATGATCTGGGCACACTGGGGGATGGGGGGTGCTTAGGTATGAAATAATAGACTCAAAAGGTTTCCCAAGATGAGTCATTTCATGGCATCATGTCACACCACACCAGAAAAGAGGAGCCTCTGGTATGGTGGCTTCCACCAGGCCCTCGTTACTTTAATCCCACCCTCACCCTCAGCTCTTCTTCCCTGGGGTATTGTGGAGAAAGGGGTAATCCTGGGGCCAGCGGCACCCTGAAGGCTGATTCCAGGCTTGTACAGGAGTTTGACTTGGTGCCAGTCTCCTCTTGGCTGCTTGATCAGCTAGTTGGTTTCCTTTGCTGACAGGCTCAGTCACTTTTTCAGGTCCTTTGCAGGACATTACTGCCCCCTGGGAGAGCTTCTAGGTTGCCATAAAAGGTGGAGAATGTCTTCGTTATTTTAAAATGTTCCCCCATTCTATGAGCACCCCCTCCTCCATAAATGGTCCCATGCTTTTGAGCCAGCTTGCTCCCCCCTCCAGTGTCTTAGTGCTTGAATGGGTCTAGCCCATTGCATTGCCCAGCCCAGGTAGAATCTCTGCCTTTATCTTCTTAACTGTCTACAGTCAATAGTTGAGCGGTCAAGCAGCAGAGCCACATCCTGACTGGTTCTGGGCTTGGCAGACTATGGTGGTAACAACACAGAGGCCAGTGACCTTTCCAGAAGGGAAATTGATCAGGGTGCCCTGGGGGGGCCTCATTATTACAGTGTTGGCCATCAGTTCTCCAGAGTGGTGCGGTTTGAAGTTAGCTATGCTGCAGCCTCTGGCTTTGCTCCTGCCTCAGACTGCTTCGGCTCCCCGGGGTCTTTGGTACTTCCGTATTATTTTTGGATGATGGGTTTTTGCTTTGTTGTGGTTTTTTTTGTTTTCTAGCTATGAGCAATGCTAGAGTTCTGATGGGGGTTGCACTGACTCTGTAGATGACTTTCAGCACACCTCTCTCTACCACACTCTGCCAGTGGATGAGCTTGGAGGGGGCTTTCCATCTTCTAGTGTCTTTTTCTTCAGTGTTCTAGTTTTCACTGTAGATGTCATTCACATCTTTGATTATGTTAATTCCTCATATTTAATTTTTGAATCTATCATGAATTGGTTTCCTCTTTTGTAATTTGATCATCAGCATACCAAAAAAAAGCTATTGATTTTTGTGCATTGATTCTACATCCTATATTGCTGAAAATGTCTATGTGATCTAAATCTTCTCAGGGACAGTTTACGATTACACATAAGATCATGTCACCTGCAGACAGAAAATGTCACATATTCTTTTCCCGCTTGTGTCTCCTTTGTTTCTCATATTATTCTAATTAGAACTTGGAGCTGTGGCCTGAGAGTCAAGAGAGGGCACATCTGAACTACCTTCTGAATTGCCATGACCCAGATGATCAGCGGGAAGCAGCTTAAGGGACGAAGAGTGTATTGTGGCTCACAGTTTGAGGAGACAGTCCACTGGGGCAGGGAAAGCATGGTGTCATGAACAGCCCTCAGCTCTGACAGCAAGAGCGTATGACTGCTGGCTTACAACTGAACAGAGAAGGCAGCAGAGAGAAGATAGGACCCGAACAGTCTAGAAACAGCCCCGTCCCACCCCCCAGCCCTGTGACCCACATCTTGCTGCCAGACTTTACTGAGGTCTCCCAAGGCTGCACAGCCAACTGTAGAGCTCATGAAAGGCGCTATACATACTAAATGTAACAGGACCTTGTCTTGTTCCTGATTTTAAGTTTATGGGTGTTTAGCTTGCATGTATGTTTGTGGACCACATATGTGCAGTGTTCATGAAGGCCATAAGGGGCAAGTCTAATCCCCTGGAGCTGGAGTTACAGATGGGTGTGAGCCATCACATGGGTGCTGGGAATTGAATCCAGGTCTTCTGGAAGAGGAGCCGGTGCTCTTAACCACTGAGCCATCTCACCAGCCCATTGTTCCTAATTCTAGAGGAGAAGAATTCAGCCTTTCTCTGTTTAGTGTTATGTTGGCTATAAGCTTGTCATATTATAGCATCTGCAATGCTGGCATATGTTCTGTCTATTCCCAGCTTCTTCTTGGCTTTTATTATGAAGGGCTGTTGAACTTTACCAACAGCCTTTTCTGCATCTATTGAGACAATGAGGTGACTTCCGTCCTTAACCATCACACTGACTGATTGATCTGCAAATACTGAACCATCCTTGCATCTGGAACAAGACCAACTTGGACTGGTGTAGGAATTTCCTGGTGTACTCATGAATTTGGTTTCCATTCGGTTGAGAGTTTTTGACAGGATTCACTAGGAACTTGGTCTGTGGTTGTCTTGTGCTGCTGTGTCCACATCCTGTTTGTAGCGTCGCTAGAACGTCGCTAGGACGGAAGCAATTTGCTGGTGCCCTTCTCTTTCTGTTTTCGGAATGGTTTGGAGAACATGGATGTTAGTGGTTCCTGGAAGATCTGGCGATAGTCAGCAGCTGCTCTCCTTGGCCCGGGCTCCCCCTGTTGGGAGACCCTGGCTTCCCCCTCTCACCCCCCTACCCCCCCTCCATTGGGAGGCTTAGCTGCTGCCTTAGCAAACTGCTTCTTGGAGAACTCATTACATTCTTCTCATATTCTTGATCTAATTTTGGTCGGCCATGTATACTTTAGAAATTATCCATTTCTTCTAGATTTTTCAGGGGTTTTTTTTTTTCCCCCTCCAGGGAAAGTATGTTTCCAAAATGTTCCCCAGTAATGACCTGGATTTCACTGGAATCTGTCATAAAACCCCCCTTTAACCTCTAATTTTATTAACTTGGGTCTTCTCTTCTTTTGTTAGATTGGCTAGGGAACCTGTCAATCTTGAATACCATTATTCCAAAGAAACAACATTTTAAAATCAGTTTTTGTATTTTTTTTTAGTTTTCATTAATTTCTGCCCTGATTTTTATCGATTCTTTTCATCTTCACTTCTTACTAGTAAAGAAGAGATTTGGAGAAGGTCAAGATGACATTTTGTCTGTCCCTGTACCTTTGGATTTGGGAACTGAGGTCATGAGTTTTTGGAAGATTCATGTTACCTTGCTGTGCTGGTTGGTTTTTATCAAATTAACTATGGGAAGAGGGGCCCTCAGTTGAGGAATTGCCTCTATTGGATTGGCCTGAGGACATGTCTCGGGGCACATTTTCTTAATCTGTTGAATTATTGTGGGAGGGGAGGACCCAGCCCACCATGGCCATGGCCATCTCTCAGCAGACAGCACATAAAAAGGCAGTGGAGTGGGCAGGTAGGGGAGCAGGCGCTCCTCCCGCCCTGGGCTTCAGCCCTTGCCTCCAGGCTCCTGCATTCAGGTCACCGCCTTAGCTCAGTGATGGACTATGAGAGGCGGACGAGGCACAGGCAGACAGGAAAAGCAGAGGCTGCTTCCTTTTTGTTGTTGTTTTGTTTGCTTTCAGTACAGAGTTTCTCTGTGTAGTCCTGCCTGCCCTGGAACTCACTCAGTTGGCCAGGCTGTCCTCAAACCCAGACATCTGTCTGCCTCTGTCTAGGATTAAAGGCATGTGCCACACCTAGCAGAGGCTGGGTTCTTAGGAGGGCTGTTCTTTGTTCCCAAAGAACATTGTGGCAGAATAATGGTGGGAGAGAAATGCTAGCCCATGGGTAGATACCTGGGTGGGATGGATAGGGGAAATGGAAGGACCCAGGAGCTCTTATAAAGCACCCAACTCAGAGCCCATCGGTCAGACTCCCCATCGAGGGACCTCTCCCTTCCTAATGGGAACTGTCAGCCTGCCTCAGAACGGCTGTTACTCTTGCTTTGTCTGGACTGGATAGACAATTCTTTGCCTGCCTCACAGGATGAACTCAGCTACAAACTCTGCTGCCCACCCCACAATTCCAGATGATTGTACTTGTAGCCCTTTCCTCCCCGAGTTGCTTTTGGCCAGTGTTTTGTCACAATGACAAAAAGCAAATTAGGGCACTTGCTTTTTCATGTCTTATGTTCTGTGGTATGAAATCTCTGTACACTGCACTTGCATTTGTGCATCTATTGGTTCGGATCCCTACTGGCATCAGAGTCGAGGTCGTCAAACTCCAGTGATACTCAGTTGATGAAGTCTGCTCCCAGACATCAAACTGAGACAACCTTTCCCTGTAAGGTTCGCTCCCGAGCCTCCTGAGTCAGTCTCTCACCCTGGTGCTCTGATCTCAAGACAGAGCCATCTGTGCTGGGAGGCAGCCCCACGTCCAGTGGGAGAAGCCCTAAGTGGAGCTGGGTTCAGCTCACCTTTCTTCTTCTCAGTACTTCATCTTTGTGCTTGTGTGCACTTTTTAACTGTCCTATGATGCCTTCTGTGAACTTCCAAAGCCCCTCATCTCTTTTTTATTTTACTTTATTTCAGACAGGGTCTCTCAATGTAGCCCTGGCTGTCCTGGAGCTCTCTATATAGACCAGGCTGGCCTCTAACACACAGAGATCCTCCTGCCTCCCAAGTGCTGGGATTAAAGGTGTGTATCACAAAGCCAGCCCATCCCCTCTCTAGAAGCTTCCACCCCCCTCCAGTATTCTAACCCTTCTCTTTCATGGGTCATGTAATGCTCTTTGAAGGAATGAAGATATTCTAAAAAGACATTTGTGCCCTTTCCTTTAGCTATCAAACTATTGAAACAGTGGTCCCCAAGAAATTGGATTTTCCCCAGAATCTTGAGTTGTCATTACTGGGGAAACAGATTTCCTTTGGAGATTGTTAGACTTGTTATTAAAGGAATTTAGAAATGGGCTCAAAATGAAACTCAGAAGACATTTATTTTATTTGAGCTTAAGAGAAAAACAGTACAACTTAGCTGAAAATCTCAGCAGCTGGTATGCCTTTCAATTTAGAGATGGAATACAAATAGCTTGTTAAGAAAGGAAAGAGCATGCCCAAGACCGAAGTGAGCCAGTGAGCTGAGGGACGAGTCCCCAAAGCGTCTGGCCAGACATTCGTCTCCACCCCCCACTGGCTTGCTGCTCTATGGCCCTGCCTCTGCTGTTAGATTCCTGAGGCTTTGTTTCCTGCATGCTTTATCCCATGCTGCCTGTCTGTCGTCCTCTGCAAACTGGCAACTTTCCAATGTTAACCTTGATTTAGTTTTTTCAGTTTCTACTCTCCTGTCTCACTGAAAGAAGAAAAAGGCTGAAGTCCTGGTGCCAACGAGAAGCAGCAGGAAGCTGTCTCCAGGAAGCAGACTCCACATAGTTTTGACAACTTTTCAGACTCCCTTGTAAGAGAAAAACTACAGTAGAGATAATGATCTTGTCAGTGATGAACAGGACCACACCTCGACCTGGCCTGCTTGACTCTGCCCGCCTCTTGCTTCCTATTTTTGTTGTGGAGTTCTCTTGTAGAGGGATGGGACATGCAGCCTTTCGGCCGGGAAACAGCATTTATCCGAGGTGGCACAGGTTCACAGGATTCACATCCAAAGGCTGAGCACAGCAGAGTGAGCATCCTTACATGGCCTCCTTGAAGAGAGAGCATCCTTACACGGCCTTCCTGGATTTCCCTTTACAGTTTAGTCTTTTTGTATCCTTTCTATGGTAACATACATTCTGACTCAATGATCTTTGTTACGAGTCCTCACAGAGTCCTGCAGGAGGTGTAGAGACTGGTTATGGCAGTCACCTTCCTTTTGTTGCTGGAAAGGCCCTTATCACATTTGATAGGAACCTGAAGAAGGCCTGGAGCTGGGACGCTGGACCTCTTTCTTTGTGACTCTTCTGGATGTGGCCACTTGGAACCAATCTTTTCTTAATTTTCACTATTGCCTGTCTCTGGAATTCATCTTTTGAGGACAGATACCCAGCGCAGCGGGCACAGCCACCAGGGCCTTCAGGCAGTCTGACTAGTGTTAATAATTTGGGCCACATTGGAACCAGAAGAAAACACCCATTTGGGGTGTCAGCCACTAGCAGGAAGTTGACCCATGTTGGAGGAGAGCGACTGAGTGACCCAGACAATTGCTGACCTCATTTTACTCCAGGAATGTCTGTCTCCTCCCTCTCCAGTGGACTCATCTGGTTTTTACCTCAATTTGGTGAAACAGAGAAACGAGTATTTGAACTTTGTTTTGAACTCTTAAGAAACAGACTCTGGGTAAGTTCTTCCTGATCACCGGGACTGGGGCTTTGTCTCCCTTTCCTTGGTCTGTGGGGTTGGGGGGGGGGGCAAGCCTTTTTAACCATTTAAGTGACAAAACCATTTGGTTTTGTCTTTCAGAGTTTTCTGAGCCACTGAACTTTTGTTGAACCTTCTGGCCTATTGCATCACTTCTAGGACAGGCCTTGGCAATTTGGCAGCTATTTTGAACCGATTTTGAATTCTTTTGAACTATCTAGGTGTCTGCTGTGTAACAGTAGAGGTTGAGCTGTGTTGATATTCTGGGGTTCTGTTGAGTCACATAAGTTCTGATGAATCATTAGCAACAGAAAATCAAGGGTTTTGAAGAGATCTCTGAGAGAATCTGTTCACTACCACCGCCCTTAGATCTTGGGACATAAACAAGCAATCTGGACTGAATGCGTTTTTGGTTCCACCATGCCAGTCAGGACAGCTTCCTCGCCTGTGGAAGTACCAGCAGTTCCTCTGGTCTATTTAGGTGGTGAGGATCCACCCCTGATAGAGGCACAGGCTTGAGAGCAAGAGCAAGCTTAGCAGGAGTCCGGGGCGCCTGTGTTCCTCATATGCAGATGGTTGGTGCCGATATCTTTTATTTCTTCATGGTGGAGAATTGCCTCTATCTTTTTATGCAAGGCTTTGATCTGATTGTCGGTAGCCTTATTAGAAGGTTTTTGTTTTTCATTTTGTTTTGTTTTTTTGTTGTTTTTGTTTGTTTGTTTGTTTATGGCACAGATATCCTCGATGACTTGACTGGACAGTCTCCATGGTCTTCGAGCCACCTTCTTCTGCCTATGGGCATGCAGTGATGGCTGCTTGTAAGTTAACTATGGCTCATTGTTTCAGCTTGCATAGCTCAAACTCAAGTCAGACAGCCTCAGATGCCTTCTATACTAATTACTTCTTCACGTTGCTGTTGGTCTGAGATTAGTTGTCCTTGAACCATTGCTGTGGATTTGGGCACTGGTGCAATATTCTCTGGGGGTGGGGGGTGGGGTGGGGAGGGGGTGGTTCTTGCCCAAAAGCTTCTTGCTTTCTGCTTAATTGTTTCTTCAGTCTCATGGAGTCCTACTGGTGGGATTCTATGCATCAATATTTTTTTATTTTACTAATCAGCGGGAGGAGGAGGAGGTATGCACAAGGCATCCAGCTTCTGGTCATTGGACCTCCCCATTCTCATCCTGAAATAGATCCAAATCATGTGACACACACCAAGCCTGGAGGTCATCGACATGCCGGGTGCAGGAGGCGGTTCAGCAAGGGCTCAGCTCACTCTGTGTCATCGGCAGACTCAGCATTACCTCTTATTAGAACTCTAATCTCAGATTTTTGCTTCAGTTCTTCTCGTTCTCATGTTGGTTGCCTTCTGCAGGTTTGTAAAGATTCCCAGAGCTGTGTGTTAATGTCCTAGCAGTTTAATAAATAGAAAGTTTCTCCCTGTTCCCTCTTCTAGATCTTGTTCAGAAAAATATCAGGGTTGCTTCCTATGCCTGGAGGCATCTCTGCTCTCATCAGTCCACACTCTAGGCCTCCGCTGTTAGAAACAGGGTCATCTCAGCATAGGATGCAACTGAGAAATAGTTGTGCTATGAAATTCAAGCCTGTTTCATCCAGATCCAGCAATGTACACACACATACACAATTGCTATCTAGACAGTGGCACATGAGCCATTGGGCTGCTGGAATAAATGCTTCAAGTGAACACCAGGTCTAGGTTTGCTAGTAGCAACTGGTATCCTGGTTTCAAGGCCACATTGAATTAGTGTGATATTTGGGATCTTGGTATGGTGTACTATGTTACTCCAAGAGCCATTTTGCTCACAAGCACATGGTGTCCATGGGCCTGTGAGACACCTGCCTGGGCTCCACTCAGTATGTCTTCCAGTCATCTGAATTACAGGACTACCATGATCAGCTCCTGTGATCATACTTCTAGTCTCTCTGTTGCTATATACTTCCAATCCAATTACCCGGTAAAAGAAATCTCAACTCAAACAGTAACAATACAAGCTACAAGCCTAGATTGGGCAGATCTCCCACTACACTACTCTATTCCCATCTATATTATCCCATATAACTTGCAGTTTCTCCAGGCCACGAACTTCTCTTGAGCTTCTCTGTTGATCCTCTGTAGCTCCTCCCCCTCCCATCGATCCTCCTTAGCTCCTCCCCCTTCCCCATTGATCCTTTTCTCCTCCCCCAAATTCTCAGCTCTTCCTCCTCCTTCCTCCTGCCCAATCATTGGCTCAAGCCTTATTTGAAAAGTTAAGGTGGGGGAGAAGGTTCACAAGGCTGCAGCCCCTCTCATCAGAATTTGCATCAGAATATAAGCCCAGGGCTATCCACAACACTTCCCCTTTTCTGTCCAATTAAAAGACTCTTTTATCTCAGCCGTCAATTGAGTGCTATTATTACCATTTTGTAATTTATCACATACAGGATAGACCTAACACACAGTCCATCAGTTTGTATCAATTAAATAGTACCTCTGTCATCTATCCAAACTTAAAAGACTTATAATTCTACACCTGACTCAAGTCCTGGCTTTAGATTGTAAGTCATCTGAAAACCATCCTCTCAAATCTGTATCTTTCTAAATGCTAAACAGCTTGGACTGGCTATGAGACTACTAGTGTTCAACCCCATCAGAAATCCAAGAATGACTAATATCTCCTGAAAGTATGAGAAGCACAAAATATAGCTTCTAAAACTTAGCCAATTTATAGAGATCGTTAATTACCTGGATAGGCCCTATACACCAAAACGTTGGCACATCAGTCTTCATTCAGCCTTCTGGCCCAGGATCATCTGACAGACCTTGGTAATGCAGAATTTTGAAGGGCTAATTACTCTGTATTGGCAGAGATTATCAGTTGACTATTCCGCATAGTATGTCCTTTTTTTGGACAGTATTTGTCTGTAGATGAAATGAGGCAATTCTTGCCTGGTGACTGTCTCACCACAACTGAAGCAACTCCATTGATGCTCAATTTCTTCTTTGAATTCAAGAAAGGGGTGCTGTCAGGAGCAGACAGGTCTCCAGTCAAATGACCTTTAATAAACAAATGTCAGTAAACATCATATTCTGTGTACTTCTGACACCTTTGAAGACCATATGTCTACCTAAAGCATCTCTGAACTGTTAAGCCTTGACTACTCTCAGCCATTTCGAATCGAAATAACTCAGGAACACCCTTTTAATTAACTCACAACCACGAGTTTGCTATCTAGCTCTTAACTTACTTGTATTACTTAATCATCTAAAAACAGTTTATAATAGCAGTTATAGAAGGACTGGATATGGGCTGAAGAGATGGCTCAGCAGGTAAGAGCACTAACTGCTCTTCCCGAGGTACTGAGTTCAAATCTCAGAACCTACATGGTGGCTCACAACCATCCATAATGAGATCTGACACCCTCTTCTGGTGTGTCTGAAGACAGCTACAGTGTACTTACATATAATAAATAAATCTTTTTTTTTTTTTAAAGGACTGGATCTAAACCTTGTATTCTTAAATGTGTTATATAGGCCCAATGCCTACATGGGAGTAACAATCCCAGTTTTATATCAATAATAAATTTATACCAATGAAATCCTTAAATTTACATCAAATAAATTCTGAACCAATATAAGAGATTATAATTTCAACTTCATATCAATTATAAAGACTTCTACCAATGAAAGATCTGGATATGTAATGTTTTGCTTAAAAGTACATTTGCTAACCTATCCCTATTTGTCTATTTCTATAATTTCTATGATATTACTATATCCCCTTTTTTTCCCACCCCCTTCCCCTTTACCTGAGAAGGAAGGATAGAGAAGAGAAAAGGAAAGGTAGAAATCCCTGAGTTTAAAATCTTTAGTTCCCTCCCTATCCAAAGCTATATTTGTAAAGTATCCCTAAAATGACAACATATCTATAATTCCTAAAATAATCAGAACCATCCGCCCCAACATAATGAACTGGGATGATGATTGTCTTCTGTCTGCTTGTAACTGAATTGGGGCAAAGAATTCCCATCTGGGGGCCCAAAGGGAAATAGGAAAATTGTCTGGCATTATTTGCCTTCCAGTCACTATGTGCTGAGAAAGTTCATTGGTCAGCTGACATCTTGACCATGACATTCTGAAAGGCTGGAGAGGCAAGTAAAGTTCTGGAAGCAAGTCTTTAAAAGAATCAGCTTTGATGTAGTTGAAGTAGAGTCAAGCACGAAGCTGGAATGGAGACATCCATAATGTCAGCACCCCGGAGTGTGAATCTTTTCAGGGCTGTCTCTTCTATCCTGAAGTATACAAAACTTAAAAGCAACATGTAGTTCTATAAAGACCTTCACATGGAGCTGGGTGCACAGATTAGTCAATGAAGACCAATAAAGAAAGCCTTTCCTCAGATTAGATTAATCACCTAGTCAAACTACAAAGTAACTTTGTATACATGTCCTCATAAATGATGGTATGTAATAACAAGTCATTAGACATCTGTACCCAATAAGTGTACAGACATTTTAGTCTCCGCCAGTTCCAGAGCTGTCTCCATATACAGAGACATAAACATCACCACATATACATCACCTATTTTGTTGACTGTGTTAGTCTCCCTTTTGTTCTCTGTCACCAAGGTGTTCAAGAGGTCTCCCTTTGTCATGTCTGATTTTTATCAACTTGGAAGAAACCCAAAGCTTTTATTTTCCTGTGGAAACATAGACATATCCCCTCCCCCAGCATAACACATTTCCCATTATCCATTCTGATGTTAGACTATCCTTAATGTAAACAGGCTGGTTTAGTTTAATAGTTCTTTCCACAATGCAATATTTTTCAGCAGCTGTGGTGTTTTGTTCATTAGCATTTAAAAAAAATTTTTTTTGGTTTTTTTGTTTGTTTGTTTTTTTTTTTTTTTTTTTTTTGGTTTTTTGAGACAGGGTTTCTCTATGTAGCTCTGGCTGTCCTGGAACTCACTCTGTAGACAAGGCTGGCCTCGAACTCAGAAATCCGCCTGCCTCTGCCTCCCAAGTGCAGCATTTAAAAATTTTAAGGTTAATAAAGCACTATGTAATCTATACATGGGGTTTTTTATTGATCCTTTTTGTCTATTAAGCATCTCCTTCAGAGTTCAATTGGATCTCCCCACAATTGCTTGTCCTGTACGATTGTGTGGTATGATATTAACATGTTTTATATTATAATATTCAAAAAATTGCTTCATCTTTTATTAGAGATATATGCCAGCACATTGTCCATTGTAATTTGTGTTGTTATTTCCATAATGGCCATAACTTCTAACAAATGTGTAATTACAGAATCAGTCTTTTCTGTAATTACAGAATGTGTCTATAGTATGGTGCACATAATTCAGTTTGTCAAACTCTGTAAAACGGAAGACATCCATTTGCCAAATGCCATTTCTTTGGGTACCCTTGGGGTTAGTTCCCATAGGCAATGGAGTCTGGTTATATAATGAACAAGTGGGGCATTGCTTCACAATTTCCTTGGCTTGTTGCCAAGTGATAGAGAATTCCTTCTTTAAACCTTTGCTGTTAACATGGTGTTTTTTTATGGAATTCTGAAGACTCTAGTACACTTCCTATCAGTAGTTGGTCAATTTCATTATTGCCTTGTGCCAGAAGGCCTGATAGACCTGTATGGGATCTTATGTGTGTTATATATAGTGGATAACTCCTATATCTGATAATTTGTTGTAGCTGAATAAATAATGAAGTCAATTTGGAATCATCCTGCATAAGTTCAGCAGTCTCTAGGTGTAAAACAATCCTTTCTGCATATTGAAAATCAGTTACTATATTAAGAGACTCTTGAAAATCTGACAACACAATGATTATTGCATGTAATTCAGATTTTTGAACTGACTTATAGGGACTCTCAGCCACCTTACTTACATCCTCTGATTTATATTCTGCCTTTCCTGATTTATTGGTATCAGTGTAAAATCTAGGGGCTTCAGATATTGGAGTTTTCTTTATTATACAAGGGAGAACCCAGTAAATTCTTTTTATGAGCTGAAGCCACTTGCTTTTAGGGTATCTGTTGTTAATCTCTCCCAAGAAGTTATTTGCCAATGTTCATCTTATGCTGATAATGAGGCAATTTCTGTGTTAGTAAAAGGTACCACAATTTCAGCCAGATCCATTCCGACTAATTGCTGGTCTCATTTTTCCTTTAAGTAACAATTCAGAGACTTTCTCAATGTAAGTTTTTAATTCTTTACTCTGTTTATGTGCTAAAAGTATCCATTCTAAGATATAATCTTCCCTCTGCATAAGAGTTCCTGTAGGGGAATGAGTAGAAGGTAAGATAACTAAGACGCAGGCCATCTTTGGATCAATATGATCTAGATGTGTATCCTGCAATTTCCTTTCTACCAAAGTTAAAATTCCTTCTCAGCCTCAGCTGATAGTTTCCTTGGACTATTTAAATCCTTATCACCTTGTAAGGTTCAAAATAAATTGCTTAGCTCTTGAGTGGCCAAGCCAGTCACAGGCCGCACCCAGTTTATAGCTCCCAGTAGCTTCTGAAAATCATTAAGGATCCTTAATTGGCTTCTTCTGATTTGCACCTGTTGAGGCCTAACACTTTGCAGACTTATTTTATGTCCTAGATAGGACATAATTAATAGAATCCCCTCTTTATATTTTTTAGGGGTGATTTTTTTTACTTCATCAAACATTCTTTCCACAATATTTATATCAGACCCTCAAAGAAAACCTAACATCAATACTCTTCAAACTATTCCACAAAATAGAAACAGAAGGAACACTGCGCAACTCGTTCTACAAAGCCACAATTACGCTGATAGCAAAACCACACGAAGATCCAACAAAGAAAGAGAACTTCAGGCCAATTTCCCTTATGAATATCAATGCAAAAATACTCAATAAAATTCTTGCCAACTGAATCCAAGAACACATCAAAACGCTCATTCACCATGATCAAGTAGGCTTCATCTCAGGGATGCAGGGATGGTTCAATATATGGAAATCTGTCAATACAATCCAATACATAAACTCAAAATAAAAAACCACATGGTCATTTCATTAGATGCTGAAAAAGCATTTGACAAAATTCAGCATCCTTTCATGCTAAAAGTCTTGGAAAGAACAGGAATTCAAGGCCCATACCTAAACATAGTAAAAGTAACATACAGCAAACCCGTAGCCAACATCAAACTAAATGTCGAGAAACTTGAAGCAATCCCACTAAAATCCAGGACTAGACAAGGCTGCCCCCTCTCTCCATATCTTTTCAGTATATTACTTGAAGTTCTAGCTAGAGCAATTAGACAACATAAGGAGGTCAAAGGGTCAAAATGGAAAGGAAGAAGTCAAAGTATCACTATTTGCAGATGATATGATAGTATTCTTAAGTGACCCAAAAAACTCCACCAGAGAACTCCCACAGCTGATAAACAACTTCAGCAACTCAACTCAGCAAAATCAACTCAAGCAAATTAGTAGCCTTCCTACACGCAAAGGACAAGCAGGCTGAGAAAGAAATTAGGGACATAACACCCTTCACAATAGCCATAAACAATATAAAGTATCTTGGTGTGACTTTAACCAAACAAGTGAAAGACTTGTATGACAAGAACTTCAGGTCTCTGAAGAAGGAAATGGAAGAAGACCTCCGAAAATGGAAAAATCTTCCATGCTCGTGGATTGGCAGGATTAATATAGTTAAAATGGCCATCTTGCCAAAAGCAATATACAGATTCAATGCAATCCCCATCAAAATCCCAATTCAGTTCTTCATAGAGTTAGAAAGAGCAATTCTCAAACTTATCTGGAATAACAAAATACCCAGGATATCTAAAACTATTCTCAAGAGTAAAAGAACTTATGGGGGAATCATTATCCTGGACCTCTAGCAATACTACAGAGCAATAGTGTTAAAAAATGTATGGTATTGGTACAGTAACAAGCAGGTGGATCAATGGAGTAGGATTGAAGACCCAGAAATGAATCCACACACCTATGGTCACTAGATCTTCAACAAAGGAGCTGAAACCATCCAGTGGAAAAAAGATAACCCTTTCAACAAATGGTGCTGGTTCAACTGGAGGTCAGCATGCAGAAGAATGCAAATTGATACCATTCTTATCTCCTTGTACTAATATGTGGATCAAGGACCTCCACATAAAACCAGACACACTGAAATTAATAGAAAAGAAACTGGGGGAGACCTTTGAGTTCATGGGCACAGAGGGAAAGTTATTGAATAGAACACCAATAGTTTATGCTCTAAGATCAAGAATTGACAAGTGGGACCTCATAAAATTACAAAGTTTCTGTAAGGCAAAGGACACTGTCAAAAGGACAAAATGGCAACCAACAAATTGGGAAAAGAGCTTCACCAACCCTACATCTGACACAGGGCTAATATCCAATATATACAAAGAACTCAAGAAGTTAGACCCCAGAGAACCAAATAACCCTATTTAAAAATGGGGTACAGAGCTAAACAAAGAATTTTCACCTGAAGAACTTCAGATGACTGAGAAGCACATTAAGAAATGTTCAACATCATTAGTCATCAGGGAAATGCAAATCAAAACAACCCTAAGATTTCACCTCACACCAGTCAGAACGGCTACGATTAAAAATTCAGGAGACAGCAGGTGTTGGTGAGGGTGTGGAGAAAGAGGAACACTCCTCCACTGCTGGTAGTACTGGAAGATGGTACAACCACTCTGGAAATCAGTCTGGCGGTTGCTCAGAAAACTGGGCATGACACTTCCAGAGGACCCTGCTATACCATTCCTGGGCATATACCCAGAGGATTCCCCAGCATGCAATAAGGACACATGTTCCACTATGTTCATAGCGGCCTTATTTATAATAGCCAGGAGCTGGAAAGAACCCAGATGTCCCTCAGTGGAGGAATGGATACAGAAAATGTGGTATATTTACACAATGGAATAGTACTCAGCAATTAAAAACAATGAATTCATGAAATTCTTAGGCAAATGGTTGGAACTGGAAAATATTATCCTATGTGAGGTAACTTATTCACAAAAGAACACACATGGGATGCAGTCACTGATAAGTGGATATTAACTCAGAAGCTCTGAATACCCAAGACACAACTCACATATGAAATCATTCCCAAGGAGAAGGACGGAGAGGGCCCTGGTCCTGGAAATACTTGATGCAGCATTTTAGGGGATTGCCAGGACAAAGAAGTGGGATGGGGTTGATTAGGGAGCAGGCAGAGGACTTATGGGACTTATGGAAAGGTGGGAACCGGGAAAGGGAAACTCATTTGGAATATAAACTAAGTATATATGAAAAAAAAAAAAAACATTGATCAATCCAAACAGGTTGGTCAGTCAACCACCTTAGTGGTAAGGCTGTTGGTGTTTTGGCAGCAGTGGCTCCTTGGGGTAAAGCTAAATTGTCAGCCTCTGCTGTATCTTGTTTATGAACAGCTTCGACAGTCTGTAACTGCCTTTGATAACATTCCCTAAGATTTTTATTAGCCTGACTGCCAGGAGCCATTCTCATATAGATCTCAAAACCCCCTCCTTTCAACCATTTCTAGCCTGCTTCTTCTAGCCTGCTTTTGGAAGGAAAAATACTAGCTTAAAAATTAGTCAAGTAGTTAGATGGTCAGTACATGCAGGGCTCACCTGAGTGGGCTAGAACAAATGGAGCTCACCTGTGGTTAGGTTACCATAGCAACTCCTTTCCGCTTCACCTCCTCATGATCAATTTACCATGCCAAGTTCCTGCAGTAATCGCCAGTTTTTCCCTGAGATTCTGGGAGACAATTCTGAGAAGCTGTTCCTGAGAAATGATACTAGCCCCCTGAGATTGTTCCCTGAATACAATGACTTTGCCCCTTCACCCCTCCCTACACCTTGCTTGCTTCCCTTTAAATTGCCTTGTGTAAAAAATAAAATTTGACAGCTTGAGCAGAATACTATCTTGCTGTCTGTCATGTCTTGTCTCTCACCTTCTCCTGGGTGGTCTGGGGACCCTGTTGACTGTCCTGTGGGTCAGGACACCTGACTAGTTTCATGCCTAGATATTGAAACTGAGGGGATATTAATGTGGGTTTTCTACTGCTGTAATAGATCTCTTCCCCATAAGTTAATGGCTATATCAGCCATGTATTGCTTCAATTTTCCTATCTGACCTTCTGGTCCAACACTTTCAAAGCATCTGGTACTTTATTTGGGATAAGGTCCCAACTCCTTGAAATTGGATGTCTACTTGAAGTGGCCAACTTACAGGCCAAGATTTTGGAGAGAGAATGATGACATCTGCTCCAGTGTCAACCATTCCTTCAATCTCAATATTGTTTACTAATATTCTTAGTTTTAGCCTTTGATCCTCTATAGAAGTTTGCCAAAATATTGGTTTTTGGGTCCCTTTGAGGCTTTCTGAATTGTCTGTAGAGCTTGCCTCAGCATTATCTGGTCTCAGAACATCTGTTTTTGAAGCAGTAACACTTAATTGTCCTGAAAAAGAAAATTCTCCTTGCCTGGCATTGGGGCCTATGAGAGGCCCCCTGGGAGTTTTTTTTGGCAGAATGTCGCCCGTTTGTCTGTTGTTGCTCTACATTCCCTAGTCAATTGTCAGCCTTTGCCATGCTTTTGACAAATTCCAAAAGGCATAGGCCTCCTTTTGGTATTACTTTGGTTTTTTTCTATGGCCATTTCTGAGATGACCCCACTCACCACAATTAAAACATTTGAAATCTTGGGTCATTTCTAGGTGTCTAGCGGCAGCTTCTCCTATCACAGTCATACCAGGTGAGCAAGATAAAACATCAGTTGTATATCTAATCCACTCGTCTACTGATGCTGACCTTGCCCTCAGTGGTCTGATTACTTCCTTGCATTCAGTATTTGCATTCTCAAAAGCTAAAGATTCAATTATTGCCTTCCTTGCTGCGGAATCTGATATACTCCTTTCCACAGCTGAGGTTAGTCTTTGAAAAAAGTCAGGGAAGGTTTCTTGTGGACCTTGTATGAATTGAGTAAATGATTCAAGTCTTTTCCCTGATTCTGCAACGTTGTCCCAGGCCTTTAAAGCTGACAGTCGACCCAAGGCTAGAGTTTCTTCGTTATATATAGCCTGCACCTCTATCTCAACAAAGCGACCCTCACCAAGCAGTTGGTCTGTGGAAATCTCTCTACCCCTGGCTCTATTTTGTCGTGCTATCTCCCTTGACTCGTCTCTCCACCATGGGACCCATTGTAAATTAGCAGCAGGTTCTAGTATTGCTCTTGCCATATCCTTCCAGTCTTGGGGAATTATTCTATTTTTTTAATAGCCCGAGAAGTCAGGATTTGCTTTACAAATGGCAAATGCATTCCAAAATTAGTGACACTTTGCTTAAATTTTCTTAGCTCTAACACATCCACAGGTTGCCATTCAAATTTCTGATAACCCTGTGGATGATCATCATATGGAGGTCTTTGTTGTATATTGACCAGATAGACTAAAGTTTGTTTTCTAATAACCTTTGGTTGGCTTTCTCTTTTATCTTCTGTTTCTACCTGAGTATTTTCCTTAATTGAAATTTTAAATTCCTCCCTTAAGGTCTGTGTCCACACTTCATATCTCTCCTTCTGTGGCTCTTCATGTTCCTTGAGTTTCTGTATTTTGTGTTCAAGGTTCTGCCTCCACATTTTGGTCTTTTCTTTATATTGCAATTCTGATAGTCTGCTGTCCATTTTATTTTGATTGATTATGTTGGCATTCTGTCCAAGCTCCACCCCACAGTTACCTGGCAATAGCCAGGTATGCCCCGCCCCACATATCTGACCCACTATAAAAGGGGCTGCCTGCCCCTCATCGCTCTCTCATCTCTCTCTCATCGCCCTCTCTTTGCTCTTGCCTCTCTGCCCTTCTTGGGCTCTCCTCCCCTCCCCCGGCCCCATGTGGTCATGGCTGGCCTCCACTCCTCTCTACTCTCTCTTCTCCCTCTCTCTCTCTCTCTCTCTCTCTCTCTCTCTCTCTCTCTCTATCTCTCTGCCTCCACTATACCATTGACTCCCATCCTCTTCCCTGAATAAACTCTATTCTATACCATGTCGGTGTGTGTGTGGTCCTTCAGGGGGAAGGGGTGCCTGGGCCTGGGCCCGCTCAGGCATCCCCCTTCCCCACGCCGCCGTGCCACACTCCCTAATATCCATTTCTCTCTTTTATATCCCATCATATGGTGCTGAAACCTGGGAACAACATTAATCAACAACATTAAACCATCATTGGTGCTGTGACTCGCATTGAGAAACTGCGGGGTTTGCAAACAGACTTTGCCACAACTGTAAGCTAACCACGCTACACTGGCTGCATTGTCCAGAGGACGAGAGTCCCCTTTCCCTTATCTGCAGACTGCTGTTTGCCTGAAGAATCCTTCCTTCCCTTCCTAGTTCCTCCATTCTGTATGTCGCAGCGGTTTCATTCCCGCTGGACTGCGTCGGCCAAGCCTCGAGCCGCCTTCTCCTAGCTCTTCTGCCCTCCTGGACAATCTATGTACGCTCAATGCTTGTGAGCATGGCCTGAAGTATCCTTCCTCCCCCTCCTAGTTCTCTTACCCTCAGGGACAACCTGCACGCTCATCACTCATGAGCGATTTCCCCAGTGCTCCCCTAGTCCCCCGTTCTGTGTTTAAGTCCTGGTCCCCACCCGCCAAGTCCCGAGCTCAGTCAGCTGCTGAGCAGAGTTGAGTTCGCTGTGCTGCTGCTGCATCGTTGCTAGGATACGAAACAAGCATCTTTGGTACTTCCTTCTTCTGCCCACCACTTCTGCAGGGCAGAAAGTCCCGCCCTGCGCCTGCGCAGTCAGAAACTGTTTACCCCCAATACAACTTTCAATCCCCCGCCGCTGCCCCGTGCGCTACCGCGCACACTTGCAGCCACTGCCGTCCCGCTCAGTCTCGCTGATGTGCACGCACGCGCACGCTCTGTCCCCTTGCAGCCACTGCCGTGTGCGGTCGCCACCCCGTCCTGCACAGTCACCGCTACCCCAAGGGCCACGATGCAGGTCTCTCCTGTCTTGCCTGCCCATGCCCAGCTCAACTTCACTAAGGCTGCATGTAATACTAAATCCTATAGCCGCCACAGCGTGGCACGTCAGAGTCACGCCACTTGCTGCAGCCTCTCTGCTCCTGCGGGTGGATGCCTCCATCATTGCGTAGCCATCCCACCTGCTGCTTTACTCAGATTTCCAGTTTCCCAAGCCTTAGCCTTCAAATGAAGTTTGGCCAGCTTCTTTTGGAACTAAAGCTTGCTTCTTATACACGACTAACTTTCCAGCTATAGGACAACTAATCCCTTGGGTGCCCCCTCACTCAGAAGTGATCCAGTCTCCCCTAGCTTTTACAGCGGCCGAAAAATCCTGGACCAGGTCTGGCACTTCTTCAGGACGTTCTGGGAACGTCTCTCAGCTCCTAAAGACTCTCGCAACGACCTGAGCCTTTAGCCTAGCTGTGCAGTATTGCTAATATATTCTTCCAGGACGCTGGGCTTATATTTAGCAATTACCCCAACCACCCAATGGGCAGTTACTTGTCTTCGACCGTAAATTAACAGTCTGGTAAATGATAAAGGACCTAAGCCTCACCTATCCATGTTCCCACTACCTCTTAGCTTGTTTGTTCCCATAGCCCACATAAAGCCTAAATCCGAGTAGACAAACTCATTTTCTGTCACCACGGTTTAATCCATTGCTGCCAGCCTTCTTTCTTACTCTGATCCTAGCCTCTTTACTAATAAAGCAACATACTTTCCTCTACCTATGCAACCTGTCAAAGCTACTTAAGATTCTCATTTCCTATCCTCTCTTGACTATTGCTCTCCTATCTCGTGCTCAATCTTGTCAGAAGTTTGCTATTAAGTTTAAGACAGACAGAATTCCCAAAAGGCCTGATAGCTTCTCCCAGGAGGTCTCAGAAGACACCGCTACCAGATGCTGCCTAAGAGAGTGCAGTGGACAACACCGCTACCAGATGCTGCCCCAAAAAAGGAGTGCAGTGGACAAGACCGGATACCTTGAGTCAAATGACTTAGCTAAACAAAGGTAAGCCATTTCTCATGTCATAGGTATCCCATTCCACAGAAGAAAGCCTTTCGTCTTCTGTGCTTGAAAGCCAGACTGACAGCCAAAGCTGCCGTGGAGACCAGAGACCAAAGAACTGCTGGCTACTGGAATCTGTCACCTTTTAATAATATAACTGCTACGTTATTGTTTATTCCTCAGACTTCTGACTACACTGACAGCTAGACAGTTATCTCCCTACCTAAACTCTATTACCATTAAATACTTCATATTTCCTCTTCTTGCTCTGTTGTTTATTCCTTAGACTTCTGACTACATTGACAGCTAGACAGTTATCTCCTTACTTAAACTCTATTCCCATTAAATACTTCACATTTCCTCTTCTTGCTCTGTCACTGTCCTAACATCTGAGTTCCTATAGATTTGCCTAACTCTAATAATAAATATTCCACTATACGATCCAACTTTCAATCTTGTTCCTTCTGCTCCACAAAAGGCTCATCTTAAAGACTGTTCACGTGGTTAACTCATGTTGTTATGTCTTTAGTAAACTTGTTAGCTACAGAAAACCTACCTAGACCTACTGCTCATGGACCAAATAGGCTCCATCCAGATAAGTACATCTGCCCAAGTTCCCACATACTACCTAATCCAAAGGGTGGGATTCCTCTGGGTTTCAACTGTACATCTTAAGGAAAATTCTTCCTTTCTCCCAAATGTACTTATTCCCTACCTATTCTAATGTGTTTCAACATCTCGTCAAGTCCAGGCCCTTGCCACATCCAGGATGGCTCCAGAGAAGCAACCTTCAGATGCTCCAATCTCCTCAGCTTCTCTAGACACAGACAGCTTCTACTGGACCTGTTCTGACCTATCCTCAGATGGCTCCACAGACCCTGGACAACAAAAAGCAGCCTATTCTCCTGAGACTGGACAAACATCCCCCATACCCCTTTTCTCTAGGTTCCCCAGAGACACGTCTCCCCCAATGTCAGCATGAAGCAGCCAGATGTCACCAGGACGACCCTATTCCTGCTTCGCCATCACCTCTTTTTAATTTTTTTTCTTTTTTAATTAAACAAATACTGGGGAATGTTAGCATTCTATCCAAGCTCCACCCCACAGTTACCTGGCAATAGCCAGGTATGCCCCGCCCCACATATCTGACCCACTATAAAAGGGGCTGCCTGCCCCTCCTCACTCTCTCATTTCTCTCTCATCGCCCTCTCTTTGCTCTTGCCTCTCTGCCCTTCTTAGAATCTCCTCCCCTCCCCCCTCTCTCCATGTGGTCATGGCTGGCCTCCACTCCTCTCTACTCTCTCTACTCTCTCTCTCTCTCTCTCTGCCTCCACTATACCATTAACTCCCATCCTCTTCCCTGAGTAAACTCTATTCTATACAATGTCAGTGTGTGCGTGGTCCCTCAGGGGGAAGGGGTGCCTTGGCCTGGGTCTGCCTAGGTATCCCCCTTCCCCCACGCCACCATGCCACACTCCCTAATACCCCTTTCTCTCTTTTATATCCCATCAGATTAATTTTAAAAGGTTATTCTGCAAGTCTAGCTTCCAATCTTAATTTTCTCTCTGCTGCTCAGTCTGATCTGTGAGCTGCTGCATCCTTTGTACTAGCATCTTTTCTAACTCCTGTCTCCCACCTTGATTCTCCTCCTTCTGTCTCTTATTCTGTCCTATAATTTCCTGCATCTTCCATTCTAGTGTTTTCTCTAGGCCACATTCCCAAGTCTTAAATTTCTCTTTCTGTTGTTCATGCTGCTCTATAATTTCCTGTATCTTCTGTTCTAAGCCCTGCTTCCATAATCTTAGCTTCTCTTTATGTTGTAATTCTAATATTGCAGCATCTACTTTTATTTTGGCCTATGAAATCCTAAACCTTTAGTTCTAGTGTTACTTGTAATCTCTTTTCTAAGGCAAGGAAGTTTTTGTCTAGAGCTGTCTTTTGAGATGACATAGTAAATCAAGAGAATAAGTATTGCAATATAAATGACTTTTTCTTCTAAATCTATCCTTGTCAAACCATTCAAAATATCACATAAAGTCAAAAAGACATTTATTGTTTTTCTCATCTTTAAGTATCAAGATGCTATATATCTCTCTTATATCAATGAATTCCCTGGTCTGGAACCCTTTGTATCTGGCTCCCGATTTATTCCAGGGGAGGGGTCTCTCTGCCGTTCCCTGTAGGCACCTCAGATCTAGTCAATTTCCAATCCACACTGCTGTAGCCTATATGGCTACCCCAAGCCTTATTCGGGGCTTGGAGGCAGTGAACACTTTTTTTTTTTTTTTTTCCGAGACAGGGTTTCTCTGTGTGGTCCTGGCTGTCCTGGAACTCACTCTGTAGACCAGGCTGGCCTCGAACTCAGAAATCCGCCTGCCTCTGCCTCCCAAGTGCTGGGATTACAGGCGTGTGCCACCACGCCCGGCTGGCAATGAACATTTTATCTCAGATTTGTTAGGTTCTAAGTAATAAGTTGGGTGTCATTTTGTGCTATATTTTTCCAACCCAATTACCCGGTAAAAGAAACCTCAACTCAAACAGTAACTGCCGGTGGCGCCAATTGATTCTGTGAAACATGGTCTTGCAGACTAAGGTGAGGAAATGCCTCTTGGAGCCCTTTAGAACACCTCCATTCAGAAGCCAAAAAAATCTCATTGGCAGCCTGCTTTATTTCTTAAAATTTCCCCTACTCCTAGTAGCCAGGACTAAGAAAAACCAAGCAAATAGGTGTAAAAGAATTCTTCTTTGAAGTAAGTCACTGGCCAAAAACCCTCTCAGAACTGCAGGGCTTTGCCTTAGTAGTTTACATAATTACATTAATCTCCCAATGAAATGTAAACTTTTATGGCTATGTTAATGAGAGTGGCTCTGACATTGTGGTATGAAAGGCACTGACTGATCTCAGGTTTCCATAGAGAAGGCTAGGCATTAAGTTCTTTGAAGTCTCTCTTAGGACTGAAGCTTGTATCAGGAAGACGAACGTTATCTATGTTTGAGTTTCTAATTTGTCACATGGAAACGTTTTTACCTGGTTGATTTTACATTTCCTTATGGCAAATGGTTATGCTGATTGTTCTTTGTGCCTGCTTTACTGGATACATCTTTTAAAATGTAAAAATCTCATGCTTAAAATCCTCTGGCTCAGAGCAGCCTAATACATTCAGATATCAAACTACCTTTGTGTTCTGGTGTCTGTTTGTCTCTTGTTGAATCTGTGCCTTCCTGCTCACAAAAGAATCCTGGTTCCCTGCAGCTACAACTCCTGGTTGAGGCTTGGTCTGCAGCAAGTAACAATACAAGCTATAAGCCTAGCTTGGGCAGATCTCCCACTACACTACTCTATTCCCATGTATGCCATCCCATATAACTTGGGGTTTCTCCAGGCCACGAGCTTCTCTTCAGCTTCTCTGTTGATCCTCTGTAGCTCCTCCCCCTCCCATCGATCCTCCTTAGCTCCTCCCCCTTCCCCATTGATCCTTTTCTCCTCCCCCAAATTCTCAGCTCTTCCTCCTCCTTCCTCCTGCCCAATCATTGGCTCAAGTCTTTATTTGAAAAGTTAAGGTGGGGAGAAGGTTCACAAGGCAACTCACCTGCAGCCCCTCTCAGGAGTGGAATTAGCATCAAAATACAAGCCCAGGGCTATCCACCACAGTCTCTCCTCCACAGTGATCTTGCTAGAATAGAAATAAAGGTCCATCCTAGTTCAGCAGGTCAATCACCTGGCTAAAGACCACATGGCGGAAGGTCATGCTATAGAGGTAGGCAGAAAAACCATTTCTTTAATGAGATAATTTACTTTTCCTTCCCACAGTCCCCGCCGCTAGTGGAGTAGCTTACTGGGCTGCAGCCATATGGCTTTGCAAGTCTGTAAGCTTTTCTAAATTATTCAGTAAATACAACTTCTCTTTCTCTTCTTCCTATTTCTCATCTAAGCATTATTTCGCTAATGCTCTGGGCTGCCCTAACATTTTGGGCTTCCTTACTCTTTTTCTAAAACTCCCCTCTCTGCCTTATGCTGAATGTCCACACTGTGTCCGACCTCCAAGCTGGCATGAAGAGTATGACTTTGCTCCATTCACCCCTCCTTTCTCCCCTCCATTCTCCCTCCTGGGCAGTTGCTGAAACTTACAGCTTGCCTATCCTGGGGTTTTTCCTTTAAGCTCTATTAAAATTTACCTCCTACTTCCATTTCTGTCCATTCTTAAGTTCTTTACTAATAGACTAAGAATCCCAAGAGAGGGTCCCAGTTTCCCCTGTATCTGCTGGTGACCGCAAAAAGACCCGGAAATTCTGCTAATTTGTGTCAGCATGAAAACACACTGCTTGGACTCTCTTGGTGATCTCTAGTGAGAGTTCTAGCTGACTGTCTAGAACTCTCTGTACACTTTCAGTTGCTTTTAGGGGCTAACAGGGTAAGCCCCCAAAGGCACTGAAGAAGAACATGGCTGCAAACCTCTGGCTGGTTCACGGCTGCTTCTCCTTCATGAACTTATAAATGCACCAAAATTACTACACTGTCCTGTCTAACTTAAAAGTGTGTGTGTGTTTGTGTGTGTGTGTGTGTGTGTGTGTGTGTGTGAGATAGCGTTTGTGCATTAATCTAATGCACAAATTAATAAGGAGCTGTTGCTTATGTTTTTCTCATCCTTGTCTTCAACATATTTTTATTGATTCTTTGGGAATTTCACATCATACACCCTGATCATATCCACCTCCCATTCCTTTTATGTCCTCCTAGACCCTTGTGACTTCCCTTCCAATTGGAAAAAAAAAATCACAAGTCCAATTTACTACAGCGTGGCTGCTTTTATTTTTTAAAGTTAACAAAAAAGGAGGGGTTTAACTGTAGAATTTGAGACTGAAGAAAAACTGATTATAGAGGACTCTACCTCAGCAAAAGCTAACTAAAAAGTGAACTGATGTAATAAATTAGTTAATAGTAGTTATTAACAAAATGTTAATTCTGAATTTCCATTCAGGAAAGGTGTTCAGGTCTGGTACTTTCAAATGTGAATTCTGGAAACTGGAACCAGTTGTGGGATTTATAGAGAGGTCATTAAAACTATGTTTAAAAGATGACTAGCTTGGGACTGGAGAGATGGCCCAATGGTTAAGAGCACTGACTGTTCTTCAGAGAGCCTGAGTTCACTTCCTAGCAACAGCATGGTGACTCACGACCATCTGTAATGGGATCTGATGCCCTCTTCTGGTGTGTCTGAAAAGGGACAGTGCACTCACATAAGTAAATCACATATACATATATACATATATATTTTTGCATGTTAAAGCTTTTTTATTAGACATTTTCTTTATTTACATTTCAAATGTTATCCTCTTTCCTCTTTTCCCCTCTGGAAACTCCCAACCCATCCCTCCTCCCCCTGCTCACTAACACACCCACTCCTGATTCCCTGTCCTGGCATTCCCCAACACTAGGGCAATGAGCCTTTACAGGTCCAAGGGCCTCTCCTCTTATTGATGCCCAACAAGGCCATCCTCTGCTACCCATGTCTCTGGAGCCATGGGTCCCTCCATGTGTACTCTTTGGTTGGTGATTAAGTCCCTGGGAGCTCTGGGGGTACTGGTTGGTTCATATTGTTGTTCCTCCTATGGGGCTGCAAATCCCTTCAGCTACTTGGGTCCTTTCTCTAACTCCTCCATTGGAGACCCTGTGCTCAGTGCAATGGTTGGCTGACAACATCTGCCTCAGTATTTGTCAGGCACTGGCAGAGCCTCTCAGGAAACAGTTAAATCAGGGTCCTGTCAGCAAGCACTTTTTGGCATCCACAATAGTGTCTGGTTTGTAACTGTATATGGGATGGATCCCTAAGTGTACTAGTCTGGATAGCCTTTCTTTCAGTCTCTGCTCCACACTTTGTCTCTGTATTTTCTCCCGTAGACACTTTGCTCCCCCTTCTAAGAAGGACCAAAGTACTCACACTTTGGTCTTCCTTCTTCTTGAATTGAACTTCATGTGGTCTGTAAGTTGTATCTTGGGAATTCCGAGCTTTGGGGCAAATATCCACTTATCGGTGAGTGCATACAATGTGTGTTCTTTTGTGATTGGGTCACTTCACTCAGGATGATATTTTCTACTTCCATCCATTTGCCTAAGAATTTTATGAAGTCATTGTTTTTAATAGCTGAGTAGTACTCCATTGTGAAAATGTACCACAGTTTCTGTATCCATTCCTCTGTTGAGGGACATCTGGGTTCTTTCCAGCTTCTGACTATTATAAATAAAGCTGCTATGGCCGGGCATGGTGGCGCACGCCTGTAATACCAGCACTTGGGAGGCAGAGGCAGGTGGATTTCTGAGTTCGGGGCCAGCCTGGTCTACAGAGTGAGTTTCAGGACAGCCAGGACTACACAGAGAAACCCTGTCTCGAAAAACCTAAATAAATAAATAAATAAATAAATAAATAAATAAATAAATCTGCTATGAACATAGTGGGGCATGTGTCCTTATTACATGTTGGAGCATCTTCTGGGTATGTGCCCAGGAGTGGTATAGCTGGGTCCTCAGGTAGCACTATGTCTAATTTTCTGAGGAACCACCAAACTATTTCCAGAGTGGTTGTACCATCTTGCAATCCCACCAGCAATTGGGAGGAGTGTCCCTCTTTCTCCACATCCTCACCAGCACCTGTTTTCTCCTGAGGTTTTGATCTTAGCCATTCTGACTGGTGTGAGGTGGAATCTCAGGGTTGTTTTGATTTGCATTTCCCTGATGACTAAGGATGGTGAACATTTCTTTAGGTGCTTCTCAAACATCAATATTCCTCAGTTGAGACTTCTTTGTTTAGCTCTGTACCTCATTTTTTAATAGGGTTATTTGGTTCTTTGGGGTCTAACTTCTTGAGTTCTTTGTATATATTGGATATTAGCCCTCTGTCAGATGTAGGGTTGGTAAAGATCTTTTCCCAATCTGTTAGTTGCTGTTTTGTCCTATTGACAGTGCCCTTTGCCTTACAGAAGCTTTGCAATTTTATGAGGTCCCATTTGTCAATTCTTGATCTTAGAGCATAAGCTATTGGTGTTCTGTTCAGGAACTTTCCCCCTGTGCCCATGTCCTCCAGGGTCTTCCCCAGTTTCTTTTCTATTAGTTTCAGTGTGTCTGGTTTTATGTGTAGGTCCTTGATCCACTTGGACTTGAGCTTTGAACAAGAGGATAAGAATGGATTAGCCCAGCGTGGTGGCACACGCCTTTAATCCCAGCACTTGGGAGGCAGAGGCAAGTGGATTTCTGAGTTCGAGGCCAGCCTGGTCTACAGAATGAGTTCCAGGACAGCCAGGACTACACAGAGAAACCCTGTCTCAAAAAATCCAGTTGAACCAGTTGAACCAGCACCAAAAAACAAAACAAAACAAAAAAAAACAAAAACAAAAACAAACAAAAACAAAAACAAAAGATGAGTGAATTGTTAAAATAAGCTTTTATTAGATGATCTGAAATTTCTAAACTGATTTTTGCTAAATAAACACAATGTGAATTTAAAAGATTAACTTTAGATTCGGCCTTTCGGTGTAGGTGCTTTTGTGTTGTTTCTGGACTTGAGCCCATGTGACTCAGGACGTTTGGTCTTCCTATGCTTTACTGTTTGCATTAGGATAATAAAAATTTTAGCCCCATAATTCTTTGGTAATAGATGATACATTTTATTATAAACAATGTAAAGAGATTGTACACTTTAATGTCTGTGTGTGCATTGTAAAATTATCAAGATTTTGATTTTTTTATTTTCTGCTGATTTTAGTTGGGGTATTTGACTATGTCAGAAACTGTTTCTTCCTTGTTGACCTGTAGAGGTGTGGCGTTATGTGCATATCAAGCAAACCTGCACAGTGGAGCCCAGAAGAGGGCACTGGATCTCCTGGAATGAATTACAGATGTTTAGAAGTAGATGCTAGAATCAAACCCAAGTCTCCTGGAAAAGCAGCCTGTCCTCTTAACCACTGACCCATCTCTCCAGCCCAAGAAACTGTGCCTTAACAAAATCAATATTCATTTATTTATATTAAAATCTTTCATATAAACAAACACCTTACAAAAATCTAAAGTGATTTTGATACAATTGATACCCTATGTCAGTGATTCTCAAACTTGCTGGCATTGCAGTACTTTCCTGCTTGCATGTGAACCTGTCTGCACGTGGGAAGACTCACCTGGAGACACACAGAGGAACAGTGTCTCAGTTCCTAAGAGCATCAGAAATGTGCATTTTCTAATGGTCTTAGACAACCCCGGAAGGCGCTGCCACCAACAGATTGAGGACCACTATCTAATATAACCCTATGGGGAGGAAGAGACTTGGGAGGCAGAGGCAGGCAGATCTCTGAGTGTGAGGTCAGCCTGGTCTACATACTGAGTTCCAGGACAGCCAGGACTATGTAGAGAAACTGTCTCAAAACCATAAACAAAACAAAACAAAAACAATATGCCTCTGACTAAAAATATGTAGACTTCTATGTCTGAACTCTCCTTGCTATGCAAAAGTTTACAGAAATTAATTTGTTACATGAAAAGTGACCCATAAGTGTTCTGTTTTTCATGGTATGTGTTGTAACTGGGCTGTTGAAACAAAAAATGGCCAATGAATTTCTTTTGCAAACATTTTACATCCATATCTTTGTGTATGTGGGGTGGGGAGGTGAGCGTGTGTATGGGGGGGGGGTGACACAGCGCATAGGCAGCGTCAAAGGACAGCTTGGAAGGGGTTTGTTTTCCACTCCGTGGATTTGGGGATGGCACAGGATATCAGCCTTTTGTGGCAGATTGCTTTATCTGCTGAGCCGTCTCGCCTGCCCTTTAAATCTTTGTGTGGTCATGCTTTTATTTCTCCCGGGTCCTAGCACTATCATCCTTTTGGTACTGTGACATATCTTCTATGAAGTTTATGGCTGAGAACTGCATAATTCAGCCAAAATATATAGCCCACTCCAAAGAAAATTCTCATGTTTCAAGGAAATATACTATTTTGTGAGGGGTCCCATATTTATCCTGGAGTATATGTGGCCCACTGGCTATAGGTTGGGCATGTCATAAGCTAAATTTCTTGGCCATCAGTAAATTTTTAACTATTCAATAAATAAATGGTTGGAGAGATGTCTCAGTGGTTAAGAGCACTGGCTGTCCTTCCAGAGGAACAATGTTCCGCGCACAACTCACAACTCTAACTCCAATCTCAGGGCCATCTGACACCCTTGTCTGGCCTCTATCAGCACCAGGCACACACTGTGGCACACATACAAACATACATTCTGCCAAGATACCTATACACATAAAAATAAAGACAAGTGGTGTACTGAGGTGACCACACCAGTCTGTACCCCACATGGCATTCCAAATTCCTAGGAGGGTCCTGTTTCTCGTGTCTTCTGCCCACATTTGTTGCCCCCTTCATTCCCATCCTTAGGACATGGGCAAAATCAAGGAGTCTCACCATGCTTCCTAGACAAACCAGAGAGACTGCATGCATGGTCAGCCTTAGACCATCGTGGAGGCTGCGAACACATGGAAGAGGACAGTGGATCTCAGAGGAAACCATATAAACCTGGAGAATCAAGCAGGCCATGATCTCATGGCAACTGTCATGGCCTCTTCAAGAAGCCAGTATCAACCAGCACACACCTTTTGACATCAGCACTTGGATGGCAGAGTTTCAGAAGGCAGACATCTGAGTTTGGGGCCAGCCTGGTCTACACAGCAAATTCCAGGCTAACCAGGGCTTTTTAGTGAAACTCCCATGCCCAAAAAGTCAATGCCTTTTAAAAAGGAGCTTCTCTTAGGTTAGAAAAAGCTAGAGAGACATTTCAAGCAAAGCATGATCCTAATATGAGAGAAGATTTTTAATAGATACACTGGGAACACACAAAGCAAACATGGCAAAATAGTATTCCATCACCGAACTGCGTCGCTGGGAAATTGTGAGTTCCCTCTGAGGCTGTGCTTGAAATTTGACCAGTGAGAAAGTCCCATTTAGAATAAGGCAGATTCTTCCCACAGTAACTTTATCCTGCCAAGAAGAAACAAGCTATGTTAAGGATGATAAGCTGGCGTCACAAGCCTGGCAACCTGAGTTCGGTCCCTGGCACTGTGGCACGTGAGTTCATATCAGGCTCACTCACTTTTTAAAGTCGCAGGTCAATCAGTTTAATATTCTGCACTTAGTCATGGTTCCCGAGCCTTTAGCAAGGAATTCCCATCTCTCTGCTGATGACATCATGGAGGACACAGGACACAGGACACAACACTGCTCACCGGAACCGGGTGGTACTGCACACCTTCAATCCCATCCCCCAGCACTCAGGAGGCAGAGGCAAGTGCATCTCTGAGTTCAAGTCCAGCCTGGTCTACAGAGTGAGCTCCAGGACAGCCAGGGTTAACACTGAGAAACCCTGTCCTGAAAAACCAAAACCAAACCAAAACTAAACTAAGAGCACAAGCATTGTGAACTGGTCCTTCCAGCCCTCCCCAACTCTGACAACAGGCTCCAGGAAGAAGCACGCTTTCAGCCCTTCTGGTGAAAGTGTGGATACGTGTTGTGTGCCTGTGAGTACACATGTGGGGTGTGTGTGCGCATCAATGGTGGGAAGGGTAGAGGTCTTCACTGGGTGTCTTCCTCAGTCACTCTCCACAGTAGTTTTGAGAGGCGTGTCTTTCATTAAACCTGGAACCTGCCAATTTGTCAAGAGCGTCTTCTTACCTCATCAGAATTCAGGGCTAAAGGTTCCAGACTGAACACACATTCCATCCCATGAAGCCGTCAGCTCACAGCTCCCTACCTTGTTTTTTTGGTTTTGGTTTTTTGGTTGGTTTTTTTTTTTTTCCCCACTTCTTCCCAGCCTTTGGGACATGGGAAATGACTATAACCCCAGTAGCGCTTGGGATGTGTGCTTTGCCAGGGTAAGTATGCCTATTTGTGTTGAATGAATGAATGAATGACAACGTAGAGTGGAGAAGGGAAGGGAAGGAGAGGGGACCCGGCTAATGTGAGAGTGCATTTTCTGGAGCTCTGGGGATGTATTGTCTATGGAGACACAGACGTCTTAGATTTGGGACACAGCAGGAGACAGGGAAGCCGTGAACACCTCCTGCCCATTGCCGCATAGCTGACCTAAATTCTGTCAACTGAGCCAGGAGGAATACCTCTTCCTTAGCCCTGGAGGCTTACTTAGATCTTCCATTAAAACGATCGGCCTGCAAAACTCACTTGACTGTGACACCATCCAGTCATGGGGTTGTTCCTCTTGTAGCGAATGCAAACCCATGACTCAGAAATGCAGCGTAAGAAGGGATTAGAATGAAAAGCCTGGACCACAGCTCTGGCTTCTTCAAGTCTCTCTGTCCTCAGAGGCTTTGAGGAAAACCAATGTGCTTAGTTGGAAAGATAGCTTTGAAGGAAAGGGATTTCTGATATTATGGGGGCAGCCGATTCTTGCTAAGCCCAAGGAAGAGTTTCTCTCCAGAGCTTTTAAAGATGCTGTAAAAATGGAGAGCTGGAGGAAACAAACAGAAAAGGGCAGTATTTGTGAGTACCCTCCTTTGGGAAATGTCACTGATCCGGCAACGGTTATAACTTGTGGACACAGACTTCTGAGTCCTGGCCACCTTCTCCAACACAGATCCAAAACCTTCCATGCTCAGGGCCCAGGGCTGACAGGCTGGGGTGCATGCGTCTGACTTTGTTTTGTAGGTCTAGCAGCGCCACCTGGTGGTGACATTAGAAAATTGTGCTGAAGGAAAAGCAGGCCTAAAGACCACAGAGCTATAGCGTGAAAAGCAGAGGCATGAAGAAGAGGCAGTGTGGGGGTTTGTCTCTCTCTTTTTTTTTTTTTCAAGTGCCATAGTGTCTTACTATTAATAAGCTTAGGAGACGCTGAGTTAAAAGTCTATTTTCCCCCAGTTCTGCTATGGCGTCAGGAAGGATGTAATGTGTCTATGAAAGAGTCATTTGCGAGAATTTGATATGGGCCAGTTTTCATGTGCTGTCTATGAAATACTACACATTGTGGTGACTCTGATGATGACAGCTTACAGCCACGTGCCAGGTAACATAGGAACCTCACCCCTAGCTCTGCGAGATAGCCCTTGACAGCAGAAAAAGCGGATTGTTAGAGGCAAGTAATATCCTCTTAGGACACAAGCAGCCAAAGGTGGGGGCAGGGAGTGGGGTGGGCTCCTCCCATTGGACAGATCTGTCAGGCGCATTTGTTCTCACAACGGGCAGCATTTCGTACTGACCCTCCTGAAAGAGGGTCACGTGGGTAGCATTGACAATGCCAGGGGCTTTGCCAGTAAGACACACTGTATTCCTCTCTGTGTATCTCTGCCCCTCTTCTCTGTCTCTCCTCTCCCTCTCCCTTCCTCCCTCTTCTCCCTCTTCTCCCTCTCTCCCTCTCTTCAACCCTAAGGCCAAAAGCTGCTGCCTGTGCCTGCTGTCGTAGTTCTGGGGTTGTTTGTTGTTTTTGTTGTTGTTCTTGTATATTTGGGTTTGGTTTTTTTTTTTTTTTTTTTTTTTTTTTTTGAGCTCCACAGGCCATCTTTTCATCCCAAAAGTTTCTCCAAAAGAAGTTGCCTCTGGAATAGCGAGCATACATTGCTCTTCCAGAGGACCTGAGTTCAGCTCCCAGCCTCTGCCTCAGGTGATTCATTACTGCCTTTAGTTCCAGTCTCTGGGCACCCGACAGCGTTAACCTCTTCTGGCATCCACACCCGTGTGCACAGCCCTCCCTGCCTCCCACACATGTGATGAAAAAGAAAATATGTTTTAAACATATAGAAAAGGCTCCGCTCCATCCTGCCCTGCACCTCGTGACCTGAGAGTTCTCAGGTTCCTCATGTTCCTCATGTTCCTCCTCCATCATGGTTGTGACCGGAAGCTGGATGCAGTGCTCCAGGGAACATCCATCCAGAACAATAGAATACGTAACTACCTAGACACTGAGACATATAGAACGAATGTGCACTGGGGCTAGTGAGATGGCTCAGTGCCCCTCTCTTGCAGAGGATCTGAGTTCGGTTCCCAGTACCCACATTAGGCAGCTAACAATTTGCCTATAACTCCAGTTCCAGGGGATCTCATGGCCTCTTCTGACCTCCACAGGAACCCTCACAAAGGTGGTACACATGAATCCACATAAGTGTGTGCACTCACACACACACACACACACACACACACACACTCAAATGAGTGAATGAATGAATAAATATATGAAATCTAAAGTTTTATGAAGGATTTGAGCTTTCTAAGCAGCAGTGCCTTGCCCATGAACTCGCTAAATAAGTGATTAAGCCTGGATTCCTGCATCCTCTAGAGTTTACATTTGCTGGTTTTATAAGTAAAACATTTATTCTCAGTTTATTCTCAGTTTAATCGGCATTTCCCTCATCATTGCATCTTGTTGAGATATACACCTTTTTTTATTTGTTTGTCCTCTGGATCATCCAAGGCAAACTTACTGGCCGCCTTCCACCTGGCGATCATTCTGTAGCCTCTGGGAAATAAAAAACACTGTGTCTGTTCCAAAGGAACTTAGTAGCTGATGAAGGGCATTAGTGGTTGATTTTTATAACGTCACAGGACTCTGCAGTTGCCCTGAAACCTTCAACCGCAGTTAGGCTAACCCACACCAACACCTGTTTGGTTGGGTGCTTCTATCCATTGAAACTTTCTCTGCTGTCAGATTTGTCAGGTCTTTCCTCTTTTTTTTTTTTATGTGAGTATTTTCCCTGCAAGTATGTCTGTGCATTGCGTATGTGCCCATCAAGGTCCGAGGAGGGTGTTGGGTCCCCTGGAACTGAACTTATAAGTGTTTGGGAGCCACCATGTGGGTGGGCACTGAGAGTCAAACAAGGGTCCTCTGGAAAGGCAGCCAGTGCTCTTAACCACTGAGCTGGAGACCAGGAGAATTATCTTTCATTCAAAAAGTTAAGTTAAAACCTTTAAAATTAAATGCAGAAGCGGCTTCATTTAGTTGTATATCAAATCACAAACTACACTAGAAAAAATAATTCAAGTAAAATTTGAAAGTACTGTAATAAAAGCAAGCAAAATCCTGCATAACTATAAAATATCTCAAATTTATTGAGTTAATCTGTTGTTAGTAAAGTGGTAGGCACAGTGATTTTGAAAATATTTGTATGATAGGACAAGCATATACTAGGGTGAATATTTCTGGGGAACAGGAATTTGGAGAGAGGCAATGTGAAGCCTGTGGTTTAGACTTAGACCGAAGGCACAATATAAAATCAATAATGTTTGTTGAAGTATATACCAAAGGGCGTAGCAACAATGAACCTCATACATGGAGTGGCCATGGTTGGTTTTAAAAACATCGTTTCTCACTAAAAGGTGCCAAGGTCACTTAGAAAAACAGCTGGTTCCAGGAAAACTGAGACGAGCCAGGAAAGTCTTCCTATGCCCAAGGCAGGTGTATACTTAAGACTGGTGCATACGAGACCTCCTGGAGAGGAACCTAGGTCAGACCCGGGACCATTCAGGCACCTACATGAATGATGACCATAATGGATTCTAATGGACTACATTTAAAAAGAATCAATTTGTGTAGCTACTGTAAGACCAGGAGGAGGCAGGGGAAGAGGAAAGATCATTACATTCTGTTAATACATGTAGAAAAAATGCTTTTAAAAATAATTACATTCCAGGGTCAGTGAGATGGCTTCGTGGATAAAGACAGCTACGGCCAGCTATGACCAGCTATAGCCAGCTACGGCCAAGCCTGATAGCTTGAGTTCGGTTCCCAGCCCACGGACCTTCACATGCTCCCTGTGGCTTGTTTGCCCCCGTCTACACACACATGCACACACACACAGACACACACACACAGACACACACACACACACACACACACACACACACACTCACAGATGCATACACTCAAATTAAACTGTAAATTAAAAATTTTAAAGTTGCATTTCAATCATCAACATAGTAATTCAGGATACTGTTATCAATAGGTAGCCAAGACACTGGCTAAAGTAATAGAAACACAGGAAATGTGCCTTTCCTGAAAGGATGTGCATGTGATTTCAGAAGATCACCTACGAAATATCAATGACAGGCCAGATGGTGGTGGAGCATGCCTTTAGTTTTAGCACTCAGGAGGCAGAGGCGGGCGGATCTCTATGAAGACCAGCCAAGTCCACAGAGTGAGTTCCAGAACAGCCAGCGCTACACAGAGAGATCCTGTTTCAAAAAAACAAAAACAAAACAAAAAATTCATTGACAAAAGAGACAGGTTTGCAGCAGAGCTCTCTAGTAGTAGACACCAGCACCAGACCACATAGTGAACTGAGCACCAGCACCAGACCACACAGTTAACCGAGCATCCACTGAGCACCAGCACCAGACCACACAGTTAACCGAGCATCCACTGAGCACCAGCACCAGACCACACAGTTAACCGAGCATCCACTGAGCACCAGCACCAGACCACATAGTGAACTGAGCACCAGCACCAGACCACATAGTTAACTGAGCACCAGCACCAGACCACACAGTTAACCGAGCATCCACTGAGCACCAGCACCAGACCACACAGTTAACCGAGCATCCACTGAGCACCAGCACCAGACCACATAGTGAACTGAGCACCAGCACCAGACCACATAGTTAACTGAGCACCAGCACCAGACCACACAGTTAACCGAGCATCCACTGAGCACCAGCACCAGACCACATAGTGAACTGAGCACCAGCACCAGACCACATAGTTAGCCGAGCATCCACTGAGCACCAGCACAATACTACAGTTAACCGAGCATCCACTGAGCACCAGCACCAGACCACACAGTTAACCGAGCACCCATGAGCACCAGCACCAGACCACATAGTGAACTGAGTACCAGCACCACACCGCAGAGTGAACCGAGCATCCACAGCCTTGATTTGTTAAAGTACCACCACTTTTCTACTGCAAAGATTAACAATGAACTGAGAATTCCAAACGCCTCCAAGGGGAGAGTGGGAACTAGAAGTCTCATGCTGCAGCTCGAACTGCTGATGGGGATGCAAACTGGCGCTGCCCCCAGGGTGACAGTAGGGCAGATTCCTATAGCGCTAGACACACTGCCCTTACCGTAGCAACCGCAGTCCCATTCCTGGGTATATAATCAGGAGAAATATAGATGAGTCCACAGTAGTACATGAACCTGCTTCATAACAGCCAAAGCTGGAGACCACTCAGATGCCCATCAGCTCATCAATTATGCTACATCAATTATGCTAGACACATGGGGTAAAGTGTCAATCGACACCCACAGCAAAATATAAGCACCTCAAAGCTGGAGAGCTGGCTCAGAGGTTCAGAGCACCTGCTGATCTCGCAGACGAGCTGGCTTCAGTTCACAGCACATACATGGTGGCTCACAACCATCTGTAACTCCAATTTCAGGGGATCTGTCACCCTTTTCTGGCCACCATGAGCACCAGACTTGTATATGGTGCATATACATACGTGCAGGCAAAACACTCCTACACATAAAATATAAATAAATCTTTAAAAAAAATATATTGATACCATCAAGAATCTGGATGGGTCGATGAACCACGATGCTAAAGGAAAGAAGTGAAATTAAAAAGGTATGTTATATTCTTTGTGACTCTATTACAACAGTCATGAGATATGCAGAGGAACTGGGGCAGAGATTAGATGTATGCTTTACAGGATTTGGGGAAGAGGACTGAGGAGAGAGGACATAAGAGCACCTGTAGGGATTGAAGGTATTCTCTATAGAACAAAATGATGGTTTGCATAGCTGAGAGAATCCAGGCAAAGGTGGGGACCTATACACTGAATAGAAATGGCCCCCACACGCACAAAGATTTGAATGCTTGGTCAACAGGAATTAGCACGATCAAGAGGTATGACCTTATTGGAATAGATATAACATTTTTGGAGGGACTGTGCCCCTGGGAGTGGGCACTGACGTTTCAAACGCTCAAGCCAGCCAGGCATTGGTGGCGCACGCCTTTAATCCCAGCACTTGGGAGGCAGAGGCAGGTGGATTTCTGAGTTCGAGGCCAGCCTGATCTGCAGAGTGAGTTCCAGGATAGCCAGGGCTATACAGAGAAACCCTGTCTCAAAACAAAAACAAACAAACAAACAAACAAAAACAAAAACAAAATCAAATGCTCAAGCCAAGCCCTGTACCTCCTTTCTGCCTGCTGCCTATGGATTCTGAATGTAAAACTCTGTGCTGTTCTCCAGCACCACATCTACCTGCATGCGATAACAATGGGCTAAACCTCTGAACTACAAGTCAGCCCCGATTGAATGCTTTCCTTTTATAAGAGTAGCTGTGGTCATGGTGTCTCTTGACAGCTACAGAACCTTGGTTGAGACAGGTAGACTATGCTATACTACTGCTAAACTAGTCTGCTTTCATAATCCCAAGCAGAGTGTGTCCTGGTGTGATATGTGGAAATCAACATACACACAAAATAAAACAAGAAAACAACAACAGGCTGGAGAGATGGCTCAGGAGCACTGACTGCTCTTCCAAAAGTCCTGAGTTCAAATCCCAGCAACCACATGGTAGCTCACAACCATCCGTAATGAGATCTGACACCCTCTTCTGGTGTGTCTGAAGACAGCTACAGTGTAGTTATCTATAAATAATAAATAAATCTTTAAAAAAAAATAAGAAAACAAGCCGGGCGTGGTGGCGCACGCCTGTAATCCCAGCACTTGGGAGGCAGAGGCAGGCGGATTTCTGAGTTCGAGGCCAGCCTGGTCTACAGAGTGAGTTCCAGGACAGCCAGGACTACACAGAAAAACCCTGTCTCGAAAAAACAAAAAACAAAAAAACAAAAAAACAAAAAAGAAAACAAACAAAAACAACAACAAAAACACGCTAAATTCATCCAAGAAGGAGTAATAAGATAAATCCAGCCCATGGGCATTCTCCAAAATAATTGACCTGGACACAAAAAGTTAATGTCTTGAGTGAACTGAAAATGCTTCCTGAATGACATAGAGCTGCTCTAAAGGAAACTGAAGATGCACAGTGAGGTCCGGGAGACGTCGGTGCACACCTTGAACCCCAACCCCCAGAGGGCAGAAGCAGGCAAATCGCTGTGAGTTCCAGGCCAGCCAGGGCTAACAGTGGAAACTTGTCTGCAAAAAAGAGAAAGAAACCCAATGATTGGAATAGGGATGTTTGTGGCTCAGTGGGATAGCTACCTAGCAATCCAGTAAGTAGTAGAGTACCTAGCACTCATGAGGCCCTCAGTTCAGTCCTTAGCACTACAAACAAATAAAAACAAACAAACAGAAAACACAGCAAGCTGATGCAATGAGCTCCTTGGAGTAGGGTAGATGGCTCTTACTGCATGAACATAAGGGCCTGAGCTGGGATCTCTAGCACACACATGAAAGCCAGGCGCAGCAACACATCTGTGATTTCTGCATTGAAGGAGGGGTGGTGGAGCAGGAGGGCAGAGACAGGAGGATTGTGGGAGCTCAACAGTCACCCAGCCTAGCTGAATCTGTGAGCTCCAGCTTCAGTGAGAGACCCTGTCTCAAAGCTTACAGCAGAGAGCAAGTGGAGACAAGAACTGAAGTTTATTTCTGACTTCTACACACATTCTTGCACATATACACATGTACACACAAAAATACACACACATACAAAAACACATATATGTGCAAACATACATACACACATGTACACATACAAATACATGCATACATGCATGCATACATACATATAAAATACATGTGCATGCACAAACACACAATCTAGTCTGTTCCTCTTCCAAACTGATTATCTCTTAACCCTCCCCTGTCTCAATTTTTCTGGTTCCCCACTGTCTCTTCCTCTTACCCAGTGACCAGTTGTTGAACTCTCAGCAGTGAACACATGTGGGGCCACCTGTTCCTGACAGGCCTTCCCGCTCCACCTCCCAAGCAGCTGGTAGCCCCTTCAAGCCAAGGCAAAGGGGCAAGGGAGGAAGCGGGCTCAGCCAGGCTAGGTCTGAGTGCTGGCCAGGAGCCAGGAGCCACCAGCAGACCACACTAGAAAATCAGACAGAGAATTCAGCCGAATCCAGGCCACAGATCCTGTAAAGAACCATCCAGCTTCCAATTCCAAGTTGGCTTCCATCTCCGGGAGAGCGGGGCATGTGGAAGCTTGGCAACACAGGGACAACCATTTTGTAGAAACTCCTCATCATAGACTATGACTCAGCTTTAACATACAAAAGAAAGCTGAGAAGAAAGCTCAATGAACGAAAGGCCCCTGGACAAACATGAGGACTGACTAGAGATTCTCTGGACCCATGTAAAATCCAGGCTTCTCAGCACGCTCTTGGGCACAGAGACAGGAAGATCCTGGAGGCTCACCAGCCAGCGCGACAAGCCAAAGCAGGGAGGGAGACTCTGTGTCAGGGGGAAAAAAGATGAGTGACAGAAAAAGACAGTGTCAACCTCTGTACTCCACATGCACATGCATGAGTGAACATATCTGCACACGCAGTTACACAGACAGGCACATAAGACTGTTAGGTTACTCACTATCACTGAGTTTTCACTATCCAGGTTTTCATATGTACTAGGCAAACTCTCTACCAACTCAACTACATCCCTACCTTTTATATTTTAAAACGATATATGATAGCTATTCAGAGATAGAAATTAAAATATGTATTGAGCCGTGGATTAAAGAAAAAAAAAAAACTTGTGAAATGCCTGGTCCATAATACGCTCTAAAATATGGCAGCTCGCTACTGACAGGCAGGAAAAAGAATCCCACGATCAGTTCTGTTTGGGGAGATTTTTAGACAAAATTAAGCTGGTGAGTTAGCTGGAAGTGTGCAGAACAATTTATAAAGTAGTGGAGCTATGTAATATGTTCTGAATTCCAGATTTATTTGAATGTGGAGTCTCCTTTTAAGTAGACACAGGTGTTTACTTAAGACATCTTGGGAAACCCCTATTTAATCCATTCAGAAAGTGCAGCTGTGGGTGAAAATATTAAGCATTCTGTTTTCTTACTTCATAATCATTGTTCATGACACAGGGGGTGATAGCCAATATTGACTATCAAGTTGATAGGCCTTAGAATTGCCTAAGATGCAAGCATCTGGGTTGCCCATGAATGGTTATCCTTAAGTCAATTGGGATGGGAAGAAGCACATTAATTGTGGCTGGTACCATTCCATATGCCAGGTCCTAGACTGAATGCAAAGGGAGGGAGGGAGCTGATCTCATTCCTCATGTCTGCTTCCTGACTGCGGACACAATGTATCCATCAGCCCAAGCACCTGCCACCGGCTTCTCTGCCGTGATAGACTGTAACCCAAAGGCATCTGATGAGTGCCTGAACAATCCCTTCATTCCTGGAATGGCTTTGGTCAGATATTTTGTCACAGCCCAAGACAAGCAATTAGTAAATAGGATTTCCTGTGTAACCAAGGCCATCCTAAACTCATTCTGTATCTATCCCAGGCTGGTCTGGAACTCACAATCCTCCTGCTTCCCTCTCCTGTGTGCTGGGCTTACAGGTGTGTAGCACCACACCCAGTTTGTTCTAGAAAATACAAATTCTCATCTCCTACCTGCTACACTCCAGCTATTTTCACTTGTTTGTTTCATTCATTTATAATCAATTTGTGCAAATTTTTGCAGAGCTAGGTTTTGTAAATGGACACAAAAACATTTTCAATGGCAGTCCTTTTAGAATATTAATTTTATGTATGTACACAGACATACAGACATACGCTAAGTACTGATGTTTTAGTTAACAGTGCACTGTATATAAAATGGTACCCTAATTAGAGCTATCTTAATTTGCATAAGTAAATTCCATATTTGCCTAATGACAAAAAATTAAGGAAATGCAGTTTGTAGCATTTATTGATATTATTAAGTAACATACAAATGCATGTTAAGTCCATACATATGTATCTCATATTAAAATTGAGTGTTAACACAAATTTTCTTCAGTGTGGATTTCATGGAGACACAATTTCACACAGGCCACTAAATATTGAAATAGTAAAAGGGCTAAAAAAGAAAAGTTGAGTTAATGCAGACATAGACAGTCCCTGATTTTGGATGGAATTACATCCTGGTAACCTCATGATAAGTTAAAAAAACACTGACCTGAAAAATATCTTTTCTAAACCTAGTCTATGTAACATTATTGCTTCGTGACACAATATAGCAACACAAAAATAATCACTGCACAAAAACCCAGGAGAAGTTTCCCCTCCCCACCCAGCTTCACTAGAGAATAGTTCTGTGGCATTTGCTAGCCTGGGGAAAGATCAAGGTTTGAAACACAAACTCTACTAAGTGTGGCTTTTACATAACCGTATAATCGAACTCTGCTAAGTCCAGCTGTCATAAATCAAGTTTTCTCTGTTAGTGATGACACGATGTCTCTCTTAGAGCTGGGACTAAACTGGAGGAGCCCGCCCAGTCTGACCACTCGCCTCTGCCAGTGGGGTCTCAGAACACCAGGGATGTCAGTGGGGTCTCAGAACACCAGGGATGCCAGTGGGGTCTCGGGACCACCAGGGATGCCAGTGGGGTCTCGGGACCACCAGGGATGGGCACTCAAGCCTCCAGCACACCTGCCCAGTCAGTATCAAGCAGCTCACAGTGGTATTGACTAGCTGCTAAGTGACTGCCCTTCCTCATCCAGACCTTGCCCAGCTACTATATACATCAACTTATATAGATGAATATTTTTAGGCCATGGAAGCGCTTTACTTTTCTGTATTTACCTCACTGGTTGCCATGATCTGATGGTCCACTCACATTGCTAAAAAGGACAGACTAATGTTCCTTTTAAACGATGTGCAGTACTTTCGTGGTGTGGGCCCACAGCATGATCTTTACCCAGCCATCAGTGGGTGCACACTGAGTTGTTTTGTTCCAGGCCATTATGAACAGTGGTACATTAACATCAGAGTGCAGGTGTCTCTTTCTCAGATTCAGGCATGTTTCCCATAGTGGGATTGCTGGGCCATGTGGTCTTTCTGTTAGGGTTAGCACAGGCAGGCGTGTTAACCCTGGGAGATGAATAAGAGAGCTTGCCGCTGGGGTGGGGAACAGCCGACCAGGTTCAAGGAAAGCAGACGGAAGCAACCCAACTGCTCTTGGGACACTCCAGTCTGTGCCCATGGGGCCTCTCTGAGAAGCTCGTGAAGGACACACTCACCCTTTCTGTTGTCGTGAAGTACACTGACAAGAGCAGTACTAAAGGCAGCAGCAGGTTCGTCCTGGCTGCAGTTTAAGAGTGCGTTCCACCGTGGCAGGGAAGTCAAGGCAGCAGGAGCTTGAAGCAGCTTCCCCAATGGCATCCAGTCAGAAGCTGACAGCAGCTCGGTGCAGGCTGTGCGTAGCTGCCTGTATCCATTTACAGTCTCAGATCCCAACTCGAGAATGCTACCACCCACAGTGGGCAGGTCTTCTCACCTCAATTAATACACTCAACACACACACATGCACACACACACACACACACACACACACACACACACACACACAGGCATTCCCAGAGGCCCATCTTCTCTCAGGTGTTTCTAGATTCTCTCAAGTTGAATATAAACACTAAATACCACACTAGGAAATGTCTCAAGATTATGGGCTTTGCTGGAACAAAGAGAGAGAACAGCAGGTTCCAGAAAGGAGACAGCACAAAATTGCTTTTCAAAAAAAATGACATTTATTAGAAGAAACAGCCTGGCAACTGTGGTGGCTATGAGCCAGCCTTGAGGTAGTAGAGCAGTGAAGAGAATCAAGAGAATATTGGGAAAGATAGCTTCAAGTAAAAGAGAAGAGATTCTCATCATGGACAGTGTATCAGGGACAGACTTCCAAGGAACCCCCAAATTAAGAAAATGTCTGATCCTTCTAAGTTTTCAGGAAAGTGTTATACAAGGCTGTTTAGTGTCATATAGCATGTGTGCAAAGGAGCCAGGATCTGGGTAGGACCATAAGTCTTTCTTGCACCTTCAAGAGGTAGAGATTCAAGGCAACAGCAGATGACAGCTTTTTGAGTCTGTCACAAAGAGAATTCCAGGAATGGAGGGGTGGCCTGATTCAGACTGTAGATCTTGTCTCTCAGACACCCCTGCACCTTAAAGTGGCCAATGAGCTAACAATGACAGCACAGCTTGACACAGCTTCCTGCAGCTTGTGTTCCTAATTGCAACAGCTTCGAAGAAAGCATCTGTCTATTCCAGGAAAAAGACCTTCCCAGGGATAGACACGGAGATAGATACATCTAGGGCAACACTTACAAACCCAGATCCTAGATCCGGGCTTTGCTGAGCCACCCGGCTGGGCGCTCGTCTCTCTGGAGAGTATACTTCTGCTTTCTGCTCCCTCCCTTGCTAAAAATAAACATGGACCCCTGGCTGGACTTTGTGCCATAGCACGGACTCTTCTTTGGCAGCACGGGACAGTGTTGTGGTAACTAGGATCCGGAGACACTCACAGGGAGGAATCTATCCACAATTATTTTGAATCTTGGAAGCAACCTTGTGCAGCACTCTGCCATGACTGTACTTACATTCCTGTCCGCACTGCGCAAGGCCGGCTTTGTCTCCCCATTCTTGACTGCATGCGCTGCCTTTGTCTCTCTGATGATAGCCATGCTCACTGGTCTGAGGCAATGCTATAACTAAAATCTGATGGTTCATTTTCAAAGGTGGCGTGAACCAGCTTAGGTCTAACTACAAACGAATAGAAAACACACAACCCTTACTAATGTCCAACAGTCCAGCTAGTGCCCAACATATACACACATGCATTCACACACATAAACACACATGAACACACATGCATGCACACACATACACACACACATAAAATTCAGAGCAGATGATTACTAAGAGCCAAGCTTGCATGTACAATCAGGCACATAAGCTTTAAACTAAATCGGATATAAAATGTAAAATCAACTTGCTCATTATTTTTTTTTCTTGAGGAAAGGATAAGTATGACAGACACAGGAAAAGATAAGACAAGAATATGTACAAGATTGCCCACTCCAAAACAGGAGGAACATAGCTGGCCTTGAGGCTCTCACTTTCAACCCCAGCTCTCAGGAGACAAATGTGAATGGATCTCTTCGAGTTCAAGGCCAGCCTGGCCTACATAGTAAGTTCCAGGCCATCCTGATCTACAATGAGATCAGGGTCCAAAAAATAAAGAGTGAACCAAGCATTAGGGTTTATCAAGAATTCTCTTCACTCGATCCACATATCTACCTTCCTACACTGACCTGGGCTTTGCAGGATCCTAAGAATCACTTTCACTACTCTGAGGCTCCAGTCTCTGACTAGTAAGAGAAGACCACTGTTGCTCACGGGTTATATTTCACTGTGACTTTGGTTTGCATTTTCCTGAGAATTAGTGATACTGAGCTTGGGATTTTGGTTTGGTTTGGTTTGGTTTGGTTTGGTTTGGTTTGGTTTGGTTTCAATGTATTGGCATTTGCCCCCTTTTTTGGATAAATGTTTATTTAGGTCTATTGCCCACTTTGTAGTTTGTCTGCACGTCCATTCATTGCTATCAAGATGGTTGAGTTCCTTCTACGTATTTTGTAGGCTTTGGCTGTCAGTCCTGACAGACACTTTCTTCCTACCCTGTCAGCTGTCTCCTTGCTCTGTTGATTATTTTGATATAAAACCATTTCTTTTCCTCTTGCAGTCAAGTCAGAAACTGGCCTCTTAACTTTGCATATCTGAATTAATGAAAATATTAAATTAGCACTGAGTTGGAGTGATGTGGAGGAATAAAGGTTTGGGTTTCTTTTTTTAAATCTTTCAGCTCTGATTTGAAGGGATGAGAGGAGTGAAGTAGAATCTTCATAACACACATTACATAGTGAATTAAAAGAAAATATGAATACTTGGCTTGGATAAGCATAAAATTTTAATTACCACTAAGGATGATATCTCTTATCTATGCTTTTAAAAACTTTTTTCCCCTTCGGGGCTGAAGAGATGGCTTAGTGGGTTAAGTACTCACCACACTAATAGCAAGACTTGAGTTAGGGACACAAGCATCAAACTAAATGCTGGGGAGGGGGCTGTGGTGAGCCACCCAGACAACACCTAGAGTGAGCTGGCTAACTAGACTAGCCATATTGGTGAGATCTAAGTCCCAGTGAGAGACTCTACCTCTAAATACAGGCTGGAGAAATGTTGGAGAGGATGCCTGGTATCCACCTCTGGCCTTCTTATGTACATGCACACACATGAATCCACACTGTACAAACACACACACACACACACACACACACACACACACACACCCCACAGGATGTTTTATCCTCAGACCCAGCATCTCAGGGATCCTCACTGTACCTCCACCTATGGAGAACTGTAGGTGAGACAGGCAAATGCATCAGTGTTAGACCCTTCCCCAGAGAGGCTTTAGCCAGCAAGAGGGCCATGTCAAGTGTACTGATTCTGACACTCCAAAGTCACCGAATTTCAAAAGTCATTGAAGGCAGTGGCATACTGTTTTGTTTCTGTGTTTGCTTTTGTTAAGAAAAATTTTTTGCTGGCTATAGTAGCAACATCTTTAATCCTGTATTTGGGAGAAAGAGAGTCATCCCTGTGAGTTTGAGAGCCAGCCTGGTCTACATAATAAGTGTTAGTGCAGTAAATAAGTCTATACAGTAAAACCCTGTCTCAAAGCAATAATAACAAAAGAGTGTACAATTTCTAACCATGAAAGTTCAAGCCCATAATCCCAACACTTACAAAGTAATAGCTATATACTCATCCCCAGTCATACTGTATGTGGTGAATTCTGGGCCAGCCTATATGCCATCTCAAACACACACACACACACACACACACACACACACACACTCACACATACTTTTTTTCTATGTTTTTTTTTTGCAGGTGGGGGAGAGTTGGTTGTTGTTGTTGTTGTTGTTGTTGTTGTTTGAGACAGGTTTTCTCTGTGTAGCCTTGGATGGCTTAGAACTCACTCTGTAGACCAGGCTCAAACTCACAGTCTGCCTCTGCCTCTCATATGCTGGGATTAAAGGCATGCACCAACAACAACCAGCTAAAAATACAAAGTTTTTTTTTTAGATTTATTTATTTTATTTATATGAATACACTGTAGCTGTCTTTAGACACATCAGAAGAGAACATCAGATCCCATTACAGATGGTTGTGAGCCACAAGTGCTTGCTGGGAATTGAACTCAGGACCTAGAGTAGTCAGTGCTCACAACTGCTGAGCCATCTCTTTGTAGGGCTGTGGTATTTGATAACTCCTTTTTAGATTTTTATTACATTTTTATGTATTTCGTATGCATGTTTGTATATGTATAGCTGCATTTGTATCCCTGTATATGTGTGGATATGTGTGTGCTTCTATGTATATGGGAATGTGTGTGTGCAACTTGCAGAAGTTGGTTCTGTCCTTCCCAGTCCCAGGAATTGAACTCAGGCCTTAAGATGTGGCAGGAGGAGCCTTTTATCTATTTTCACCAATCCAACAACTATTTCTTAAAACTCCAGATGGTGAAGGTTCTACCAAAATACTACTCAGAGTTCCCAGAAATCCTCAGGGAGGCTGACTGTCTGAAGCCCTCTTTCCCTGTTCCCAGCCAATCACAGCAAGTTACCTGAGGAGTTTGTAACACCTTGTGATGATTGAAAGACTAGACTCTCAGTCCCAAGCATTCCTGATCTTAATATTGTTTTATTTGCACAAAGGAAAGCCTTCTTTAGGCCTTGGCAGACATTAGGATTCGGGAGGAAGTGGCTGACAAATGGGAGTAGAAATACAATTAGTTAATGCAATCATCTCATTCAGTACACCCAGTGTGACAGCTAATCTTAATGGATTGCCTCAACAATTAACTAAGAGACTCCGTGTGGATCTTTAAGGCCACTTCCCAGAAGTATTAATTGAAGGGGGAAGACCTGTACCTGGAATGGGTGGCTCCTTCCAGTGTTGGTCCAGACATAAAGTGGTCTTAGGTAAAAGCTACTGCTTTTTGCCTGCTCAACTTTCCTTCTTATTGATGAGTACATCTACTCACTTGCTGCTGCTGCTGCTGCTGCTGCTGCTGCTGCTGCTGCTGCTGCTCCTGTTTCAGTTCTTCCCTAACAACAGAACCCAGTGTGTTCAGTCTTCCACCACATACTGTTGGCCAGTGGCTTTCCAGGAACCCTCTGGGCCTTCAGAGTCAAGGCATCCAACTTTGTAGACTGAATGGTTACAGGCTCCTCAACATTTCCAATGTGTAAACAGCTACTGTTAGACTACCCAACAAATTGTGAAACCCATCCAATAAGCCCCTTTTACAGTATATATTTATTCCATCAGAATCTATCAGTTCTCTTCCTCTAGAGAGTTCTAATTCTAAATATGACATATACTATATATATTTATTAAAGGACTAAAAGAAACCACATCCAAATGTAGGCAGGTGACTGTGATTTGAATGGAAATTACAGCTTTTTTTATGCGCTTGAGTGTTTCAGAACTTTCCATTACCCTTCCCACAACAGATAATTTATACAATAAGCAAAAACAGTTTAACTTGTGTGGTGGTTTGGATAAGAATGGCTCTTGGGCTGGAGAGGTGGCTCAGAGGTTAAGAGCACTGGCTGCCCTTCTAGAGGTCCTGAGTTCAATCCATCTGTGAAATCTGGTGCCTTCTTCTGGCGTGCAGGAAAGAATACATGTAGGCAAACCACTGTAACATAGTAAATAAATAAATCTTTTTAAAAAAATGGGAAGGCTCCCATAGGCCCATGTATTTGAATCCTTGGTCCCCAATTGGCAGAAATGTTTTGAGAAGAATTGGGAGGTGTGGCCTTGTTGGAGGAGGTGTGCAACTGGAGGTGAGCTTTGAGACTTCAAAATCACATACCAGGCCCAGTCTCTCATTCCGTCTCTGTCTCTGTCTCTCTCCCTCTTTCTCCCTCTCTCCCTCTCTCTCTCTCTCTCTCTCTCTCTCTCTCTCTCTCACTCTCTCTCTCTCTCTCTCTCTCTCTCTCTCTCTCTCTCTCTCTCTCTGTCTCTGCTTTGTGGTTGTTCTTGACATGTAAGCTCTCAGCTCCTTCTTCAGCACCATGTCTGTCTGCTGCCACACTCCCTGCCACGATAGTCATGGACTCACCCTCTGAAACTGTGAGCAAACCCCTAATTAATCTTCTATGAGTTCCCTTGGTCATGGTTTGCAGTGATAGGAAAATAACTAGAACAACTTGAAAAAAATAAACATAAACATTGTAGAATGTTGTGTTGTTCTCTGGAGTTGCACAGGATTCCGTCTGAACAGCCAGGTTCAGTGTGTGCATATGAAATGCCCACAGTACCGCCATGTGCCCCTTATGCCTTTTGAATTTTGTGTGATGTGTGTGTATGATCACCTCAAAAGGGATTGATTTTTAAGTGCTAGAGAAAGCTAGAAGAAAGTTCACACACAATGCAGTTTGCCTCAGTTTCGCACCTCTCCCTGTGGAACCCCAACCGATCTTTGGACCTTAGTGGGTAGGGTTCCTCCTGTAGATATCTGACTGGTTTCCGGGTACCATGCCTTGTGATCTCATAGATGGGATCCCTCTCATCTGACCTTGTAGCTTGACCTGGCCTGTGGGGGTAGAACTTCAAACTGTGAATCAAAGCAAAGATGACAGGGTTGGAGACACGGTTCAGTGGTTGACAGGACTTGTTGCTCTTGCCAAAGGACTAGAGTTTGATTCCCTGCACCACCAAGTAATTTACATCCACTGTAACCCCAACTCAAGAAATTCTGATGTCCTCTTCTGGCCTCCAAGGGCAATGCACTCATGTACACAAATACACACACACACACCCTCACATACACACAAATAGCTAATAAAAATAAGCCAGTCGTCAATAGATACCCCAAAAAAAGGGAAATTGGGGGGGAGGGAGTGTGAGTGGGTCGGGTGGAGGAGCATATACTTGGAGGCAGGGGGTGGGAGAAGGGGTTGGGGGTTTTGGGGGATGGGGGAAACCAGGAAAAGTTTTACCATTTGAAATGTAAATAAAGATTATATTCAATAAAAAAAAATAAGCCTTTAATCTGAGTACTCAGGAGGCAGAAGCGGTCTGTGAGTTCAAGGCTGCCCTGATCTGCACAGAAAGTTCCAGGTTAGCGAGGGCTACATGCAAGTCCTGGTCTCATAAAATTATCTCTTTTCCTTTGAGACAGAGCCTCTCACTCTGGAACTCACTATGTAGACCAGGCTGGCCTCAAATTCATATAGATGCATCTGCCTCCACCTCCCGAAGGCTGAGGTTAACGTGCACTACCATGTCCAGCTCAAAAACTTAATTTTAAAATATTTTAGAGGAAAAAATAAGGTATACTTCAAAAGTCCAGCACTTACCAAAATGTGAAGCTTTTTGTGAAAGCTAGATAAAAAGAAAAACTTAAGAACAGCGCAGTGAAACCAGCCCACAGGTGACGCTGGCCGGACCCGAATGCTGGCAGCCTCTGCAGCCTGTCTTGTCTTGAATCAAGCTGAGCATTCCTCTTCATTAGTAAATATTTGAGATGAAATCTCCTTTGCCCACCTCCCAATCATCATCTGTTCCAACGCATCCTCTTCGGGGCTGGAGGGAAATTAATTAGCCAGTCATTCCTAAAGGATGGATTCAGGATATCAAAGGCCCCCACAGAACTGGATCGGGAGAGAAGTGGTGGAGACATTCTCTTCAGAGGAGTGAAGACCAGGACCAGTTTGGGGAGTGTTACAGAGAACAAGGCTTCTCTGTTCTTTCTGTCAGAGAATAAAGTTCTTGCCAGGATATAAATACTCTTAGGCCACACCTTTTCTTTCGAAGGCTTCCCTCAGTTTTACTAGATAAATACACAGAAGACATGTTTACCTATGACTGCTCAGAAACAGCCGTGGAGTGTGGAGGCAAAGGGGCTGAAGGGCGGATGACTCAGGGGTCCCGAGTACCTGCTGCTCTTGCAGGGACGACAGGGTGCCGCAGACTCAAGGCCTCCTCACTTAGATAGATCACAGTGGTTCTTCACAGGCTTATTTGTTTGTTGAGTATGTGCACATGGGGGCATGTTATGTGTGCACGTGGAGGGCAAAGGTCAACATCACATGTCTTCCTCAATCTCTTCATCATCTTCTGAGGCAGGGACTCTCATGGAACCTGGAGCTCACCCATTTGAATAGATTAAGTAATCAGTGAGCTCCAGGGAGCCTTCTCCCACCCAGGGCTGGGGTTACAGGTCCATGTTCACACACACACACACACACACACACACACACACACACACAAGCATGCCCATGTAGAGGTCAGAGGTGGATATATGCATCTTCCTCCATCACTCTTTACCTTATTTTTGAGACTGCCTGTCCTAGTTATTTTCATGTTGCTGTGATAAAAACCATGACCAAAACAACTCAGGGAGGAAAGGGTATATACATTTTGTCTTGCGGGCTATGCTCTATCATCTGTTAAATAATACTTAAATTTATTTTTCCTTTCCTAGCCCCGGCTCCCAGAATAGCCACTCTGAGACAATTATTTATAATCAATGTCTAGGCCACAAGCTTTGGCTCATTCCCGGACTAGCTCGTACCTTTTTTAACCCATTTAAACTTTCTGTCTACCATGTGGCTAGTTACCTCTTCTTCAGTCCCGGCCTGCTCCTTCCTTCTCAGTATCTTATTCAGCGTCTCCCCGAATCTCCAATTCCCTGTGGCTCATCTTCTCATTCATCGCCTGTCCCATCCCCCTTGGCTTTCGTTTATCTCTTACTATTCTCCAGAATCCTCTGTCCTACCTCTTATTTCCTGCCTCAGCTCATTGGCCATCGGATTTTCATTTTTTAATTTTGGGTTCTTTTCCTTTCCTTTCCTTTCCTTCCCTTCCTTTTCCTTTCCTTTCCTTTCCTTCTTTCTTTTCTTTCTCTCTCTCTCTCTTCTTTTTGGACAGGTGAAGTTTTGAAGAGGTTCTCTCTACAACCATCAGTGGAAGCCAAGGCAGGTCCTAGAGGAAACAGGAACTGAAGCAGAGTCCGTGGAAAGCCACTCCCCATGGCTCTCTCCCCATGGCTTCTTCAGCTTGCTCTCTAACAGCACGCAGGGTCACCTTCCCAGAGCTGGCACCACCTACAGTGGGCTGGGCCTTCCTACATGAATCATTCATTAATCAAGAAAATGAGCCCCTGCCCCCCAGAACTGGAGAGATGGCTCAACAGTTAAGAGCCTCCCCCCACCCCCACGGCACCTAGGTTCCATTCCCAAACCCACACGGCAGCTCACAACTGCTCATCACTCCAATTCAGGGAATCTTCCTCCTCCTCCTCCTCCTCCTCCTCCTCCTCCTCCTCCTCCTTCTTCATCTGCTTCCGCTTCCTTTTCCTCTTCCTCTTCTTCTTCCCCCCTCTAAAAGCAACAAGCATGCATGTGGCACAGATATACATGTGAGCACAACACTCATACACATAGAATATAAAACAAAATCCCCCAGACTGATGCCATGAAGACAATTTTTTTTTTTTGAGACAGGGTTTCTCTGTGTAGTCCTGGCTGTCCTGGAACTCACTCTGTAGACCAGGCTGGCCTCGAACTCAGAAATCTGCCTGCCTCTGCCTCCCAAGTGCCTGACAATACTTTTTTGAAGGTCCCTCTTCCCAGACATTGCTAGTTTGGGTCAAGTTGTCAAAAAACTACCCAGCATGAGGTCTGCCACTGAACTTAGCTCCAGGAAGCCTTTGTTTGTGCTCCTCCAATGCTGAAGTTACAGGTACTTGCCACACCCAATTTTGTGCGTGTGCATGTGCATGTGTGCGTGTGTTATAAGAAAGCAGGCTAAGAAAGCCATGGGAGCAATCCAGTTAGCAGCAGGTTCTTGCTATATCTGAATTCCTGCACTGATATCTCTTATGGATAGAGAGAGTCCTGAAAGCTGTAAACTGAAATAAACCCTTTCCTCCCCAAGTTTCCTCCCACAGTGTTTTATCACAGCAATAAAACGCTTAGCTAAGACAGTGGGAGGTAGTTCTGATAATGCATGCAGATCAAATTTCATCCAAGCACTGATGTGCATTCAACAACACATTTTCATACACACTGAACTTCAAAGTGACCAGTGAGCTCATTGTGACACATCAGGACCTCTGCCGTGAGGGGCCCACTCTCATGAGTTGCTCTAAGCTACATCGAATGTAGATATGCTTAGAGGCGATCAGCAAAGCACCTGGGGCCATCTGACGAGCCTGTAGGAGATTCCCTCCCTGAACTTGACCCTGGTACAGTTTGCTTGTTCAGTCTGTGTCCCAGTCTCCATCCGTGAATAAAATCAAGCTGTTGCCCATCTCTGCTCTGAGCAAAAACCAGAGCTCCACAGCAGACTAGGTCAGTGATCATGTACCATGTCTGCAGAAGTAGTCCTTCTGTCCCTCTGACAACATACAAAAACCAGGGGCATGGCTCAGCAGATAAAGGCACTGGCTGCCCCAGCCTTACAACTCCGGTTTGAGCCCTGGAACCCATGCACAAAGCTGGGTGTGGTGACAGTTATCTGTACTCCCAGCACTCCTGCAGTGAGATGGGAGGCAGGGACAGAACTGCCTGGAAGCTCGTGGGCCAGCCAGGCTAAAGCTGGAGGCACAGAACAGAAACCAAAGTCCAGCCATAAATCAGGTGGGAAGTGAGACGTGACTCCCAAAAGTTGTCCTCTTACACACACAGGCCCATGCACACACATGCGAGCTCATGCTCACATACATACATACACATACATGCTAAGATAACCATGTTTCCTAGAGCATAATAGTAATAATAAACAAATGAAGTATTTTGTTATTGTTATTCTTTGCTTTTTGTTTTTGTTTCCATTATACATTTGTTTTGAGACAGGATCTCTGTATGTAGTTCTAGCTGGCCTAGAACTTGGTCCAGAGACCCACCTGGCTTTGAGCTCAGAGATAGGCTTGCATTTGCCTCTCAAGTTCTGGAATTGAAGGTATGTTCCACTATGACCTATGGAGTGCATTGTATTTTAGAGATGTATTGTGTTGTTGATTAGGTCCTTATGTGTGTGTCTGTGCATGTATGGGAGTCTGTGCATGTGTTTGAGTCTGTGTGTGTATGGGAGTCTGTGCATGTGTGTGACTCTGCACTTGTGTGTGGCGGTACCTGTAGAAGCTAGAAGAGAGCATTGATTCCCTGGAACTAGAGGCATGGGTCTTTGCGAGCTGCCATGCTGGTACTAGGATCCAAACCTAGAAGCTGAAACAGGAGGACTGCAAGTTTGAGGTCAGCCCGGACAACTCAGCAAGCTCCTGTCTTAACATTAGGTCTAAAAGGGATTGATTCTAGGCTCTATCCCATGGGCGGACACCAATCCTTGACAGTTACTGATGCTATGTTGTGCTTGCAGACAAGAGCCTAGCATGGATGACTGGGACAGCAGCTGACTGAGAAGGATGCAGATACTCATATGTATAAAACTTTCATACACATAAAATAAAAGAAATAATAAATAAATAATAAAAACAGAGTAAGAGCTCACATGGTATTGAAGGGTCTCCTGGAGCTCAGAAGGCAGAACTGCCCAGCTTGTGAGGTGGCTGGAGGCCTGTCATTACAGCTGTTTTGACTCCCAACAGTCGACGTCACTGCTGCAACCCAGATTCTGCTGTGTCCTTCGCCACCACTGCCTGGGGCCCCATGAACGGCAGGAACAGAGGTATATGTCTTCTACTTTCAGCCATCAGCGCCTATCCCAGGCTGACCCCCACCAGGAGCAGTCAACAGAAGAGCCTGGGAAATGCAGGGGAGCCCCAGCCTCCACTCCACTGCTCCCAACCCCGAGATCCCAGGGATCCATGGACTGGTGATGGTAAAACTGGCTTTCCCCTCCATAAAGCCCACCCAATGCCCCTGCACACAAGGTGCCAGTCATCTGGTTGGGAAGCCCTTGTCTACACAGCTAGGGCTGTGTCATCCAGGTGGCCTCTGGCCTGCAGCAGAGGATGTGACTATAAAGAAACCGGAGCCAAGAGTGGAGTCAGAGTGACCCTTGTCTGGTGGCTTGGGGCTCCTCGGTGCTTTATGCACAACAGATCTTTGGCTTGCCACTCATGAGAATCCACAGCTAGAAATCCCCACGCATCACTCTTGTCTTTTCAGCCACCACTCAGGACGGCCTCCTTACAGTTTTCAATTTTGACTCGACCTACATTTCCTGAGACATGGCAGAACAAAGGGCTCCAGGGTTACACAAACAGGAAATCGCATTTCACGGGGTTTTATTATTATCAGGTCCCATTTGCTCCCAGTTCGTCTAAGTCAAACACTTACTTGCCTTTGAACAAGCTGAAAATTTAGCAGCAGTTCAGAGATATACATCGAAAGCCTGCTGCTGGCTTGACCCAGAATAAAGAATTAAAGAAGAGGAAGAAGAAAAGAAAAAGAAAAAGAGAAAACCTGCCACAGTCTTCATTTGTAAGCAGCTTACAGTTTTGTCAGAGAATGAGGCACATGTGTGAGCAATTGACCTCGGAAAACATCAGGTGATGCATCCTCTGCAGGGTGGTGGCTGGTGACACAGCTCTAAGGAGGCATTTCAGAAAGGCAGTGCTGTGTTTAAAGATGGCTTTGTATTTGACAGGCAAAAGGGGGAGAGAGGGGAGAGGGAGGGAGAGAAGGAGGGCAGAAGGGAGAGAGGAAGGGAAGGAGGGAGGTAGGGAGAGAGGAGGGTGGAAGAGAGAGGGAAGGAGAGAGGATGGAGGAGGAGAGAGGGAGGGAGGAGAGAGAGAGAGGAGAGAGGGAGGGAGGAGAGAGGGAAGGAGGAGAGAGGGAGAGAGTAGGAAGGAGAAAGAGAGGAGGGAGGAAGAGAGGAGGAGGGAGGAGAGGGAGGGAGGAGAGAGGAAGGGAGGAGAGAGGGAGGGAGAAAGGAGAGAGAGAAGGGAGAAGAGAGGGAGAGAGAAAAGGAGGGAGAAAGGGAAGGAGGGAGGGAGGAAGGGAGGGTTAGAACACCACCAATAAGAAGGTGAGAAATGAGCGGGTGTAGGGTCAGCTATAGGGCTCAGTGGGTAAAGGGGACTATTTTTGCCTCACAATTTGCCTCATAAGGCACTACTATTGCCTCATAATAGTGACCTGAGTTTGATCCCTGAAACCTGTGTGAAGGCTGAAGAAGTGAACAGACCCCAGAAAAAACGTCCTCTTGGGCCGGGTTTGGTTCCCAGCATCCACAAGAGGAAGCTTGCTTCTTCCTTAATTCCAGGTAACCCAATTCTGAGGGCACCTGCAGGGACATGTGCACACACACACACAGCACACATATCTGCACATAAAATAAAATTGAAAAAATAAAACTTAAAACTCAGACTCATGTCCAGATGTTCTGGCTTGCCAAGCTCTTGCCAGTAAGCCATGCTCTGAATTAATTAAGAGATAACTCGGTGTGGCCAGAGATTAAGAAATGAAGAAGAAGAAGAAGAAGAAGAAGAAGAAGAAGAAGAAGAAGAAGAAGAAGAAGAAGAAGAAGAAGGAAAGTCTGCCTCTCTCAGAGATGCAAACAAAGGCTGTGCTGTCCAGGAGGAGTCACACTTGGGACCTCAATTCTGCTGGCACGCTCCTAGAAGGGCCAAATGGCGTCAAGGATAATCACCAAAAACTGGAAATATTCCAAACAGCAATCAGCTTCTGGATGAATAACGTGAAGTGTCCACACAGCTACAGAGCAGTCCAACTCAGAGACAGACACTGGAGTGTCCATCTCTATGAAATGTCCCAAAGTGGCAAATCTAGAAAGATAGAAAATTGGCTTGGAGTTGCCAGGGGCAGATAAGAAAAGAGACAGCAAATAGCCCTAAGGTTTGTGTCAGGGATAGTGGAGAATATTCTAGAATCAGATGGTGGTGAGGGCTACACAGCTCTGTGACCTCACCTCATAGAACATGTCCAACCTAATGAAGTTTAGTATTTTTATGTTGATCAACTTTATACCAAAACAAAATGATTTGCTTTTCATGAGACACAGTTCTACTGTCCCGAGCCTGACCTTGAATGGCTGCTCCTCCTGCTTCTAGCTTCTCAAAGCTAGGATTATAGGTGTCTTAGGGTTTCATTGACATGAAGAGATGCCATGCAGGTGGCTGACTTCTCAGAGGTTCAATCCATGGCAGGAAGCATGGCAGCCTGCAGCAGACAAGCTGCTGGAGAAGGAGCTGGGGGTCCTATGTCTCAATCTGAGGGCAGCCAGGGGACTCACTTCTGCATAGGGCAAAGCTAGACAATAGGACCTCAAAGCCCACCACACAGTGACACATTTCCTCAAATAAGGCCACACCTACTTCAACAAGGCCACACTTCCTAATAGTGCCACTTCTCATGGACAAGGATCTTCAATCCACCACAGTAGGTGTGTGCTACCATGCCTAGTTTATTGGTGCTGCCATCAAACCCGGGGCTTCGTGCATACTCACTAAGTCCTCTACCAATTAAGGCATATCCCCAGCCCAATGAAATCAATTTCTAAATAAAGGATTGTGGACTGGAAAGATAGCTCAGCAGTTAAGGGTACTGCCTGCTCCTCCAGAGGATCTGGGATCAATTCTCAGCACCCACATGGTAGCTCACAACTGTCTATAATTCCAGTTCCATGGAATCTGACACATTCTTTTGTCTTCTTCTGACACCAAACACACATGTGGTTCACATACATACATTCAGTCAAAACACTCAGCATACACATCAAATAAAAATAAATGGGGAAGGGTGGCTTTTTAGCTAGATGTGGTAACAGGGGCAAAGTTAGGCAGATCTCTGTGAGCTAGACACAAGCCTGGTCTACAGAGCAAATTTGGGGACAGGCAGGACTACACAGAGAAACCCTGTCTCAAAAACAAACAAACAAACAAACAAACAAACAAACAAAAAATGGAAACTCTTTGGCAAGAAAAAAAAAGTGTGTTGAAAGTGTGCTACCAACACAGGTAAACCTGCTTTACAGAATTGAGCACAATTAAATAATCATCATGGATTAATCAAGCCACTCAGCATTAGCAATGTGCTGGGCACATTCTCCAACCTATGCTGTACGTCCTCACAGTGTCTCTGTCAGGCAGATGCAGAATGATGAGACTTCAGCTTCATTTTCAGGTGAGAAACTAAGGCTCTGAGAGGTCCAGAGCCTGGCTCAGGAGGATGCCCTGAGGCTCCCAGCAGTTTCTCCACAGCTGAGTTCTGCTGCTTTCCCACTGTATAACTATTGTTTCAGTATTCTTGGATCATCAAATACCAACAAAAGGATTTTTTTAGATATTTGCTTTACTTACATTTCAAATGGTATCCCCTTTCTTTGTTACCCCTCCGAAAATCCTCTATCCCATTCCTCCTCCCCCTCCCCCTGCTTCCCAACCCCCACTCCCACTTTCCTGACCTGGTATTCCCCTACACTGGGACATCTAGCCTATACAGAACAAATGGCCTCTCCTCTCATTGATGTATGAAATGGCCATCTTCTGCTACATATGCAGCTGGAGCCATGGGTCCCTCCATGTGCATTCTTTGGTTGGTGGTTTAGTCCCTGGGAGCTCTGAGGACACTGGTTGGTACATGTTATTGTTCCTCCTGCAGGGCTGCAAACCTCTTCAGCTCTTTGGGTCCTTTCTCTAGCTGCTCCATTGGTGACCCTATGCTCAGTCTATTGGTTGTCTGTGAGCCATGGGTATTTTGATCCACCACCTAAGAAGGACCAAAGTATCTACACGTTTGTCTTCCTTCTTGAGGTTCATGTGGTCTGTGAGTTATATCTTGGGTATTTCAAGCTTTGGGGCTAATATTCACTTATCAGTGAGTGCATACTGTGTGTGTTATTTTGTGATTGAGTTACCTCACTTAAGATGATATTTTCTAGTTCCATCCAATTGCCTAAGAATTTTATGAATTCATTCTTTTTAGTAGCTGAGTAGTACTCCATTGTAAAAATGTACCACATTTTCTGTATTCCTTTCTCTGTTGAGGGATATCTGGGTTCTTTCCAGTGGCTGGCTGTTATAAATAAAGCTGCTATGAACATGGTGGAGAATGTTGGAGCATCTTCTGGGTATATGCTCAGGAGTAGTATAGCTGGGTCCTCAGGTAGTACTATATCCAATTTTCTGAAGAACCGCCAAACTGATTTCGAGAGTGGTTTTACCAGCTTGCAATCCCACCAGCACTGGAGGAGTATTCCTCTTTCTCCACATCCTTTCCAGCATCTGCTGTCCCCTCCATTTTTGATTTTAGCTATTTTGACTGGTATGAGGTGGAATCTCAGGGTTGTTTTGATTTGCATTTCTCTGATGATTAAGGATGTTGAACATTTCTTTAGGTGTTTCTCAGTCATCTGGTATTCCTCAGTTGAGAATTCTTTGTTTAGCTCTGTGCTCCATTTTTGTTTTTGTTTTTTTTTTTTTTGTCTTTTTTCGAGACAGGGTTTCTCTGTGTAGCCCTGGCTGTCCTGGAACTCACTCTGGAGACCAGGCTGGCCTCGAACTCAGAAATCCGCCTGCCTCTGCCTCCCAAGTGCTGGGATTACAGGCGTGCGCCACCACCGCCCGACTCTGTGCTCCATTTTTAATAGGGTTATTTGGTTCTCTGGAGTGCAACTTCTTGAATTCTTTGTATATATTGAATATTAGCCCTCTATCAGATATAAGATTGGTAAAGATCTTTTCCCAATTTGTTGGATGCCATTTTGTCCTATTGACAGTGCCTTTGCCTTACCGAGGCTTTGCAAATTTATGTGGTTCCATTTGTCAATTCTTGGTCTTAGAGTATAAGCTATTGGTGTTATGTTCAGGAAATTTCCCCCTGTGCCCATGTGCTCCAGGTTCTTCCCCACCTTCTCTTCTATTAGATTCAGTGTACCTGGTTTTATGTGGAGGTCCTTGATCTACTTGGACTTGAGCTTCAACAAAAGGATTCTAAATGAAAATATTCAATATTTTTGATCAAGACAGTTGCATAGATGGAGTCTAAAGGTGTCACAGGACAGCAGAAGACTCAGCCAAGTAGGTATAAAATGAAGGATAATTTTTATTTTGAAAAGGGGTCTTCCCATGTAGCATTGGCTGGGCTGGAACCCATTATGTACTCCAGGCTGGCCTTGAATCAGAGATCTGCCTGCCTTTGTCTCCTGAATGCCCAGATTAAAGGCAATCACCACCACACCTGGCTCAAACAAACATTTGTAGATGTCAGAGATCTGTTCTGGGACCTGAGAGGAGACTCCCTGGACCTAATCTGCTCTGCATTTCCTCTCCTGAGTACCTGACCCACAGTAAGCAAAGATGATGAATATTTATTTGTTTAGTCCATTAACTCTGACATAATGTATTATCTGACCACAGAACAAATAACTTGATTATCTAACTTTGAGAAACAAAGAAGGAAAAAATCTTGATATTATTCAAAGGAAAACACAAACAAAGCAAAACTAATTCAGCAAGACAATTTCCTTTTGCAAAGAGAATGCTGGAACCCAAACCAGACTAGCAAACACACCTGGCAAACATGGTTTTTACTTTTAATTCTGATGTGAGAAGTAACTGACGCCCTATTGGTGGAGCTCAACTTCACAATTTGATACTATGGACTAATGGACACAAAGAAAGAGGAAATCAGAGATCTTACCAAGCAAATTATCAACTGTAACCCAGCCAGATGTCCCCAGTAAAACTCCCCTGAAATTTCATTTGGATTTCCTAGCAGAACTTTGTTGATAATAGCTCCAAAATTTCCCAAACTCCTCAGAAGAAGCTGTAAGGACAGTGAAGTACAGCACCCACATGTGGCTATGCGCCATTCTTTCCCTAAGTCAATCCATCTTCCCCTCTCAGTGACTGGTCGTCAGTGCAGAGGTGTTTCCCATGTGTAGGTCTGTGCACCGTGCACACTGCATACTTGGTGCACACAAAGAGTCTGGGGTGAGGTTAAGCTCACCTGGAGCTGGAGGTAAGGGGGATTGTAAGGCACCGTGTAGGTGCTGGGAATTGAACCCAGGTCCTCAGTAAGAACAGCAAGTGCTCTAAACTGCTGCGCCATCCCCAAAGGCCTACCACGCTTATTTTTAAAAAACCTAAGTCTATCTGCCCAACACAGACCCCACCCCAGTGTTTAAAATCTATGTTGTAAGCCAGGCAGTGGTGGCACACGCCTGTAATCCCAGCACTCTGGGAGGCAGAGGCAGGCAGATTTCTGAGTTCAAGGCCAGCCTGGTCTACAGAGTGAGTTCCAGGACACCCAGGACTACACAGAGAAACCCTGTCTTGAAAAAACAAAAACAAAAACAAAAACAAAAAAAAATCTATGTTGTGAATGTCCTTTAAACTATTTTCCATTCCTTTGGGTATGTCCATCTTCCTGGGCCCTTGGTTTAATCAGTGGGCTTAAAATTTGGCGCACACCTGTAATCCCAGCACTCGGGAGGCAGAGGCAGGCGGATTTCTGAGTTCGAGGCCAGCCTGGTCTACAGAGTGAGTTCCAGGACAGCCAGGGCTTACACAGAGAAACCCTGTCTCGAAAAACCAAAAACAAAAAACAAAAAAACAAAAAAACAAAAAAACAAAAATTTGTATTACAATATTTTATCAATTAGCTTAGTTAGGATTTCTATTGCTGTGATGAAATGCTATGACCGAAAGCAGCATCGGGAGGAAAGCGTTTATTTGAGCTTATGATTCTCAGGCCAGTCTGTCACTGAGGAAAGTCAGAGTAGAGGCAAGAAGTGAAGGAGGGGCCATCCATGGAGGAAGGTTTCTTTCTGGCTTGCTCTCCATGGCTTGCTCAGCATTCTTATACAAATTATATACCACCTGCCCAGGGGAAGCATAACCCACAATCTTATCAATCATTAATCAAACAGTGGTCCAAGCCAGGCAGGCATGGTGGTATGCCCCTTTATTCCAGCAGTTGGCTGGCAGAGGCAGGTGGATATCTGTGAGTTCGAGGACAGCCTGGTCTACAAAGCAAGAACAAAGAAACCTGTTTTCGAAAAACAAAAACTGGGCTGGAGAGATGCCTCAGCAGTTGAGAGCACTGACTGCTCTTCCAGAGGTCCTGAGTTCAAATCCCAGCAACCACATGGTGACTCACAAACATCTGTAACAAGACCAGATGCCCTCTTCTGGTGTGTCTGAAGACAGCTACAATGTACTTACATATAATAAATAAATAAATCTTTTAAAAACAACAACAACGGCTGGGCAGTGGTGGCGCACGCCTGTAATCCCAGCACTTGGGAGGCAGAGACAGGCGGATTCCTGAGTTCGAGACCAGCCTGGTCTACAGAGTGAGTTCCAGGACAGTCAAGGCTACACAGGGAAACCCTGTCTCAAAAAAAAATAAATAAACAAAACAAAACAAAACAAAAAACAATAACAACAGGTAGACAGACAGACAGAATCCAGCAAGGCAAATGGGAATTTAAAGGAAGGGTGAATTATTCCACCAAAACACATGGAAACATTCGTTCTTTTCTTTCTTTTTAAAAGATGCTTTTATTGGCTGTATATGCATGTTTTGCCTGTGAGTGTGAAAATGGACATCACCAGTGCTTGCTGCCCACAGAGAGGGTGTCAGGTCCCCTGGTAGTGGGATTGTGGATAGTTTGTTACCAGTCACATCCAGGATGAGAATCTAATTCCATCCTCTGCAAGAACAGTGTCTTAGGGTTTCTATTCCTGTACAAACATCATGACCAAGAAACAAGTTGGGGGGGGAGGGTTTTTATTCCGCTTATACTTCCACACAGTTGTTCATCATCAAAGGAAGTCAAGCAGGTCAGGAAGCAGGAGCTGATGCTGAGGCCATGGGAGGGAGGGATGTTACTTACTGGCTTCCTTTCCCTGGCTTGCTCAGCCTGCTCTCTTATAGACCCCAAGACTACCAGGCCAGAGATGGTACCACCCACAAGGGGCCCTCCCCACTTGATCACTAATTGAGAAAATGCCCCACAGCTGAATATCATGGAGGCACTTCCCCAACTGAAGCTTCTTTCTCTGTGATAACTCCAGTCTGTGTCAAGTGGACACACAAAACCAGCCAATACACACAGTAAACTCATTTAACTACAGAGGTATCTCTCAAGCCCCTAATCTCTTTAAAATAGCTAAATAGAGAGATGAGAGACAGGGGGTGAGGGTGGGGTGAGGGATGGAGAAAGGGAAGGAGGGAGGGAGGGAGGAAATGGAGAGGTGGGGGGAGAGAGAGAGAGAGAGAGATTCAGGTTTGCTCTATTCTCAGATGAATATGAACCACATGCAGGCCTGGTACCCTCAGAAGTAAATTAGTGATCAAGGGGAGGGCCCATTGTGGATTGTGTCATCCGTGGGCTGGTGGTTCTGGGTTGTATAAGAAAGCAAGCCACGCCGGGCGTGGTGGCGCACGCCTGTAATCCCAGCACTTGGGAGGCAGAGGCAGGCGGATTTCTGAGTTCGAGGCCAGCCTGGTCTACAGAGTGAGTTCCAGGACATCTAGGGCTACACAGAGAAACGCTGTACTGGCAAGTTTTGTGTGTCAACTTGACACAGGCTGGAGTTATCATAGGAAAAGGAGCTTCCGTTGGGGAAGTGCCTCCATGAGATCCAGCTGTGGGGCATTTTCTCAATTAGTGATCAACTGGGGAGGGCCCCTTGTGGGTGGTACCATCTCTGGGCTGGTATTCTTGGGTTCTATAAGAGAGCAGGCTGAGCAAGCCAGGGGAAGCAAGCCAGTAAGGAACATCCCTCCATGGCCTCTGCATCAGCTCTTGCTTCCTGACCTGCTTGAGTTCCAGTCCTGACTTCCTTTGGTAATGAACAGCTGTGTGGAAGTGTAAGCTCAATAAACCCATTCCTCCCCAACTTGCTTCTTGGTCATGATGTTTGTGCAGGAATAGAAACCCCGACTAAGACAAACGCTGTCTCAAAAAAACCAAAAAAAAAAAAAAAAAAAAAAAAAAAAAAAAGAAAGAAAGAAAGAAAGAAAGAAAAGAAAAAAAGAAAAAAGAAAAAGAAAAAGAAAAAGAAAAAGAAAGCAAGCCGCACGAGTCAGGAGAAGCAAGCCAGTAGGAACATCCCTCCATGGCCTCTGCATCCACTCCTGGCTCCAAGTTCCTACCCTTTGTGAGTTCCAGTCCTGACTTCCTTTGGTGATGAACAGCAATGTGGAAATGTAAGCTGAATAAACCCTTTCCTCCCCAACTTGCTTCTTGGTCGTGATGTTTTGTGCAAGAATAGAAACCCTGACTAAGACAAACTCTAAGACTTAAGTCACCCTAGGTGAGTCCAAGTCACCTTGGCTTTATGGATGAAAATGGAGTTGTGAACAGATTGAAGCTTACCTGGTGGCTGAAATGCAGGCCTGCCAGCTCCCCACTCAGTGTCCCCAGGATTAGATAGTTCATCATGGTGTAGTCAGTACTAACTTGATCCAAGGAAAGCTGCCTTTGACTATCATTAGTGAGAATGTCTGTGTATTCCACAAATATCATGTGGCTTTGAGAACTTGTTTTAAGGAAGTCATATCTGGGAGAGGGGGTCTGGAGCGATGGCTCAGAAGTTAAAGGGACTGGCTGCTCTTCCTAAGGGACTTGGGTTCAATTCCCAGCACCTGAATGGCAGCTCACTGCAGTCTCTAAATTCAGTTCCAACAGATGCACTTGCAAGAAAACACAAATGCATGTAAAATTTTTTAAATATCACTTTTAATAACATTTAAAAAGAAAGAAGGCCATATCTATCATTTTGTGCTGAGCTTACAAAAAACCTTTTGTTCTTTTTAAATGATTATTTGTTTGTTTGTTTGTTTGTTTGAAGAAGGGTTTTATCCCAGGCTGGCCTCCAAGACACTGTGTAGCTGACATGGCCTTGAATTTTTTGGGCCCCATCTCTTGAATGCTGGGATTATAGTGTGTCTTGATATCAAAAAACAAACAAAAAGCCGGGCGTTGGTGGCGCACGCCTTTAATCCCAGCACTTGGGAGGCAGAGGCAGGCGGATTTCTGAGTTCGAGGCCAGCCTGGTCTACAGAGTGAGTTCCAGGACAGCCAGGGCTATACAGAGAAACCCTGTCTCGAAAAACCAAAAAAAAAAAAAAAAAAAAGAATGAAAAATAAAGAAAACAAAAGAAAAAAGAAAGAAAGAAAGAAAGAAAGAAAGAAAGAAAGAAAAAGAAGAGAAAGAAAGAAATGCAAATCTGAGAGTATAGCTCAGTTTCCAGAGCATTTGCCTGGAGCATAAAGCCCTGTGTTCAATCCCCAATGCCTCCTATACAGTTAGCATTGTGTAACAAACCTGGGATCTCAGCATCCAGAAGTTAGGGGCAAGCTGTGGTAGCATGCCTTTATCCTTCTCAGGAGGCAGAGGTAGGTGGATCTCTCTGAGACCAGCCTGGTCTACAGCATGATTCCCAGGACAGGCAGGCCTGTTATTACATAGGAAGGCAACAAGGATATTAGGTGCAGTATCAAGAGAAATCCAAGGCAAATTATGATTACATATGCTTATGCGGCACACTGTGAGGTCATGAGAAAGGGACACAGTGTGGAATAGTTAGGCTGGCACTCAGCTGAGAACACTTGAAAGCCACTTCCAACAACTTTGGAGTGAATTGTGTGCTATCAGAATCTACAGTTATCAGTGTCTTCAAACTTATAAGTATCTCACACAAATGCTCTCTCTGTATAACTTTTGATGATTAGAAATATCAAAATAAAGCATTAAATACAGAACGATTGTGTGGAGTTCTTTTGCACCCCACTTTTATTATTGATTCCTTGTGAATATTCCCAGAGCCATCCAGTTAATGGTTCACTTGTTTTCGGGGGTCCCTTTGTTCCTCAGCCTTCAGCACCAAGCTGGGTACCCAGCAGGTCCCTCAATAAATACAAGTTGAATGAATTAATTAGTAAGACCTATTATACCTCAATGTATCTTGTCTGATGGCATATTGAGATTGATTCTGGCTTTGTCATGATTATAGATAATGCCACAGTTAATGTTCTTTGATTAATCTCCTTATTATTGCATTATGATAAATTCCTCTGAGTAGAATGACAAGATCAAAGGCCTTAGATATACATCACTAAATTGTCCTTCAGAAAAATGGCTCTATCCCCCATCTCCTTACTAACATTCCTTTCCATTCTCTTTTTTCAAGCCCCTTGTTTACTTAAAAACAAATAAACAAACAAAACTCAACAAAGACATTTCCCCCTTTGGCACTGAAGCTAAGGCCGGCAAAGCATTTTAGAAGCATGCTGTCCAGTTTGACTGCATACAAACAGCTCTTGAATGTTCTGTCTGTACTATAATAAATTCTACCAGTGATTTATCTAGAGGCGAAAGGTTGCTAAAGCCACTGTTAAACTGCTTATATTTCTTGGGCATGCTCTGCTTTCCAAGTGTAATGGGGGAAGCACATTTTGTTGTTGTTGTTGTCGTTGTCATTGTTTTTTATTTTTGGTTTTTCCTTGAGAGACAGTGAGCCAAGATTGGCTGCTGCATAGCCATTGTGGGGTGAAGGGACTTGGGAGTGGGGTGATGAGGTATGGAAAGCGGAGCCTCAGCGTGGGGATAAGAGGCTACCTGCTCAACCGCAGCTTAGGGCCTGGAACAAGCTGTCAAAGGGGTAGATGGCGAGCCTAGTAAAGGGAAAATGTCAGCTCTGCATGGTGGCACAGCACTTGGGAGGTGGAGGCAGGAGGATCAGGATCAGTCAGCTTCTGACTGCAAAAAAGTCAGGGGTGGGGGATGGACTGTCCGTTCAGTGCTTAAGAGTCCTCCTTACTGTTACATTGGACCAGGAGTCAGTTCCCAGCACCCACTCTCTGAACTGTATCAGTTCCAACACCCACGGGATGGTTTACATTCCATATCCTTTTCTGACCTCTGAGGGTACCAGGTCTGCAGGTGGTGCACATACACACAAACAGGCAAAACACTCACTCATATAAGATTAAAATACAATAGAGGCTGGCCTAGAATACATACAGAATCTAAATGCAAAGAGTGAATTGGCTTATTTTGACACAATAGGTGTCAAACTTGGCTTGAACCCCAACATCTATTTACTTATTCCAGACATATATTTATGATCAGGAGATGTAAAAATGTTCCCTGTCTGCACTAAACCCTGGGTTTGATCCCTGGGTTTTATGCACACTCATCAAGTCCTCTACCAATTGAGGCATACCCCCTGCCCAGTGAAATCAGTTTCTAAAAAGATACATTGTGGACTGGAAAAATAACTCAGCAGGTAAGAGCACTGACTGCACCTCCAGAGGATCTGGGATCAGTTCTCAGCACCCATGTGGCAGCTTGCAACTGTCTTAGGGTTTTATTGCTGTGAACAGACATGATGACTAAGGCAAATCTAAAGACAACATTTACTTGGGGCTGGCTTACAGGTTCAGAGGTTCAGTCCAGTATCATCAAGACAGAAACATGGCATGGTAGGCGTGGTGCAGGAGGAGCTGAGAGTTCTACATCTTCATCTGAAGGCTGCTAGCAGAATACTGGCTTCCAGGCAGCTAGACTGAGGGTCTTAAATCCCACATCCACAGTGACGCACCTAATCCAGCAGGACCACACCTTCTAAAAGTGCTACTCCCTGGGTGGAGCATATACAAATCATCGCAGGAAGCCTGTTTATTTTATTTTATTTTTTAGCTAGATGTGGCAGAGTCAAAGTCAAGCAGACCTCTGCGAGTCTGAGGCCAGCCTGGTCTACATGGTGAGTTGCAGGACACAAAGGGCTACACAGAAAAACCATGTCATAAACAAACAAACAAACAAACAAACAAACAAACAACAATGGGAACTCTTTAGCAAGAAAAAAAAAAGTGTGTTCAAAGTATGCTTCCAACATGGGTAAAACTGTTTTACAGAACCCAACACAATTGAATTTTTTTTGTTTTGTTTTGTTTTTTCAGAGACAGGGTTTCTCTGTGTAGTCCTGGCTGTCCTGGAACTCACTCTGTAGACCAGGCTGGCCTCGAACTCAGAAATCTGCCTGCCTCTGCCTCCCAAGTGCTGGGATTACAGGCGTGCGCCACCACTGAAAAGAAGGATAATTACAGGCGTGCACCACCACTGAAAAGAAGGATAATTTTTATTTTGAAAAGGGGTCTTCCCACGTAGCACTGGCTGGGCTGGAACCCATTATGTACTCGAGGCTGGCTTTGAATCAGAGATCTGCCTGCCTTTGTCTCCTGAATGCCGGAATCACCACCACACCTGGCTCAAACAAACATTTATAGATAGATGTCAGAGATCTGTTCTGGGACCTGAGAGGAGACTCCCTGGAGCTAATCTGCTCTGCATTCCCTCTCCTGAGTACCTGACCCACAGTAAGTAAAGATGATGAATATTTATTTGTTTAATCCATTAACTCTGACATAATGTATTATCTGACCACAGAACAAATAACTTGGTTATCTAACTTTGAGAAACAAAGAAGGAAAAAATCTTGATATTATTCAAAGGAAAACACAAACAAAGCAAAACTAATTCAGCAAGACAATTTCTTTTTGCAAAAAGAGGATGCTGGAACCCAAACCAGGCTAGCAAACACACCTGGCAAACATGGTTTTTACTTTTAATTCTGATGTGAGAAGTAACTGACGCCCTATTGGTGGAGCTCAACTTCACAATTTGATACTATGGACTAATGGACACAAAGAAAGAGGAAATCAGAGATCTTACCAAGCAAATTATCAACTGTAACCCAGCCAGATGTCCCCAGTAAAACTCCCCTGAAATTTCATTTGGATTTCCTAGCAGAACTTTGTTGATAATAGCTCCAAAAATTCCCAAACTCCTCAGAAGAAGCTGTAAGGACAGTGAAGTACAGCACCCACATGTGGCTATGCGCCATTCTTTCCCTAAGCCAATCCATCTTCCCCTCTCATTGACTGGTTATCAGTGCAGAGGTGTTTCCCATGTGTAGGTCTGTGCACCGTGCACACTGCATACTTGGTGCACACAAAGGGTCTGGGGTGAGGTTAAGCTCACCTGGAGCTGGAGGTAAGGGGGATTGTAAGGCACCGTGTAGGTGCTGGGAATCAAACCCAGGTCCTCAGTAAGAACAGCAAGTGCTCTAAACTGCTGCGCCATCACCCCAGGTCCACCACTCTTGTTTTTAAGGACCTATCTATCTGCCCAACACAGACCCCACCCCAATGTTTGAAATCTATGTTGTGAATGTCCTTTAAACTAACTGTTGTCCCTGAGTCCATGCCCATTGTCTTCATCCAACTTTCTGGGCCCTTGGTTTAAACAGTATTAAAATCTGTATTACAATATTTTAGCAATTGACTTTGTTAACATTTCTATTGTTGTGATAAAACTCTATGACCAAAAGGACCCAGGGTTGCCAGGCAGTGGTGGTGCAGGCCTTTAATCCCAGCACTTGGAAGGCAGAGGCAGGCAGGTTTCTGAGTTTGAGGCCAACCTGATCTACAGAGTGAGTTCCAGGATAGCCAGGGCTACATAGAAAAACCCTGTCCCCCCAAAAAACAAAAGCAAGCAAACAAACAAAAAGACTCAGGAGGAAAGCATTTGTTTGAGCTTATGAGTCTCAGGTCTTGCTCTATCACTGATGAAAGTCAGAGTAGATGCAAGAACTGAAGCAGAGGTCATGGAGGAAGGTTTCTTTCTACTTTGTTCTCCATGGCTTGCTCAGCTTTCTCATTTGGTAATAGATCCTTTATAAAAAGTTTTAATTAAACTTCCATGAACCCAGAGAGATAGCTGTCTGTCTGTCTGTCTGCCTGCCTGCCTGCCTGTCGCTTATCGGTAACGATCACCCATCTGTTTGTTTTATGATAGGACATCCAAGTGCTCCATTCTTCATACATCATGTCCTTTGGCCAATCAAAGCTTGGCTTTCTCCTGCTCCACAGTTCATCCTGTCCTGTTTCTTATCTCTGTGTTCTATCTTTGAATCTTCTAACTAAAAACATCCTCTCTAATCCTTTACTATTGGATCATATTTGTGGTTTTATTATTTAGTCTTATTAAGAGCCTCACTGGAATCCAAGAACACAAAAATAGCAAATTACAGGCACGCATTTCCTCTTCATCCTTCATTTACAGCCTCATCATAGTGTGGGTACCACTACTCTATCTTAAGAGGATCCACAGCTTCAGTCCTCTAGGTGTCCCTATTATTTCCTGGTCTCTGTAGAGAACTCGATAGCATGTGTGGGTCTATGTACACATGCCTTTGTAATGTTCAACTTTCCTTCTTCTTCTTCTTCTTCTTCTTCTTCTTCTTCTTCTTCTTTCTTCTTCATATATTGTTCATTATCTAGTCCATGGGCCAGTGCTAAATTAGCTATTACATAGGAAAATGGGGTACAGTGGCTGAGATCACCTCATGATGCCAGCCCTGAACGAGGTTGCCATGGCACCGTCAGGATATTGATGTTCCCAGCAATCTGCACTGGGGTCCATCTTGCAGTATCCTCTAGGTCTAAGGCCCTCCCCCTGGTGTCCTCTTTGGTCACCCACTTCGCTGCTCTGCTCCTTGGGGTCCTTCAGCTTCCACCAAGCCTTGTCCCCGAGTCTCTATTTGCCCACTGCTCCTCACCCTTCAGTTCCTCAGTCCCTTTCTGGGAGGCCCTGGGCAGCCTCTGCTCTCATGCCCACCTTGGCTCTGAGTCTTTGCCCCAGGGTTGGTTCTGCACTATCACTAGTATATTTTGCTCATCATGATGTGTCCTTGCTTCTCTAACTCCAAAAAAGAATGGCAGAATGGGCCATGGTGGAGTAGGAAGCAGTCTTTAAAAGACTTCCTCAGCTCAAGATGGCAGGCAGAGCAGCGCCTGGCACACAGTAGCCTCTGCAGCATGGTGAGCGGCTGTTTGCAGAAGAGCAGGCATGCTCTGACCAAATGTGGAACTTGCTGTGTTGTTTTGAATGAAAACTGTTCCCCATGAGCTCATGTATTTGAATACTTGGTCCTATGGTTTGAGGGACATTAAGAAACTTTTAGGATGTGGAGACAGACTGCTGGGAGGAATTATGTCACGGTGGGTAGGGGAGCACTTTAGAGTTTATAACCCCACCCCAATCCAGCTTGCCCTCTCTGCTTTCTACACAAGGTTGAAGGTGTGATCTCTCAGTTTCTTGCTCTGGCTGCCTGCTTCCATGCTATCTTCACCACAATGGACATTCCCTTGAGAACCATAAGCCAAAACAAACAAACAAACAAACAAACAAACAAAAAAACCCTCTTCCTTAAGTTGCTTCTGGTCATAGCACTTTATCATATTAAAAGAAAAGTAGGGGCTGGAAAGATGGCTCAGTGGTTAAAAGCACATACTGCGCTTCCTGAGGACCTGAGTTCAATTACCATCCCCCACACAGGCAGCTTATAGTCAGCACGTCTAACCCCGGCTGCAGGGCGCCTGACGCCTTTTACATTCATGGGCACTTGCATTCATGCACATATACCACCTCCTGTATACATTTTTAAAATAATGAAGTAAAAGAAAATTATTAACCTTTAGAGTACAGAAAAGTGCAGACATATTCACAGAGCAATGAGCTATGTTTTGTAATTCCTAAAAATTTCTATTACATTCATTTATTATGGTGAGAGAGCTGTGGAGGTCAGAGACCAACTTTCAGGAATTGATTTTCTCCATACACTATATGGGTCCTGGGATCACAATCTGGTCATAGACCTTGGCGGCAAGCACCATTACCCTCGGGGCCATCTCTTCATCTCATGTCTAAAATTTTTTTCAGGCAACATTTCTGAGACCTACAGGATTGTAAGGAACCAGGTCTACCATGTGAGGTTCGGTAGACATGGGTGTGTCTCAGAATTCTCAGCACTTATGACAGAGTTCCCCAGATGTAGGAGTCTCTGCATCCTTATCACCTGCGTCTTCAGGAAGAAATGAGGTAAACCTGGAGCTGGCAGAATGTGAGGACCCGGGCATCGCGGTGGGAAGCCCCTGGAGTTGGCACGCTGCTCAAGGACAGATGCAAGTCCCCTGAAGGAATGCCCGGCGCTCCCCGTGTCTCCTTCACTCCCACGTCCAGTCCTCCCAGACCCTCTGTGCAATCTGGAATAGTCATCTCCATGGAGATTGCATGCCTCGAGAAGATAGTTTCCTGAATTAATTTCAGGCTGGGTGAGAATTGCTTCTTTTTCTTATAGAGGCTTATAGGTTCTGTACACATTTGGGGAGATTTTTCCAAAAATTGCAGTCAGAATACTGTGCTGGCTACATTTGTGTCAACTTGACACAATCTATAGTCATCTGAGAGGAGAAAACTTGGATTGAGGAAATGCCTCCATGAGATTGGGCTGTGAAGCTGGGTAGCAGTCATGCATGCCTTTAATCCCAGCACTCAGGAGGCAGAGGTAGGTAGATCTCTGTGTGTTTGAGGCCAGCCTGGTCTACAGAGTGAGTTCCAGGATAGCCAGAGAAAGAGGTTACACATAGAAAATCTGTCTTGATAAAAACAAAAACAAACAAACAAAACAAAACAACAACAACAAAAAGATTGGGTAGGGGACCAGCCTCTAGAGAAATTTCTTACTTAGTGATTGATGGGAAAGGATGCAGCCCAGTGTGGGTGATGTCATCCCAGGGCTGGTGGTTCTGGATTCTATGAAAGAGCAGGCTGGGTGAGCCAGGAGGCCAGTAAGCAGCATTCCTCCTCTGTGGCCTCAGCATTAGTTCCTGCCTCTAAGTTCCTGCCCTCTTTTTGTTCCAGTTCTGCCCTCCTTCAATGATGGACTGCAGCGTGGAAGCATAAGCTCAATAAACCCTTTCCTCCCCAACATGCTTAATGGTCATAGTGTTGCATCACAGCAATAGAAAGCCTGAGAGAAACACATTGACACATATGCACACCCATGACAGTATGACAAAATGAAAGGATACACTGCTCCTAAGGGACTTAGACTTAAAAAAAAAACTGTTAGATTTTTATACTTTATTTTATGTGTATGACTGTTTTGCCTCCATGTGTGTTTGTGTATCACAGAGGGTGTCAGACCCCTTGGGTCTGGAGTTGCAGATGGTTGTAAGCGACCATGCAGATGCTGGAAATCATACCTGGGTCCTCTGGAAGAGCGACCAGCTCTCCAGACTTGGATTATTTTAACCTCTGAAGGTAAACAAACAGAATGCTGAAATGAAAGGCTTTCAGTCTTCATTTGATAGAAATTTAGGAGGACTTAGAACATTCTTATTTTTAAGTTTTATGGTGATAGCTTTTGGAAATTTGAACATAAATATACCAGTTTAAAAAATTCTGAAATGCCAGGAACATTATTTTTTCTTCAGGCCATTTTTTTTCTTTCTACAGCCAAGTTAATCTTTTCTCTTATGAGTGCTACATTTAGAATGTCCTCTCCTCAAAGTCTCTGATGTATTGTGGGTTCATGAATATTCAGGCAATATCAGCCAGTGGATGAAAACAGGCATGACAGTTATTCTCCATTGTCCATTAGACGGGGTCTAGGATGGCCTAGGAGACAAGAGTCCACACATGTCTGTGAAGCATTGTCTACATTAGGTTAACTGGGTGGGAGGGCTCACCCTGAGTGTGGCCGGCTGGGCCCCTGGACTGGATACAAAGACAAAGTGAGCTGAGTACCAGCATTCACTGCTACATGATCGGGGATACAATGTAACCAACTGCCTTAAGCTTCTCCTGCAGTGACCTCCCAACCACAATGGGCTGCACCATCAAACTGAGAGTCACAGTAAGCCCCTTTTCCCTCAGCTTGCTCTTGGTAGGCTATTTTATCACAGCAATGGGAACGGTAACTCATACATCATCTGGTTAAAAAGCTCAAGAGAGGACCTGAGAGTTGGTAGCACAGGCCTTTAATCCCAAGCCCTTGGGAGGCAGAGGCGGGTGGATCTCTGAGTTCAAGGCCAGCCTGGTTTTCATAAGGAGTTCCAGTCAAACTGAGACTACATGACCAGACCCCATCTTTAAAAATCAGAAAAGTACATGAGAACTTTGCTAGGGAAAGTGTATCTATCGATTGATTGATCGATAGATAGATAGCTATAGATATATAGAGAGTTATAGAGATATAGATATAGAGAGATATATACTCTATATTCTCCCTCTAAAAGAGAAAATAGACATATATGTATATATATATATGTATGTATATATGTATATGTATATGTATATGTATATATATATATATATATATATTCTTTTTTTTGTTTTTTTTTTTTTTAATTTTATTTTCTATATTCTATGTTTACATTCCAAAGGCTTTCCCCTTTCCCAGTTCCCACCCACCATAGTTCCCATAGTTCCTCTCCCCCCCATCTGTTCCCCAATAATTCCCCCTCCCCCCTCGGTTTCTTTACTAAACTGGAAGCAATCTTTACAGGCCCAGGGTCCTCTCCTTTCTTCTTCTTGGGAATCATTTGACTTGCTATTTGTGTCTTGAGTATTTAGGGCTTCTGGGCTCATTAATATCCACTTATCAGTGATTGCATTTCAGGTGCATTCTTTTGTGATTGGGTTAATTCACTCAGGATGATATTTTCCAGGTCTAACCATTTACCTACAAATTGCATGAATTCATTATTTTTAATTGCTGTGTAGTATTCCATTGTATAAATATACCACATTTTCTGTATCCATTCCTCCTTTGAGGGATATTTGGGCTGCTTCCAATTTCTGGCTATTATAAACAAGGCTGCTATAAACATAGTGGAGCATGTGTCCTTATTGCATGCAGGGGAATCCTCTGGGTATATGCCCAGGAGTGGTATGCCAGGGTCCTCTGGAAGTAACATGCCCAATTTTCTGAGGAACCGCCAAACTGATTTCCAGAGCGGTTTTACCATTTTGCAATCCCACCAACAGTGGAGGAGTGTTCCTCTTTCTCCACATCCTCGCCAGCACTTGTTGTCTCTTGAGTTTTTAATCTTAGCCATTCTGACTGGTGTGAGGTGGAATCTCAGGGTTGTTTTGATTTGCATTTCCCTGATGACTAATGATGTTGAACATCTTTTAAGGTGTTTCTCGGCCATCCGAATTTCTTCTGGTGAGAATTCTTTGTTTAGCTCTGTGCCCCATTTTTTGATAGGGTTATTTGGTTCTTTGCCGTCTAACTTCTTGAGTTCTTTGTATATATTGGATATTAGCCCTCTGTCGGATGTGGGGTTGGTGAAGATCTTTTCCCACTTTGTTGGTTGCCGTTTTGTCCTTCTGACAGTGTCCTTTGCTTTGCAGAAACTTTGTAATTTTATGAGGTCCCATTTGTCGATTCTTGATCTTAGAGCATAAGCTATTGGTGTTCTGTTCAGGAACTTTTCCCCTGTGCCCAAGTCCTCCAGGGTCTTCCCAAGTTTCTTTTCTAATAGTTTCAGTGTGTCTGGTTTTATGTGGAGGTCCTTGATCCACTTGGAGTTGATCTTAGTACAAGGAGATAAGAGTGGGTCAATTCGCATTCTTCTGCATGTTGACCTCCAGTTGAACCAGCACCATTTGTTGAAAAGGCTATCTTTTTTCCACCGGATGGTTGTGGCTCCTTTATCAAAGATCAAGTGACCATAAGTCTGTGGGTTAATTTCTGGGTCTTCAATCCTATTCCATTGATCTACCTGCCTGTTGCTGTACCAATACCATGCAGTTTTTAACACAATTGCTCTGTAGTACTGCTTGAGGTCAGGGATATTGATTCCCCCAGAAGTCCTTTTATTGTTGAGAATAGTTTTAGCTATCCTGGGTTTTTTGTTGCTCCAGATGAATTTGAGAATTGCTCTTTCTAGATCTATGAAGAATTGATTTGGGATTTTGATGGGGATTGCATTGAATCTGTAGATTGCTTTTGGCAAGATGGCCATTTTTACTATATTGATCCTGCCAATCCAGGAGCAAGAAATATTTTTCCATCTCCTGAGGTTTTCTTCGATTTCTTTCTTCAGGGACTTGAAGTTCCTGTCATACAGATCTTTCACTTGTTTGGTTAGAGTTACGCCAAGGTACTTTATGTTGTTTGTGGCTATTGTGAAGGGTGTTATTTCCCTAACTTCTTTCTCAGCCTGCTTGTCCTTTGAGTACAAGAAGGCTACTGATTTGCTTGAGTTAATTTTATAACCAGCCACGTTGCTGAAGTTGTTTATCAGCTGTAGAAGTTCTCTGGTGGAGTTTTTTGGATCGCTTAAGTAGACTATCATATCATCTGCAAATAATGATACTTTGACTTCTTCCTTTCCAATTTGTATCCCTTTGACTTCCTTATGTTGTCTGATTGCTCTCGCTAGAACTTCAAGTACTATATTGAAAAGATATGGAGAGAGAGGACAGCCTTGTCTAGTCCCTGATTTTAGTGGAATTGCTTCAAGTTTCTCTCCATTTATTTTGATGTTGGCTACTGGTTTGCTGTAGATTGCTTTTACTATGTTTAGGTATGGGCCTTGAATTCCTGCTCTTTCCAAGACTTTTAGCATGAAAGGATGCTGAATTTTGTCAAATGCTTTTTCAGCATCTAATGAGATGACCATGTGGTTTTTTTCTTTTAGTTTGTTTATGTAGTGGATTACATTGATGGATTTCCGTATATTGAACCATCCCTGCATTCCTGGAATGAAGCCTACTTGATCATGGTGAATGATCGTTTTGATATGCTCTTGGATTCGGTTGGCAAGGATTTTATTTAGTATTTTTGCATCTATATTCATAAGAGAAATTGGCCTGTAGTTCTCTTTCTTTGTTGGATCTTTTTGTGGTTTAGGTATCAGCGTAATTGTGGTTTCGAAGAATGAGTTGGGCAGTGTCCCTTCTGTCTCTATTTTGTGGAATAGTTTGAAGAGTATTGGTGTTAAGTCTTCTTTGAAGGTCTGGTAGAATTCTGCACTAAAACCATCTGGTCCCGTACTTTTTTTGGTTGGGAGGCTTTCTATAACCCCTTCTATTTCTTTAAGGGTTATGGGACTGTTTAGCTGGTCTACTTGATGCTGATTTAATTTTGGTATTTGGTATCTGTCTAGGAAATTGTCCATTTCCTCCAGATTCTCCAGTTGTTTTGAGTATAGGCCTTTGTAGTAGGATCTGATGATCTTTTGAATTTCCTCTGTTTCTGTTGTTATATCCCCCTTTTCATTTTTAATTTTGTTAATTTGGATACTATCTCTGTGCCCTTTGGTTAGTCTAGCTAAGGGCTTATCTATCTTGTTGATTTTCTCGAAGAACCAGCTCTTGGTTTTGTTGATTCTTTGTATGGTTCTCTTTGTTTCTGCTTGATTGATTTCAGCCCTTAGTTTGATGATTTCCTCTCTTCTACTCCTCCTGGGTGAGTTAGCTTCTTTTTGTTCCAGCGCCTTCAGGTGTGCTGTTAAGTTGCTAGTGTATGCTCTTTCCAGTTTCTTTTTGGAGGCACTCAGGGCTATGAGTTTTCCTCTTAGCACTGCTTTCATTGTATCCCAGAGATTTGGGTAGGTCGTACCTTCATTTTCATTGAAGTCTAAAAAGTCTTTGATTTCTTTCTTTATTTCTTCCTTGACCAGGGTGTCATTGAGTAGAGTATTGTTCAGTTTCCATGTGTATGTGGGCTTTCTGTAGTTCTTCTTGCTATTGAAGACCACTTTTACTCCATAGTGATCCGATAGGAGACATGGGATTAGTTCGGTCTTCTTGTATTTGTTGAGGTCTGTCTTGTGACCAATTATATGATCAATTTTTGAGAAGGTACCGTGCGGTGCTGAGAAAAAGGTATACTCTTTTGTTTTAGGATGGAATGTTCTATATATATCTGTTAAATCCAATTGGTCCAAAGCTTCAATTAGTTTCACTGTGTCCCTGTTTAGTTTCTGCTTTCCTGATCGGTCCATTGAGGAGAGTGGAGTGTTGAAGTCACCTACAATCATTGTGTTAGGTGCGATGTGTGCTTTAAGCTTTAGTAAAGTTTCTTTTACGAATGAGGGTGCCCTTGCATTTGGTGCATAGATGTTCAGTATTGAGAATTCTTCTTGGTGGATTTTCCCTTTGACAAGCAGGAAGTGACCTTCTGTGTCTCTTTTGATGACTTTAGGTTGAAAGTCGATTTTATCTGATATTAGAATGGCTACTCCAGCTTGTTTCCTGGGACCATTTGCTTGTAGTACTGTCTTCCAGCCTTTTACTCTAAGGAGGTGTTTGTCTTTGACACTGAGATGTGTTTCCTGTATGCAGCAAAATGTAGGGTCCTGTTTCCGTATCCAGTCTGTTAGTCTGTGTCTTTTGATTGGGGAATTGAGTCCATTGATATTAAGAGATATTAAGGAATAGTAATTATTACTTCCTGACATTTTGGGAATTGTTATTATTATTTGTATTTGAGTGGTTCTCTTCTTTTGGGTTGGATGAGATGGGGTTTCTATCTTGTTTCTTCTGGGGTGTTGTTTCCCCCCTTGTGTTGGTATTTTTCCCCTATTATCCTTTGTAGGGCTGGGTTTGTAGATAAGTATCTTGCAAATTTGGTTTTGTCGTGGAATATCTTGGTTTCCCCATCTATGGCAATTGAGAGTTTCGCTGGGTATAGTAGTCTTGGCTGAAGTTTGTGTTCTCTTAGGGTCTGCATAAGGTCTGCCCAGGATCTTCTAGCTTTCATGGTCTCAGGTGAGAAGTCTGGTGTAATTCTGATAGGTCTTCCTTTATATGTTACTTGTCCTTTTTCTCTTACTGCCTTTAATATTCTTTCTTTGTTTAGTACATTTGGGGTTTTGACTATTATGTGACGGGAAGTATTTCTGTTCTGGTCCAGTCTATTTGGGGTTCTAAAGGCTTCTTGTATATTCATGGGCATCTCTCTCTTTAGGTTGGGGAAATTTTCTTCCATAATTTTGTAGAAGATATTTGCTGGCCCTTTAAGTTGTAGATCTTCATTCTCATCTATCCCTATAATCCTTAGGTTTGGTCTTCTCATTGTGTCCTGGATTTCCTGAATGTTTTGGGTTACCAGCTTTTTGCATTTTGCATTTTCTTTAATTGTTGAATCCATGGTTCCTATGGTATCTTCAGCATCTGAGATTCTGTCTTCTATCTCTTGTATTCTATTGTTGATATTTGCATCTATGACTCCTGATTTCTTCCCAAGGTTTTCTATTTCCAACATTGTCTCCCTTTGCGATTGCTTAGTTGTTTCTACTTCTGTTTTTAGATTTTGTATGGTTTTGCTCAGATCTTTCAGTTGCTTGTTTGTGTTTTCCTGTAATTCTTTAAGGGATTTTTGTGTTTCCTCCTTTATGACTTCTACTCGTTGACCCATGTTCTCTTGTATTTCTTTGGGTGATTTTTGTTTCTCCCCCTTATTGGGATTCACTTTTTGCTCTATATTCTCCTGGATTTCTTTAAGTGATTTTTGTGTCTGCCTTGTATGGGCTTCTAGTTTTTGATCTATTTTCTCCTCTATTACTTTAAGAAATTTATCTAAGTGATCCTCAATCTGCATCTTTACCAGTGATTTTAGATCTGAGTCTTGTTTTTCTGGTGTGTTGAGATATCTGGGATTTAATTGTGTTTGTCTTGCAATGGCTTCTAGCTTTTGATCTATTTTCTCATGTATTACTTTAAGAGATTTATCTAAGTGTTCCTCTATCAGCATCCTGACCAGTGATTTTAGATCTGAGTCTTGTTTTTCTGGTGTTTCGGGGTATCCAATATTTATTGCTGTTGGGGAACTGGGTTCGGATGCCGCCATATTGCCTTGATTTTTGTTAGTAGCGATCTTACGTTTGCCTTTTGCCATCTGGTTAACTCTGGTGTTAGTTGGTCCTGTAGATACTAGCTGGTGCTTGACCCTCCTGTGGGGTTGTAAGGCTATTTCCCAGTGACTGGGATACCTGAATCACTGTCCTGCGGGGCTCTTGCTCACAGATTGCTGACAGGTGGCCTGAGTCCCCCGAGGTCTTAACCTCAGGATATCCCAGGTATTTGGTTCCGCCTGTTGGGCGGCTGCTCTGCACTGCTCCTGCTCAGGGTTCGCTGTCTGATATCCTGTTTCCCCAGGGGTCTTAAAGTTGGGATATCTCAGTTATCTGGTTCCGCCTGCTGGTCCCAAGCTGCTGGGAAGCTGGCTGGGTCCGGTTTCCAGCTTCCCTGCCACTGGCTGGATGGGAGGCTGGTTCGGCCTCCGGCTGGGTCTGGGTACCTGGCACACTGGCTGACTCTGGCTTCCTCACCACCAGCTGGACGGGAAGCTGCAGGCAATATGGCAGCTGCCTGCAGGGAGCTCGGGGTCCGCCCCGCGCGCGAGTGCAGAGTGCACCCGCTATTCTGTGCCCAATTCCCACTCCAGGCCTGAGTCCCCGAAGGTCTTAAGCTCGGGCTGTGTCGGGTACCTGGTTCTGCCGCCGCCGCCGGATGGTTCTGAGCACCTGGGACGCTGGGTGACCCTCCGGCTTCCCCACCGCCAGCTGGGCGGGAAGCTGCAGGCAATATGGCAGCTGCCTGCAGGGAGCTCGGGGTCCGCCCCGCGCGCGAGTGCAGAGTGCACCCGCTATTCTGTGCCCAATTCCCACTCCAGGCCTGAGTCCCCGAAGGTCTTAAGCTCGGGCTGTGTCGGGTACCTGGTTCTGCCGCCGCCGCCGGATGGTTCTGAGCACCTGGGACGCTGGGTGACCCTCCGGCTTCCCCACCGCCAGCTGGGCGGGAAGCTGCAGGCAATATGGCAGCTGCCTGCAGGGAGCTCGGGGTCCGCCCCGCGCGCGAGTGCAGAGTGCACCCGCTATTCTGTGCCCAATTCCCACTCCAGGCCTGAGTCCCCGAAGGTCTTAAGCTCGGGCTGTGTCGGGTACCTGGTTCTGCCGCCGCCGCCGGATGGTTCTGAGCACCTGGGACGCTGGGTGACCCTCCGGCTTCCCCACCGCCAGCTGGGCGGGAAGCTGCAGGCAATATGGCAGCTGCCTGCAGGGAGCTCGGGGTCCGCCCCGCGCGCGAGTGCAGAGTGCACCCGCTATTCTGTGCCCAATTCCCACTCCAGGCCTGAGTCCCCGAAGGTCTTAAGCTCGGGCTGTGTCGGGTACCTGGTTCTGCCGCCGCCGCCGGATGGTTCTGAGCACCTGGCACGCTGGGTGACCCTCCGGCTTCCCCACCACCAGCTGGGCGGGAAGCTGCAGGCAATATGGCAGCTGCCTGCAGGGAGCTCGGGGTCCGCCGCGCGAGTGCAGAGTGCACCCGCTATTCTGTGCCCAACTCCCACTCCAGGCCTGAGTCCCCCATATATATATTCTTTTAAAAATGTTGTCACCCTGGTATTATACACTCCTGATGTGACACAGAGCAACTCTGAAGTATTCTTGTCTATAAGTCAAACCTAAACCTAATCAACCGAATCAACTTCAAGTTTGTACAGGAGGATCACACCAGGGTAGGAAGTTCTTTATGCTTTTACTCTGAAGTAGAGAGACAAGTCTGTCTCCCCACACTGATGGGGGCTTTGGAGGCTGGAAGCCACACTCCATCTTGATTGGCTAATTCATAATTGGTGCAAAGGGAAAGGGCGTGCCAGAGAGTCAAGTCTCCAGAAGTTCTGACATCCAGGGTTTGGGCAAAGCGTGGTATAGAATACCAACCTCTGGTGGGCTATGAACCTTTGAAAAATGAAGAAGACTTTCACAGGGGACATGGAAGAGTATTTTGGTGAGGAAGGGTGAAATGAAAGGGTACCCGAGATTTGCTTTAAAATCTACACTTAGGCAGGTGTGGTGGTATACACCTGCAATCCCAGTACTTGGGAGACCAAAGCAGGAGGATTGCAAATTTGAGGTTATCCTCATTTACCCTAATGAATTCTGAGTCAGCCTGGGCTACACAGGGAAACCTTGTCTTAAAAAGAAAAAGAAAGAAAAAAGAAAAAAAATCCAGGGCACACACAAATAAATGAAAAATAAAAGGTAAGTGAATTGAGTTGCAATATTCTGGAATTGTTGGAGTTGGGTGATTGGGTTCATTTGTATAATTTTGCATTCGTCTTGTAATTCTGTTTACTTTTGTTACTCATTTCTAGAATGTCATGGCAGCATCTTGAAAACAAAGCCTGCATTGAGAAATAGTATCAAACCAAGAAGAGGGTTCACGTTCATAGGCAAAGGGAACTTAGGTCTAGGTTTGTGTAAGTGTAGAACTTGATACTCATGAAGCTGCTTAGCACAACACCTTCCTGAACTAATTAATCCCAGCACTTTGGAGACAGAGACAGGTGGATCTCTCTGAGTGTGAGGGCAGCTTGACTCACAGAGCAAGTTCCAGGATGACCAGAGCTACATAATAGAGAGACTTGAGTCAAAGGAAAAAAAACAGAGAAAGAAAGGAAGGGAGGGAGGGAGGGAGGAAGGAAGAAAGGAAGGAAGAGATTTATAGAGAGAGGAACTCAGAGCTGGGATAAAAAGACAAAGAGAGAAGACGGAGCAAATATTATTTTGTTGTCTGCATTTGAACCCAGGACTTCTCACACACTGGGCAAGCCCTCTTTAACTGAGGGAAGCACAGCCCTTATGTACCTTGCCAGAAGGTGATGGGAAGACATTGCGTCCAGAAGATACAAAAGGAAAGACATTAGTTTTACAAAGTCCTCCTCCTTTCAGTCTGTCATTAATTTCTTTTTAACTTTTCAATATGAATGACAAAATGAAGTTTTATCATTTACCCAAGACTAGGAGACTGAGCATTTGAGGCCCCTTCAGCTGAGCTAATCTGTCTGACAGTGCTGTGAGCACTGTGTTGTAGGGCATAAAGTGAAGAGTCAGGGCTGGAGAGATGGCTCAGCATTTGCCGCTCTGGCAGAGGACTCATGGGCTCAACTCCCAGCACCCACATGGCAGCTCACACACTCTTAAACTACAGCTTACTAGATGCCCTCTTCATGTCTCTACTGGCCCTGCATGTATGGTGTCCACACATACATGCAGACAAGGAAATCATACACGTTACTGTTGAGGGTTTTTTATTTTTTATTTTTTGGCAATCCACCAGCATTTTAATTTTAATTTTAGGCATAAAAGCAATGGGTCTGACTGGAGAGATCGCTCAACTGTTAGGAACACTGACTACTCTTCCTGAGCCCAATTCCCAGCAACCACACGCTGGCTGGAGAAATAGTAACAAATGGAGTAGAAGAAGGCTCACTGCTCGTTGAAAAAAAGTGAACTTATGTCTAGGGTTGTATATGTGTAGAACTATCTGTAATGGTATCTGACACCCTCTTCTGGTGTGTTTGAATACATACATAAAATTATTTAAATAAATAAATCTAAAAATGAAAATGGGCCGTAGTATAACTAGTTCCTTTAGTTTTATTCTCTATCTGATTCTTTCAGAAATGTATCTGGCTGTCAGGTGTGGTGGTGCATACCTTTAATCTCAGCACTTGGGAGGCTCAGGCTGGGCAATCTCTTTAAGTCTGAGGCCAGCCTGTATTATACACAAAGACTCTGTCTCAAAAACAAAGAATAAAGGTAACAGCAGATGAATTAAAAATTCTTGAATTAGAGAGGCCAGGAAGCTGGGGAGTGTGGGGAGGAAGAGGTGGGTCAGGGAGGAGTAAGGGGAGGGATATGGGGTTGTGTGAATGGGATCATAATACATCATGTGAATGTTTGAAATTGCCAAGAAATTAATAAAAATATTATTAAAGTGACTGGAGAGATGGCTCAGCAGTTAAGAGCACTGACTGCTCTTCCAGAGGTCCTGAGTTCAATTATGAGCAACCACAAGGTGGCTCACAACCATCTGTAATGGGATCTGATGCCCTCTTCTGGTGTGTCTGAAGACAGCTGCAGTGTACGCATATAAAATAAATACATCTTGAAAAATATATTTTATTTTTAAAAAGAACAACAGATGCTTAAAATTAATAAATAAATTATCACAGTAAATCTTTCTCCTCTCCCCAGCTGCTTTTTTCAAGCTTCCGCAGCAGACCAACTTTAGAAACTTTGCAAAGATGGTTGTGGCTATTGTCAGAAGCCCTGAGTTTGTGGTAACCACACCTAGCAAGACCTAAAAGGCAGAAGTCAGCCTTTGAGGCGAGATGAAGAATCTCAGGAGTCCCTTAACAGTGGTGTTCTGCACGGCGGAGCTGGGAAGGAGTACCAGCACGTTCAGGACGGTGACAGGGCAGGTTTGCTCGAACTCTGGTCCAGCAACACCTCCAGGGAGTCCTAGGTCTGAAAGACAGAACGCAGAGCTCCGAGGACCTCACCTCGCCCTTTGTGGTCAGGTCTGGCCCTCCACAAAAGAATGTTATCTCAGCATTTTCCAAGTCCCTGGAGCTTGTGACTTGGAGGGAGGGGAGAAGATGAAAGGAGATATTTAAAGTCTCCACAGTTGATTTGGACCCGTGTATGGCTTCCCTAATCTCTAACCTCTAAAAGAAGTTACTGCTTTTATTCTGGGAGGAAGCCTGTCTTGCTCATGATGGATCCTGGCACCAATGTAGCAAACAGATTTGAAGAAACAGGCAAGCAACAATGGTACTGGATGTGTGTCAGAAACAGACCCGAGCTGCTGGTCATCACCCCGAAGTTGGATTAAAAGTACCTTTGTGTCTTCTGCTTGTATTCCTTTACATTTCCCAGTTGGTGTCTTAATTTACAAAATGGAAAGTAATTAATGACTTACGTGTGATTTAACCATCTTATTTCGCTTATGAAAAATCCATTCTGTGAAAGGTAGACTTTGAAAGATAACTCATAACAATAAGTATGTTATTTAAAAATTAAAGTTGATCTGATCTCTAAACAACAGACTTGCCTCCTACTCACAGAAGTCTACCTGCCTCTGCCTCTGCCTTCTGATGTTCAAATTATAAAAATCACTTTTTTTTTTTACAGTTTAAAAATGTGAACAACTGTGTCTTTTTTATGGTGGAATCTTTCATGAAAATATAATGATAATAGTAATAATAATTTCAAGTTTCAAGTATGGAAATACATATCTTTAATTCCACATTCCAGAGCCAGAAGCCATGAGATCTCTATGAGTTCAAGTCCAGACTGGTCTATTTAGGAAATTCTAAACCACCTGGTAAACACCTCAAGTTCTAGGCCAGCCAGGACTATGCAATGAGGCTCTGTTTTTTAAAAAGAACCAACTAACTAACCAACCGGCCTACCCACCTACACACTCAGGGAGCTGGAAAGACGGCTTTGTGGTTGAGAGTGTGAACTGCTCTTGCAGAGGACCCTAACTAGGTTCCTAGGAACCATGTCAGGCGGCTCCATCCCTCTAACCCTTTAGCCTCAGTAGATCAGGCATGTGCAGTCAAGTACACATGACCACAGACCGACACACACAATTAAAATAATATTTAAACTCCTAAATATCTAAAGAGACAGTATTAACATTTATTGACTTATTTAAGTGTGTGTGTTTGTACACACACACACACACACACACACACACACGCACACGCGCTTACGCACGCGCGTGCACACACATGCCACTGCACCCGTGTGAAGGTCAGAGAACAAATTTCAGGAGTCGGTTCTCACCCTCTATCCTTTGGAGGCAGGTTCTTGTTTCTCTGTAACTGTGCTGTGTACCCAAGAGTTCTAGGCTCAAGCTTTTCAGGATGATTCTCCTGTCTCTGCTTCCATCTCACTATAGGCCTTCTGGAAGAAAGCAAACAAACAAACACTTGCATGGAAAGCTCCAGGCTAGCCAAGGCTACATAGTGAAACCCTGAATATTACGACAGTAAGGAAGCAGCCAAAAGAAAAGCGCCTCTCAAGCTATTCACTCTATAGTAACAATTTGGACTAAAAGTAAATTTAATTTGACAAGATAATTATTGGTATTGGTCTAGACAGTATGTTTTTCTTTTTTTCTTGATTGAGACAGAGTCTCATACACTCCTATGTTCCAGGCTGGCCTTGAACTTGCTAAGTGGCTGAGAATGACCTTGAACTCCTGATCCTCTTGCCTCCATTTCTCTAATGCTAGGATGACAGACAAGTGCTACATCACTTGGTTTTTTTAGACACATTTTCAAAACCTTTCCCACTCTGTTTTATAGACTCCAGGACAAGAAAAGGTGATCTTAAGCCGGCTTTTAGTTGGAGATGATAATAATCACTTCCTATGTTAATATGACTTCTCTCCTGAGAGAAAAATAAAACTGTCTAAACTCCTGAGTGAAGAGAAGTTCCAGAAAACCAAATATTTATGGTATATTAGTTTTTGTAAATTATCACATATCTGCCCTTCAAATAAAACAAAACAACTTACAAACTCATGTAACATTCTCTCTGGTAATTTTTATGTAATATTATCTCTCCCAGAACTTATAGACAAGAGAAGGGGAGATTTTAGAGAATCTAAAGATTTCAAGGGAGAAGCCTGGACTATCCCTTTCATCACTGGTTCTGAGTAATGGTAGACTTTCAGAAAAATGTGCTTTGTGCTTCTTTGCTTCAGGGAAAAAAACAGAAGGTGTTTTTTTGTTTGTTTGTTTGCTTTTTTTAAGAGGATTTATGAGCTGTTGGTGCGTTGAATCCCAGAAGGTATTTTAACATGGGACAAAATTCAATCTTATAAACCAAAGCGGAACAAATTATTTTGTGGACTTTCACTTTGCTCTTCCACATGGAGGAGCTGAGGAAACATGAAGGAGTTGGGCAGGAGAAGGCTCGCTGAGCTTTGGGAGGAGGGCAGGGGAGGAGCTCCTAATATCTGACTCCTTAAGCACTTTGTGAAATCCAAGGTGGTCACTGTAGACCTAGTTCAAGAAAAATTTTAGGCTTTACTTCTTGTGGTTAGATGTATTTGGTGTAGGTGACAAAGCTTGAAAGCTATCTCTTATTTATGACCTCAAATACTCAGTAGAGTACAGGAGTGCCCATACAATGTATCTATGTTCAGTTATCTATGGTCTGATCAGTAAGAAATGAGACTCTGTATAAGGTCTCAGGGTTTTATCTTCATGTTTTCATCTGCCGGATGGGCAAAAGCTTCAACATATAATCGTTGTTTTCTTGTTATTTTACTAGTCCTCCAGGAATGTAGATTATGGCTGCTTGTAAAGACAGAACCCTCTGACAGGTATCTTTTAGTTTACAGGTATCTTGGGTGACTTTGAATTTAATTATAAACAACGATCGATAGATAGCTATAGATATATATAGACCTAGTGGGAGGAGTCTCAATTTCAGAGATTAGATATCTATCCCCCATAGATAGAATCTATTTTAGTTCCACTGGTGAAATTGTTGATCAATATATGAATACATGACAATATGTGACTAGTTGGCTTTACTAAAGAAACAGTGGGTGGCTTTGAAGTAGAAGGGTTGTTACAAAAACATTATTGAGGCCTGTGTTACAGTGTCCAGAAAAATTAGTTTGAAACCAAACCACAGGGAAGAATTTTAGGAGAAATGCTGCTTCTCTCTAGGAAAGGGGGTTTAACTGATGGCAGAGGGCTGTGGAACAGCACCTGGATCAGATTAGTGCACATAAACATTCTCATACCTGTACCTCAGCTAGGAGTCAGCTGCTATATGTTTTTATTTTAATCTCTCTCTCTCTCTCTCTCTCTCTCTCTCTCTCTCTCTCTCCCCTCTCCCTCTCCCTCCCTCCCTCCATCCTTCTCTCTCTCTCTCTCTCTCTCTCTCTCTCTTTCTCCCCTCTCTCACTCTGTGTGTGTGTGTGTGTGTGTGTGTGTGTGTGTGTGAAGGTGCCTTTGGAGTTCAGAAGAAGGCAGCTACCCGTTACCTGGTACAGGTGCTGGGAACTGAACTATGATCCTCTTTAAGATCCATAAATGGAAAGAAGGACACGCCCACTCCCAGGTATGGCTGAGGGGAAGCCCAGCCAGAGGCACCTGGAAGGCTCCTGCCTGAACATGGCCAGCAGAGCAGACAGGACCACGAGAGGAAAGAGTGAGAGAAGAGAAGGGGAGGGGGCAAGCAGACCAAGAGAGGAGCCATGGATCAAGAGGACAGGAGAGCATGTGGGAACCAAGAGAGCCCAAAATGACTGCCTTCTATAGCAAAGAGGAGCTGGGGAAAGGGAAGCCCAACCCCTGAGCTGGAGAGTTTGGGGTGAGGCTGGGATTAGAAGTGCTGGGAGAAGCCACAGGTCCTTAGTGAAACTTGTCCTGGTTTTCTTTGAGACTTAACAAGTATATGTATTTCTAACTGCTGACCTATCTCTTTAGACCTCACCTGCTTAAAAAAAAAATACAGGGCTTGGGAGGCTGAATCAAGAAGATTTCAATATCATTTTGTTCTCTATAGTGAGGCCAGTCAAGGCTACATAGCAAGACCTGATTTTTTTTAATTAAAAACAACAACAACAACAACAACAACAACAACAAAAACCCAAAAAAACAATAGACAGAGAGACTAGCTCTATGGAACAAGAATTTATTGAGGCCGGGCGGTGGTGGCGGCCTGTAATCCCAGCACTTGGGAGGCAGAGGCAGGCGAATTTCTGAGTTCGAGGCCAGCCTGGTCTACAGAGTGAGTTCCAGGACAGCCAGGGCTACACAGAGAAACCCTGTCTCAGGTGGGGGGGTGGTGAAATTTATTGAGTACCCATTGTGCACCAAACTGCTTTTAGGCAGGGTTATAGACAGGATCCTTGCTCTCTGAGCTTGCCTTATACTATAAATAGCACCTCACTGCTAGGGTCTTGAGACTGTAGAGATTCTTAGAGAAGAATATATTACACAATGGAAATCGTGCAATCCGGGTTTGGGAAAAGGCTAACTAACTGGTTTTGAGATAACTGACGGGGTTGGCAGTGGTGGCACAAGTCTTAAATCCCAGCTTTCTGGAGGCAGGTGGAGCTCCGAGTTCTAGGACAACAGGAACTACACAGAGAAACCTGTCTGGAAGAGAAAAAAGAAAAGATGCTTTGATGGAAAGCTGTTGGGCCCCGGGAAGTGGGAGATGGGAGACAGAAACAACTTTAGTTGTGACCAGTTTACCCTCATTCTTTCTTCTTATGGAGACCCTGGATCTTGAATTACACAAAGTAGGGTTATTTTCAGTAAACTAAAGGGTAATTTAGAAACATCAATTTAATGAGCTTCTTACCAGGTCTTAATGAAATCAATAAACATTTGCTTTGAAAGTCTGTGAGATAGCTCGCCACCTCTATTCTGCTAACCTAGCCAATGTCTGAAAGGTCCGGGGAACAGGAGTGTTTATTCACGGGGCAGGAAGAACTCTGTCCTGCAAATCTTAGGACTGCCTCAGGTGGCCCAGGAATTTGCTTTCTGATCGCAGATTCTGATGTATAAAGTGTATTCTCTGCAAAGGAAGTTTAAGTTACAATGTTTTAGTCTTAAGACCTGGTTTCTCAACCTTAATGCTGAGACCCTTAAAAACAGTTCCTCATGTTGTGGTGACCCCCCCAACCATAAAGCTATTTTTGTTGCTACTTCATAACTGTAATTTTACCACTGTTATAAATTGCAATGTAAATATCTGATATATAAAATATCTGATAGGTGACCCCTGAGAAAGAGTCATTTGACCTCCCTCCCCAGGAGTCTCCACTTACTGGTCTAAGACTAAACTGTTTTCACATTATGTCAGGCTTATTTGAGGCCCCAAGGACTCCTTAAAGAGTTTCCTGTTACAACGTTAATTCACTCTTGGATGTACAGTGACCACAATTTCAAGCTGAGAGACACTAATGTTGCTATAGTTGCATTGAGGAACTTTAGAGATTTGCTACTTCTCCTGGTCACTCTCTATCTAGTTGAGGAAAAATAACCATCTAAGCCTTTTCTTATTAATTTTTAAAATTATGAAAGTTAAAATAAAAGTAGAACTAAGCAGAAAGAGAAAAACAAATCACAATTTCACCAACCACCAGGAAACACGGGTGAACACCTCGGTTAGTTTATTCCGTCTGTCCTTTCTGCATCTCTCTATACACCATAATTTTAAAGAGACTTTGTGATTTGTTCTGTCGTCCTCTTGACACTGGTACCTAAGGTAACTTTCACTTTGTACCCCGCCATCCCAATATCCCCAGCTCATGTAAATACAAGGGATACATAACTGACTTAATTCCAGGGCATGATAGATGGAGACTTAAGTGAATGCATGTCTGAATGAAGCATGCCACCCAGCCTGTTGGCCGTGGTGGCAAAGATCTTTAATCCGTGTATTCGGGGAGGCGGATTATATTGAGTTTGGGTCCAGCCTGGTATACACAGTGTGACGCTGTCTCGGAAAAAAAAAATCAGTACACTAGTCACACCCACTTTGCTATCCATTTTCCTGGAAGAGTCGTTTCCTAAAGCCAAGTGACTGGCATCCATCCCGCCACCCTCATGGCTGGATCCACACCTGGTAACCTCCAGGACCCGGCCCGTGGTCCGGGTGCTGAGAAGACTCAGGCCTCATGCTAGCATGGTCCCCTTGCCGCCTCATCCCTCCCCAGAGCGGGGCTCAGATTCTGGGGCAGCCGGGGGTGTGCCCTGCGCCTCTCACACGTGGGCTCCACCACAGCTCCACGCGCGCCCCCAATCCCGCGCCCCGGGTGCGGACACCCTGGAGCCGGGTGGCGAGCTCCGCCGCGCCGTCCCCCAGTGATGACGCGCTTCCTGCCCTCCCGGCGCTCGCGGGCCGTGCGCTCGCGCTCGCCCTCGGCTCCGGTTCCGCGCCCGGAGCCAGCAGCGGCGGCGGCGGCGGCGGCGCAGCGGGAGCGGAGCTGGCTGCACTCGTGGGCTGGCGCTCTGCAATGAGACAGTAGCTGCATCCCCGCGGTAAGGCGCGGCGCGTGGCGCTGCCCAGCTCTCCAGCCTGCATGCGCGCTGCAGGGATTTCTATTGCCTTTTCCCTCCCCTCTCCAGAAGGAATATGTGGGTGGTTTTCTTCTCGGGTTTGCATCTAGTAAGTGATGTCAATGTAGAAAAACCCTGTCAAGCTTCTAGATTTCATTGCCTAGGAGGGTTTTTTTTTTTTTTTGCAAGAAAAGAAAAATAAATTGCAACAAATGCACCTGTCTATTGCACATGTAGATTTCGCCGCACTCAAGCCGGTTGCCGGGGTTTGCAAGCAGTCTTGCAGCCGGAGCCAGAGAGCTGATTCCTAGCCTTAGGCAGCTGATCCCCTCCCGGGCTCCGTCCTCGGGTTTCCGGTAACGGGGTCGAAAAAGCCGCCCGGTCTGCACTGAGGGGGCCCCTGGACTCCGGCCGTGACCCCGGCGCCGACTGAGTTGGCGGAGAGCAGCGCGGCTTCATTCCAGCACTGGCCGCCCCGACTTCCAGCGCCACTTTGCAAACAAGTCTCCCGCCCCAGCTCTTGGAGAAAGACACCCCGGGATGCTTCCTAGCCCCCGACTCTGAGACCTGCGGGTTGCAGGACTCCCTCTTTCCCTGGCCGTCTCGCCACATCCCGCTGCTGGCCGCGGACCGCTCAGGGAAAGCGCGGGGCGTAGAGCGAGGGCAGGGTTTGGACCCAGAGCGCCGGCCTCTCGTCTCCTTCCCCGACCCTCAGGAGCTGAGATTTCGCGCCGGCGGGGATCTGGAGCGATCTGGAGACTGGCATTTCGGGGCCCAAGGAACGACGTTCGAGGGCGCCATATTTTTAGTGTTTTTTTTTTTCCTACAGAGGCTAAGGGGGGCGCCTACTTTCCGAAGCCCCCGGGGAAAGCCGGAGCGATTGTCGTTGGGAAAGTTTGCGCGCCCGGGCGAGCTAAGAGGCGGCTGTCCCCACAAGGGCGCGCGGACTGCAGCGCGTCGCCCAGGTCTGGCTAGGCTGGGTCGGGAGTGGGGGGCGAAGAGCGGTGCAGGGGACCGATGCGTGGAGCTCGCGGGTGTCAGTCACGGAGCTGGGGAGTCCATAGAGCTTGGGGCTGCCTGGCGCAGAGCACACGCCCCTCTTTTCCCCAAGCTACTCGCCGCCAGCGCTCTGCAGGAGCTGTGCGCACTGCCTTTCCCTGGCCCGCGCACGTTGCTGAGCTTTTCCTTCAGTACCCCCTACCCCCACCCCCCAGCGCCGGGGCTCGCGGGGTGCTCCACCTGGCGCGGGAGCTCACTCAAGGCTGGAGAGAAAGCGAGTAGGTTGGTAGATGGGCCAAAGGCCTGGCTTCTGTGCGTCCGCCTGAAGCCTCCTGCCTTCTCCTAGCTTGTGCAGACGACAGGAGTAACATTAGCAGGGCTCTTTCTGGCGCGGGGATGGTGGAGGAAAGGGGGGCGTTGCCCGAAGTCGGGGCTTCAGGTGACACGTGGGAGAACTTGTTTTCTTGGCCGCTGGTGATGGGGCAGAGATGGAAGGAGAGGGGGCTGTGTTAATGAAAACTAAGTCGGGTTATTTCCAGAGAACGGGAAGAGAAGTGAGCTGAAGTGTTTGGTGGTGTAGGGGTGGGGTGGGGTGGGGAGTAAAAATAGAATAGTAGGATGGTATCCCAAGGAAGCACACCCCGGAATACGTAATTATGAGCACCTTGGTACTCATAGTGACAGCTGTGATTCTGAAGCTCCTGGGTGAGGGAACTGCCATTCTCTATGTGTTCTAGCTCCCGGGTGTTTTTAGAAGTGGACCCGTGTGGGGATCTTTAGTACATACACAGTGACCTCTGCTTTCTTGTGAAGGGGGCAGGGCAGAGTGTGTTTGCTGACCCGTGATTGGCTGAGCGCAGGAATGTGTTAGCTTTTCTCCTTGATGTCTTAATCAAACAGTGTCACAGTAGAGAGTGCCTGTCAGCACTTGGGGTCTTCATCATTGGAAGAGATTTCAGGAAGGACCACAGAAACCTAATGGGGGTGTGTGTCTGGGGAGAGCAGACTTTTATGAAGGAGACGCAGCCCCTGCCATCAGCAGTTGCCCATGTACTTTATTAAGTGCCACAGTGTGAAAGTTACCTTTTCAGTTTACAAGGTTGTACCTTCCTTGTTCCTCTCCACCGGGATCTCTGCAGAAGGTGAGAAGGAAGGGTGGCTGTGACCACTGGCTGGGAGAAGGCCAACGCACAGGAGGGAGCTTGAATGATTTTCTTCCATTTAATTTGAACACCAGAAGAGTGGAAAAGTCCCGGATAACAGTTGTCCAAAATTAGAGTAGCCAAGGTTGCTGAGAATTAGCTGCTGAAAGCCCTCCTTTAAATTACACTGACTTTTCCCGGCTTAGCTCAGAGGTGGCGCACTGAGTCTCAGAAGCGAAGGGTTCTTAGTCACTGCCTACCCTGTGCCCTTGTGCCCCTTTTCATTAATGTAGGAAATTCTGAGGGATTCCAAGCATCTCTCTCAGGTTTGGCTTTGTGTTTCAGACTTTGTATCTCCAAGGGAGAAGTAAAAAATTCCAAACTTGCTCCCCATGCCTGTTCAGTAGAGTTGTAGGCCGTGTGCACGGTTAGCGTCCACCTTGGCCACACTTGTTGCCAGCATTGTTCCCTAGAGGGCATTTTAAGTTTATTTATTTTTATGGGCATGTGCCTACCCCACCTGTGTGCAGAGGCCAGAAGAGGGGGTTGGATCTCATGGTAACGAGTTGTAGGTGGTTGTGAACCACAGCGTGGATGCTGGGAACCGAGCCCATATCTTCTGCAAAAGCTATAAGTGCTTTTACCGGAGGAGCTTGTCTGTATGTGTGCCACACATATTTTTGCACAGCTTTTAAACATGATACAATGGAAATTAACTTAAAGGAGCTTTAAAAAAGTTTTTAAAAGCCATACTATTCTGTCTTTCTATTTATCTATTTATCTGTGTGGGCATGAGTCGGGGAATGCCATAGACACCCTATTTAGAGGTCAGAGGAGTCAGGTTTTCTACTCTGTGGCTCCTTGGGATTGAATTCAGGTCATTAGGCTTTGTGGCAAGTGCACTTTACCAACCATCTGTGTCATCTCATCAGCCCCAGAGATGCTTTATTTCAGGCCTTCTAGTATTTAATCTCAACGGTATTACCTTAATATTTATTGAATTTTGCATGCCTCTTTCATCAGGTGTCATTATCCAGGCTTTACTGTCTCTTACCTGGTTCTTACTATTGTAACTTCATAGCTTGATCAAAGTGCCTGATTTTTTTTCCCCCTAGTAAGATTTTGTAACTTCAAAAGGGCTAGAAAAGTGCCTTTGTGAGTTGGAAAGTTGCCTATCAGTTTACCAGGCCGTGGGACAGGTGGTGTGTGCCTGCCTGCTGCATGCCCGGGCTCTTGGGATGGTGTCTGGGACTTGTGATCTGTGACATTCTTGCTCCAGGATTTTTGAGTCTGAATATTTTCTAGGGGGATTTTGGATGGTGTTTGACTAACAGGAAGTACTAAAACCAGTTAAATCATTCAAAACAATTTTTATTAGGTACAAAAAAATGTTTAAAGGCAAGAAGAAAAACATAACAAGGAGGCTGGCATTCTAGAATTATAGTTTAACAAACCCAACTGGTGCCTTTTTAATTACAGTATTTACCCCATCCAGAACTTTGTAATCCTATTGCTTTTATATTTAATAACAAGGCTGGCTAAAACATAAGCCAAGCACAACTATTACAAATAATGGGGATAAGTGGTGGGTTTGACCAGATGTTCTCCCTGAAGTTGAACTCTTCCAAATGTCCCTGCTGTTCCCCCTCCCAACAAACGGCCACAACTCAAAAGGTAAGGCAGCCTCAGAGGGTAAAACAGAAGTAAAAAGCACCAGCAATCTCTGACTCCCTGCCTTGTGCCAGTAATCTGACAGTGCTTGGACAAGCTGAATACAAGAGCCATGGTCCTCGGAACCTTTCTTCACGTGTTGCCCTGAGCTATGAATTAAGACTAGGCTCATTGTCAACCCGTTTCACAGTGGATTTTCAGAGTCAGTGTCAGCCCCCACATTTTGTCTCGCTCTTAACCAACAATTCCGTTTTTACCGACTGACACTGTTCTAAAGCCCCGAGCAGCTTGCAAGCGTACGTGTTGTCTTTTTACTCTTCCACGGTAGACTTTAAGGAATGGGCTCTTCTGTGTCTCCCATTCATTTGTTCTGCGAAGCTCTTGGGGCTTTATCTTGCTGCTCTGATAAGTAACCCTGCCCTCACCCCACACATCACATCCCTAGAGGGGAGTGCTCTTGTTTCGGGTTTATCTAGTAGATAAGGTATGTGGGGGCAGATAAGTGTGATTGACCGGCTTTTGGAGCCCAGACCTATCAAAGGATGCACACAGGGAGCACTGGCAACTCCCAGAACAGAAGCCGAAGGTGGGCTGGAGGGGTGGCTCAAAGGTTAAGAGCACTGGCTGCTCTTGCTGAGGCTCTCTGTTCCTAGAACCCACGTGGCAGTTCATAACTCTCTGTAATTCCATTTCCGGTGGATCTGATTCCTTTTTCTGGCTTATGAAGGTACCAGATAATTCATGTATACACAAGCTGGCAAAACAAACAAACAAACAAACAAACAAACGCAAACCAAAACCAAAACTCATATACATATATGAAAAATAAAGAAAGAACAGAGCCTCACGCAGTTAATTAATTCTGAGAGAAGACCCCATCCATTCCTGTCCTCCATCCTCTGTACCCAGTTCTGCTTCCTGGACATCCTCAGCCTCCATGACCCTTGCCCTTTCCCTCACTTTGCTGAGAATCCCGCCCTTGATTGGACCCACCCACTCTCTGCTTTGCTTTCACTGCTCTAAACACCCCCACCCCCACTAATGAGCCTGGGTGGAGAAGCCACTGGGCCATCTGCACTGCTGTGCTCCTGATGTATGACTATGAATCCCAGGGGGCCTCTTGACACTGCCAGACCCACTGTGCTTTAGTGTGAGATTGGACAGCCGGTGACTTGGGTTACCTGGCGCTGGTCTCACCACCTTCCTGCACTGGATCAGCTGACTAGTGAGGAGGCCTCGTCCACCCTGGAGTTCATTCTTTCTGCTCTTCTGCAGCCGTCTCCTTCCCCCTCCACATTCTCAGAGCCCCTCTTTGACGGATTGTCTTCACAGGAGATGCTCTGACATCTTCATCTTAGGCAAAAAGCAGCAGCGGCAGCAGCAGCGGCAGCAGCAGCAGCAGCAGCAGCAGCAGGCGACGGCTTCCCTTGACCTTGGGTCCTAGCCCATTCACCTCCCATTTCTTTGCTCTTCCTTCTTAGCCGATAATAGAAAAAAAAAGCACTTTTAATTTATTTTCTGTGTATGAGTGTTTTATCTACATGTATGTGTGAATGCTATTTGTGTGCCGTGTGCCTGCAGAGGCTAGGAGGGGGTATTGGGTCCCCTGGAACTGGAGTTACAGGTGGTTGTGAGTCACCATGTGGGTGCTGGGAACTATAAGAGCAAAACATGCTCTTAAACCATCTCTCTAGCTCTTTAGTCAAACATCTTTTTGAAAGAGTTGTCATGTTTTGATTATTTATTCATTATTTCCTCTGTACTCACATATTTTTATTTTTTAAATAGAAACTCACTATATATTTCTTGGCTGGCCTCAAACTTGCTATATAAACCAGGCTGGCTTTGAACTTACAGAGTTGCCTACCCCTGTCTCCTAAGTGCTGGGATCAAAGGCATGAGCCGCCATGCCCGGCTTCCCCACTCGTTCTCCCAGTTTACTCTGGCTTTGCCCTGCTCCTGGGGTCAAATTCTCCTTAAGGGAACAGAGAGAGCTCAGTGGCTTCTGTTGAGGAAGCAGACTTGGCCCCTAGCACCTCCAGCTACCACCTGTAAGTCAGCTTCAGGTCGTCACTAACGTCCTCTGACGCCATTAGCACCTGTACTCATGTACACAGCCACACACATGCACAATTAAAAAATAAACAAGTCTTTAAAACAAAAAATCCAAAGAAACCTTTTCTTTTTGTTATTGTTGTTTGATATATGGTTTCTCTGTGTAGCCCTGGCTGTTCTGGAACTTGCTCTATAGACCAGACTGGCCTCAAACTCAAAGAGATCCACCTGCCTCTTCCTCTGGAGTCCTGGGATCACAGGTGTGTGCCAACACACGGGCCTCCAAGAAACATTTCCTAAGGCATCAACAGCATTTGCAGAGTGAGTCCAGGGGTGCTCTTTCAGTATCTGCAGCCTCCCTACATAATTTAGTCAGCTGATTGCCTCCTGTCTGGAACATTCTCTTCACCCAAGTGAATCTGCCCCTGGCTGCTCGGACTCCAGCATTCTTGTTTGATTTATTCTTTCTGGCTTCTGGAAGCCAGAAATGTGATTTCATGAAATACTTCTTTTTGGAGTCTGCAGCACTCTCAGATCCCGAGGGTCACAGTGGCATCCTTCCTTATGTCTTGGGCCTTTTCTCTTTGCTCGAATCCATGTCACTTTGACATTGCATGATATTACGTATGAGATCGTATCTGTTTTTTGGCATAGAAGCTCCAAGAGCTTCAGAGATAACCTAGTCTGGGAAGTGTTCACTGTACAAGTGTGAAGACCTGAGTTCTACTCCCACTTCCCATGTAAAGATGAGCGTGGTGCTATGACCTTGTAATCCCAGTGCTGGGGAGGGAGGAACAGGGATTCTCGGGTCTCCTTGACCAACCAGTCTACTGGCTTTACTCCTGAAGCTCCCCGTCTAGTGAGGGAGACCCTGTCCCAGAACAGGAATGTACGGCGGCTGGAAAGGCGTGTCAGTGTTGAGAGTGCTTGCTGTTCTTTCGGAGGACTAGAGTTTGGCTCTCAGTACCTATATTATGTGACTCACAGCCTGTAACTCCAAGTCCAGGGGATCGAACACCAGTCTGACCTTCAAAGGGACAACTCCCACACACATATGCGTGCACATGGGCACATAGACTCAAAATTATAAATAAATAATAAAATAAATGTTAAAAAGCTTAAATCCAAGCCCTGACCAGGTTTGGAGTTTCAGGCTAGCCTTGTCTATGTGTGGAGTTCCAGGTTATCCAGGGTTCATAGTGAAACAAACAAACAAACAACACACACACATACACACACACACACTCTCTCACGTTCTGCTACTGGGTCTTCATGTGTCTGCAACAATGAATGCCTGGCATATAGCAAACACCTCAAAAATTCTAATGAGTGATGGATTCTTCCTGATTCCAGAGTTAGCTTTGGATGATGGATTCGGCCCTTTCTGATTTTGTATCGGGATGCAGTAGTTGTAGGTCTTGTGCTGGGCGCGAGGGGCTCAGGTACTGAGTTGGTAGTCACACCCTGGCTAAAGAGTTGCTGAGTGATGGGAAGCACCTGCCAAGGATGGCTGGAGGGAGACAGACGGCTTCCTCTCTCATCTCTATCTCTGTGAAGAGGGCCACTTAAGCAGTCTTACTGGTAACTTTTGACACTGGGTTAAGATGACAAATTGACTTGTCTGAAATGTTTGTCATTGACCTCAGTGTCCTTGTGAATCACTCATCCCCCAGAGCCCACTTGACCAGTGGGGAGCTGGCTCCGCCTCTTCTAAGTCTGGCTTGGGGGTGGGGGTTGGGAGGGGTGGGGAGAGTCAATTCCTGCATCTGGGCATCTGGGAGGGGCAGTTCCCTGTATCTTCCCACTGCTGCTGTGCTCGGGATCCAGGCTAAGGAGTCTCAAGGCTTGGCATGCTTCAGTGAAAAAAAAAAATTCTCCTCCTGTTTGCCTTGCCTCAGGACTGCCTAGTTAATGACCTGGCCCTGTGTCCAGTTCCTATTTGATTTGAGTGAAGCCATTTCCTAAATGTGGCCTGAGGTCATTCGTGGCAGGTCTTCTAAGGAGAGTGTGGATTATTCCTGGGTTTGAGAGATTACACAGAGGCCACCTTAAGAGGCTTAATGGTCTCCTTGAAGGGCTTTCAACTGGCCTAGCACTTGTCAGTCCAAGGAGGTAAAGGAGCTATCCTGTGGTAAGATGTCAGGCAAGGCAGCTGACAGAGCACTTGGGTTTAGCATTCAATGGGGAAGGCAGATGTCCTTGTAGGACATTTATGCCTAGTTCAGGGGATATGTACCAAAAGAAAAAAGAGCCTGGGGTGATGGCAGTTCATTTGGTAAAGTCCTTTTCTTTGGAGAATGAAGTCCTGAATTTGATCCCCAAAGCCACCCTTTAAAAAGCCGGGTATAGCGAGTGGCAAATGTTTTTAATTCCAGCAGTGTCAAGGTAGAGACAGGGATCATTGGGACTTCCTGCCAGTCAAGGCTAGCTTACTTGGCTGGTTCCAGGCCAGTGAGAAACCCTGACTCAAAAGAAAAAAATGATGTTGATATTCATAGTTTTTACACACATGTGCACACACATGCTCATAAGTGTATATACAGATGTGTATGTGTACCCAGGAACACACACACAAACGCTGGTGAGTTGCTGATGGGACTCACCATCTCAAGAGCTTTCTTCTTTTCTTAGGATGAGCTACTGGACCTTCTAAGGCATGCTCCTTCCCGCCCACTTCCCCACGTTGTCTCTGAGGGGAGACTCCTAGGAGAGACTGTTAGAAAAGAGAGTGGGGGACATCAGGGCAGCCACAGGACTGAACAGGCCCCTCCCTGCAGGGCACACAGGACAGACTTGGCTCCTCTGGGATGTAGGAGAACTAACTCACTGGGCAGCAGTTCCACGGCTTTCCCACACCCTGGTCACTAAGACCCCGTAGCCTCCCACTTCAGATACATATCGAAAGAGCCTTTGATTTTCTTTGGGGGAATGTGATCTTCTGGCCTCTTTCTCCAGAGTGTTTCGTCCTGCTTAGGTGAGAGGCAAAGCTCAGTTCAGCTGGAGACAATTGCCCCTTGGGGCCTGATGCTAGAGCCCTGAGGTGAGTGTTAGAGCTGGTTCAGGTGGGTTAACCAGCTCCCTGGCAAGGTGGTCGGTGACCAGACGCTGGCTGTGTGAGTGCCGCTGTGGTGGAACGGAAAGGGAGCAGGAGGTGTGAGCCCGGCCGTGCAGAGGTGGCTTGACATTGCTAAGGTCATCCCCTGCTTCTTGCTGGTGAACTTGGGGCTGTTGGGGCTCTCCTATCTTGTGACAGAAGATACAGGTCAGGATTGCACAGCAGAGCCTGTGGGTACCATGTTCTGCCTTGCTACCCGTCTAGCCCTTGGATGTACCTTAGAAAGTGTTTTCTTGGAACTTTATGGTTGAGCACAGTGGACTCTGCAAAACGTGGGTGACCAAATGTCTTGAGAGAGAGAGAGAGAGAGAGAGAGAGAGAGAGAGAGAGAGAGACGGCACTTTTCTTTTGAGTTTGCCATGGCTGTTGTGGGAAGGCTCTGCACACTGAATGGCTTTAAAAGCCAGATGTGTTCCTGCAGTCCCAGAGTTCAGAAGTCCATTTTGAGGGCTGTGCAGAGTCTATTGAGACTGCTCAGCCTCTCCACACCCTCTCTGTGCTCTTGTCTTCACACCTTCATCCTTTTATCTGCTGTTTCTGGCCCCAAATGTCCCGTTTGTAACGCACCTGACACATTGAATTAGGGATCATCTAAATGGTCATATTTCAACCCCATCGTCTCTGTGAAAATCTTATTTCTAAATAAAGTCACCTTAGGTCCATTAAGAGTAGAACATCGTCCAACCCATACACAGCACATACGGATGGACAGATTTCTGTTTCAGAGTCCGACTGTGACGTGCATGGCTTGCTGGTGAATTCCCTTTTCAGGCTAAAGAGCCAGGGGTCCTTCACTGTTGAGTTTTGCGCCTATGGGTGCCATTGCCCTGCACCTGTCTCTTTGCATCTTCCTAAGACCTTGCAAGCTGGTTGCCATGACAACTGTGGGAGGCAGGTGTTCTCATCAGACTCTGAGAAAGCAGAGATACAGCAAGGTCTTTTGCTGACTGTTGTGTGAGTTTGAGTCTAACTCAGGTCTCCTCCATTTACTAAGCTCTCCCCTGACACCTGTGTCTCCATCCTTGACATGAATAATTGTCTCCTGGGAAACTCACTGAAAATTCAGATGTGGGAGGCCTTGTTGGATACTTATGAACCTAGTTGAGAGTTCCACAAAGGAATCTGTACCTTCCCTTGTTTCCCCTGGAGATTTTGATACTCTTAGGAAAATTGTTTTTCAGAGATAAGAGAAGCATGACTACGATGACGTCATCACCATCTTCTTCCTCTTCCTCTTCCTCCCTCTCCCCTCCTCCTCCCCCCTCTTCTTCCTCTTCCTCCTCCTCCTGCCTTGCCTGTGAGGACATAGCTGATGTCAGAGAGAGAGAGAGAGACAGAGACAGAGACAGAGACAGAGACAGAGACAGAGACAGAGACAGAGACAGAGACGCAATCATTGGAAGGGAGAAAACTGTGGAACCTAAGCTGCTGCTGGTCTATTGAGAGATGCACTCTCATGTAGCCCAGACTGGACTGGACTGGAGCTCTTTACGTAGCTGAGGATGACCTTGAACTTCTGATCCTCCTGCGTCTATTTCCCAGGGGCTGGAATTACTGCAGTGAGCCACCACAACAGGTACTGGGGACGGAGCCTAGCATGCTAGGCAGAGGAAGTGCTCCACCAACTCAGCCGTATCCCTAGCCCCTGCTCTGTCCCATACACAGCTCCCATGATAGTATTCTATGGGCAGGGCCTTTGGCTACTCAGGTTGTGCTAATGAAAATTCTAGGTTCAGTAAATGGAAAAAAAAGATCTTGCTGTGAATTTTCTATCTTACAATAGATCCTCATCACACTCCAGGGATGGTTCAATTGCAAATAAATGTTTCATACTTTATCAAAGCAAAATAAAACAACCATCAGGAAGATGGAACAAGAAATGTGATGGGGGGCTGGAGAGAGCCCCGTGGATAAGGCTGAGTACTTCTGTTGCAGAGGGCCTGGCTTGGATTCCTAGCGCCCATGTTAGGTGACTCTCAGCTGCCTGTAATTCCGGTTCCATGGGATGGGATCTAACTCTCTCTTCAGGCTTCTGTGGGCATCTGCTCTCAGGTGCACATACCCCTCTATTCATGTATGTATATATCTTAATGTATATAACATAATAAAATGTGTAAATAGTTTAAAGTTTTGTGACAATTCAGTGTCTTTACTCTTATAGGATATCAGTGTATTAATGAAAATGTGCTTAGATCTGTGGGTGCTGAAGTCACCTGCAGAAAGACATTTAAATGTGGCCAACTGGGCTCTGTCTCTTCAAAATGTTCTAGCAGCAAGGATAAGGTAGGACTTGAATTCTGAGTACTAGATCAGTGACTATATGGAGAGCTGGCAGCCCCCATTAGTAAATTATTGTCCTTGTGTAGTATAGTACCAGTCTCCTTGAAGAATGAAAACATTTCTCAGTTTTGCGATTAGCTTATAAATTAGAAGCCATATTCAGGAGCAGTGACCAGCCCCTCCCCCCTCTATGAGACAGTCTCATAAATCCATGACTAGCTTGAAAATCACTGTACAGCTAAGGATGACTTTAAGCTTCTGGCCATCAGCTTTATGTTTCTACCTTCTGGGGGCTGAGATTTCAGGCGTGGGCCACAGCCCCCAGTCTGTGTGTTGTTAGGTTAGAAGCTAGGGGTCTATGCAAATTAGGCAAGAACTCTACCGACGAGGTTCCATCCGTGGCCTGTGAGCGTCTGGGTTGTTAGGGCAGTCTTCGGGGTGTCTCGTCTTAGCTGTGCGTGTGGTCCGGGTGGAGCCGTCATTGGGATGCCTTTGGAGAATGGCTGAGCACTGTGGCTGCCCAGTCCTCAGCAAAGCTTACTTGTTTTATAGACAGGCTCACCTCATGTCTTCTGAACTTTGAGGGACACAGAACTGGGGCTTAGTGGTCACTCTGCACTGCTGCCCACCACCCCACACCCATTTATAAACATTACCGCGAGCTTTAGTGACGTTTCTAACCATTGTCTGTTTGGGGTTTTATTGTCTAGTTTGAAGGTGCTAGGACATCCTTCAGTTACTGTAATCCATTTCTGATTTTTTTCTCTGAATTATCACTCTCCTGTTTTTGTTTTTGTCTTGTTTTGTTTTGTTTTTACATAAACTTCTACAATTCAGTTTAAAGAAAGTCTTAAAAAGTTGTGCTCTTTGGCAGAGTAAGGGCACGTGGACGTAGTGTGTGAGTGATGGTAGAGCTCCCTGGGGACGAGTTAAGGCTTTGTGGTTTGGGCTTGCACAGGTGGGTAGGGGTGGCCTCCCTGCAGGAGGAGAGGTCGGAATCCTGGAACTCAGTGTGCATTTTAAATTAAACCATTGGTAAATGGTTACATATGGGAGGGGGAGGGGGAGGCGGGACCCTGTCCCCTTTGGTGAAGGAGATCCAGTTGCATTAACGAGGACACAAGATCTTGGTATTTTGAGACCCATGCCTTGCAGATGTTATGTGAATTGATTTCCTGCCCCTAGAGATAAGACATTTTTGTTCAATTCTGTGTTTTTTTCCTTCAGCTTTAGAAAGGGGAGCCAATGTTAATCTTGTGTTGTTGGGTCCTGTGTGCCCCATTATTTTGCGGCTGTGAGCCTCGCCTGTGATGGTAGGCCGCTTCCCACATCACTTCATGTAGTGCAGTTTTGAGAAGTCAGAGCTAAGTTCTCAAAAAGCTGCAGCTCTGTGTGTGTGCACGCGCGTGTATCGTCGTTGATAGAACTGTGTTCCTCTAAAGAATGGTTTTTACTGTGTGGAGCTGCATTTCAGTCTTTTTGTTTGCTTTTATAGAAGTGGGTTTTTGTTTGTTTTGTTTTGTTTTGAATTGTGGGTTTTTTTCTGGGTAGCCCTGGCTCTTCTGGAACTCTCTAACTCGCTGTGTAGCCCAACATGGCCTTGAACCCAGTGATCACCTACCTCTACCTCCAGAGTACTACTATCCAACCTTTATTTTATTTTATTTTTTATTTTTTATTTTTATTTTTATTTTTTTAGAAAATGATTTTTCAAGATATGGTTTCTGTGTGTAGTCCTGGCTGTCCTAGAATTTACTCTGTAGACCAGGCTGGCCTCCAGCTGCCTCTGTTCAGAGATCCACCTGCCTCTGCTTCCTGAGTGCTGGCATCAAAGGTGTGTGCCACCACACCCAGCCATGGGTTTCTTGGTAAAATAACCCAAAAGGGATACATGTTGTAAAGGGGCAGCACACTGATGTTAATGTGAAAGCCTACTACATAGTGGCTACCACTTATGTTACCTGGTTGATATAAGCCTCAGTGTGCTTATCAATAAAATGGGTACATCAACCCTGTGTTATACAGTTGATACAAGGAGGGAATGGATGCCATTCTATGCATACTTCTGAGTTTATGCTAATGATTTGTAATTCTGTAGAAGTGAGCAAGTTAAATCTGTGGTTTTGTTTGTGCCTCAGCCAAGCACAGACCAGGAGCGTGGTGTATTTTTTTTTTTCTTCTTTATTTTGGACCATGTTAGGAACATCAAGGAGGTGTGTTTGAGGACTGTGCTGGTTGGTTTTGCTCTTTGGTTAAGGAGGTTGAGGTCTGAGGTGAGGTTGTCATCCAGGAGGCTCAGCTACAGCCTCTGGTCATTTGATAATGGGTGACTGAACAGTGCTTCTCCAGACCCTGACAAAGGGTTATTTCCCAAGGGTGCCAGGAGCAGGCCCCAGGAAGATTGGTTCATCTTCCTCACATGCTCTGTGGGGCCCCCGAGTGAAGGGGGTTCGTCAGCACCTGAGTTAGCTGCGGAGGGGCTGGAGATGTAGCTCCGTCAGTTCTAGCACGCAAGAGGCTCGGGCTTTGTGCGCCAGCATCGCACCAGCCTGATGTCCCGTGCCCGCTCCTGTCCTCCGGTGGGAGCAGAAGGGGTCAAGGTCATTCCCAGTTATATAGTGGGTTTGAGGCCAGCCTGGGCTACGTGAGGCTGTCCAAGATAAAAAAAGACAAAACTTTAGTTCACGAAAATGAAAAACGGAAAGCAGGCCCTGGCCCTTCCAGTGAGGGACCTTTAAATATGGGTGGGAAGGGACCAGCCGGAGATGCGTAAACGATGGGCTGTGTACCACCGTGGTGCCGGGCCACCTGTCACTCTTGGCTTGTCAGATGGTCCTAATGCCTGCTCCACGGGATTCCTGCTAGGGTTGGGTCACGAGCCTCCGTCCTGACTCCTCAGGGTTGGTCAGTGTCCTGGTGGCAACTCAGTGTTTAGGAACTCCGGTTCCACCCGTATCTACGGGGGATGCAGGCCCACCGGGTAGTCAGAAGCTGAGGTGAACTTGTGGGTACAGCAGCAGCTTGGGGGGGGGGGCTTGTCTGGAAGGCAGGGACACCTGTCAGCATTTCCCATTAGGATGAGGGGAGGGAGGTGATCTGTGTGATGACCCCTTCTGAACACCTGAAAGGGGCGAGGCTAGACTCAGGTGGTTGTGCTCATTCCTGACCCTGTGTGGTCATTGACTCTCGAGGTCCATCTCCCTCCCCTCTGTTTCCCTATCTTCACCTCCATCCTCATCTCCTTCATTCCATCTTTGTCCTCATACCATCTCCTCCCCTTCCCTAAATCCACCTTCATCTTCATCATCCCCCTCCTTTTCCCCATCTCCATCCCCTCCCCCCACTGCTCTACCCCCCCCATCTCCATCCCCATCACCCCCTATCTCCATCCCCATCACCTCGGTTTTCATCTCCATCATCATCTCCACCATCTCCCATCTCTGTCTCACTGCCTTCCTGTCAGGCTTGTTCCTGGAAGAAGAGTGCCTTTGCTCGGCCGGGGCCACCCCAGTGTCCTGTCTTCCTTAGGACCCATACCGCCTTGCTGCCTTGCTGTCCCCGGGAGGGGGAGAGGCTTAGATGTAATGTAAAAGTCAGCGGATTTGGATTTCAGGAGCCCCTTGGGGGTTTGCCTCCTATCAGTGGCAAGAGTCCCTGAAAGCATTGTTTTATTCCTATCCAAGGACAGGATTAGCCAGGGTACCAGTTTTCTAATGTTTCTCCAGACTTTTAAATCCCCCTTCTTTCTCCAAGCACCATGCCAGAGGAATTATCCTGGGAGACACTTGCCAAATGGCACCAAATAAGTATTTGCGCACTTTTCCGAAAAGACAATTAGAAATATATTGAGGAACCAGAGGCCTGCTGTGCGGGACATTAGTCGGAAGAGCCAGTGCCAATTTGGGAAGCTCTCCTGGGGGACCTTTTCTCATTCAGCGCTTGCTCTGGGAGGCTGAGCTAGGCAAGTGGAGAGACAGCCAGGCTGGGAAGAGACAAGAGAGCCCGAGTGCCAGAGACACAACCATTCTCTCTCCTCAGGAGATTCCAGGTCTGTGCAGATACAATCAAGTGGAGATGGGAAGGCCATTATAAATTCATCAACACTTGAATCATGTTACTCGTTAGCCCTGGCGTCCTGGCCTGGAATATGCTCAGGGAACTGAGCTCTTGTGAGGTCAGGCTTTGCTCAAGGTCACGTTTTAAGTTAGGGACAGGTCTGATCAGGATCCAGAGGTGGTAATTAGTCCCGTGCGCAGTCCCACATGCTCTTCCGCCTTCTGTCTGGGATGGGAGGGAGATACCAAGAATGTAAAACTTCAGTGATTGGATCCAGATGTACTGGCCTGACCCCTCCTTCCGTTAGAGCCAACGCAGTGAAGACTTTTTCTCCCCCCAGTGAAACAGAATATTTTAATCTGCTGGTTTTCTTTGCTAGTTCGCCTTTGTGCACAGGGCTAAAGATCAGGGAAGAAAAGAAGTCTGAATTTCTATTGTTGGGGATGCTGTATCAGGCTGTGCTTTTCTTCAGCTCAGGCACCAGCTAGAGTAACCTGGGGGTGCCTAGGACAATGGAGACCTCTGCCCTGGAAGTGACAGGATGTTTGTTTTCAAAGTTGGGAACCTACTGATAGGCAATTTCCAAGGTCCACAGGTACAGGTGGGTATTAGGCCTTAAATATTAAAATGCAGGAGCTGGGGATGCCAGCTCAGTTGGTAGAGTGCTTGTCTAGTGTGAATCAGACCCTGAGTTTGATCCCTAGTATCATCTAAACAGGGTGTGGTGGTGCCTGTCTACTCAGAAGCTACTCCAGGGAGTTGGAGGCTAGCGAGGGCCACATGTGCCTTAACGATACCTAGGAACATCTGAACTTGAGAGGGGTTCTTTTAGCTTGAGTAGGGGATCTGAAGGCTCCCATGTGGAAGTCTGGAGAATGCCACCTTTTCTGTGACTAAATGCCAACTTATGTATGTCAACCGTTTTTTTTTTTTTTTTTTTTTTTAAAGATAAGAGAGACCAGAGATATGTTTGGTGGAGGCGCGGTATGGTGTGGGGGAGGGGTGTCTGCAGGCCCATGCTGAGGCATCCCTTCCCCTTCTGAGGTACCAGCCACACAAAGGTATAGTATAGAATAGTTTATTCAGGGCATGGGGAGGGGAGTTGAGAGAAAGGCAGAGGGAGAGAGAGACCAGCCATGAGCACATGGAGAGGAAGATGGGGGAGGGGAATGGGGAGAGATGTGGAAGAGGGTAAGGAGCAAGAGAGTGAGGAGGAGGGGCAAACAGCCCCTTTCATAGTGAGTCCGGCACACCTCGCCTAGCCAGGTAACTACAGGGCAGAGCCTAGGCTAAATGCAACAGTTCTGACACATTGTTTAGCAACGCACTGGCTTGGTTAAAAATGGCTTGGTGTGTATGTTCATTTGTTTTCCTGCACTGTGTAGGAATCAAGGCCTTCATTTCCTCTATGGTCCCAGAAGCCTGCTGTTTGAGGATTAGAGCATCCAGCTGCTGCGGGGTCAAGGGAGACTGCCCAGGAGGCTGGGCTCCAGGCAGCAGCCTTGTGAGCAGTTTTGTCTCTCCGGTGTTGTTGGTTGTGCTCACCAGACCATCATTTTTTTCCCTCAGTCACATGAAGTATTTGCAAAAATATGTATCATTTGCTGAGAAATTAAATCATCTTAGGTTAGTTGGTCCCGTGTGTTCTGTAGCCTTAAAAGTTTATAGATTCCATATAAAAAATATTTGGGTATGAAACAATAATAATAACAGGCATGGTGATGCACACCTATAATGCCAGCACTTAGAATGTGTAGAGGCAGGAGGACCAGGAGTTCAGGGACAGCCTGGGCTATGTAAGTCTCAGCCTGGAGGACAGGAGTGTTTGAAAACTATTATCATCTGGTATAGGTCCATTTTCCCTAAACCATGCAGTGTAGCAACTGTTAACTATTTACATATAATTTATGCTGTCTTAAATATTAATAAGTAATCTAGGATGATTAGAGTATATGAGAGGATGATTGTGCGGTCTCTAAGCATGATGCCATTTTATATAAGCGATCTGATCGTCTGCAGATGTTCATATCTGCTGGGGCTTCTGGACACCTCCCCCGCTCCCCCCAAAGGATGACTTTATAGTGGAAGCAATAGTACATGGTGTTCGAGGTTTAAATTGAACTTTGCCTTGCCACTTAGTCCAGTAAGAAGCCAGAGCCTTGTTTAGTTCAAAGAGGGTTCCAGGGCTGGGAGAGAAAGCATCATCTGGGAACTCACACCCAGTACAGATTCTGCAGAACCGTCAGCCTCAAGTAGCATAAGACGTGTCCCAGAGAACCCAGTTATCAGATTGGGCAGCAGAAGACATTTGGATGTGCATTCTATTAGGTTGTTTCCCAAATTGTTTCCTGTTGGGCTAATGTCTTGTTCTGGTAATACTGCTGAGGATGGGGTAAAGGTAGATTTCCATTAGTGCTCAGTAATAATTCACTACAACCCAAGGTCCATAGCCAGGTCTGTCAAACTCGACTCACTCATCTTCGTCTATGAGCTAAGGCTTTTGAGAGTTGTCCCTCTCAAGGATGTTTATGACAGCCCTATTCTCTCAGGAGTAGTGGACATGCCTGAACTCAGAGATAAAAGGCTGGCACTGCCATAGGGCTGTAGGGGAAACAGGTTTGTGCTGAGGAAGTGGCAGGGCTATTCGTGGTGCGTGGTGCTTCCGACTCTGGCTTCTGTGAATTCTAGGGTCATGAAGATGCTTTTCTCCTGAAAGGGCAGTTTTAGCAGCCCCGTGCAAACAGAGCGACTATTGTCTGAGCCTGTACTCTTGGTTCAACAAATGCTTCCAAAGGAAACAAATTAAAAGTTGAGATAGAATTTACTTTGACTTTGAAAGGAAAGAGGATAGTTTAAAAGTATCTATTCATTCCATTGCCTGGGGCTGGGCAGACACTGGAGCAGAAAAAGACTAGATTCCTGCCTTACAGGTGTTACCCAGAGGCAGCCCTGGCTGCCAGCTGTCTTGGCATAGGGAGCCTTGTATGGCAAGGGTCAGGTCAGCCAGCTCAGGAGTCTGGACTTGAGACCTGTTAGCTGCAAGAGACTTTTCCTGGCCTGGATTTTATTTTTTAATTTATTTTTTAAGCGATCTTTGCAGTGTGTGCAATGGAGACTGTTGTTCAGCCACTTTCTGAAATCCAGGTTTCTTCTTAAAGTGAGTCAGAGCATGCCCCTCTCTGGTCCTGGATAAATCACAGCTTTAACATTTTAGTTGAAGCTGTAGCTGGCTTAACATTAACTTCAAGAGGTCAGTCTGGGTAGAGGTGATTCTCTGAGCACTAAAGGAGTATAATTAAAAAACAAGGGCAGTGGTGGCGCACGCCTGTAATCCCAGCACTTGGGAGGCAGAGGTAGGCGGATTTCTGAGTTCGAGGCCAGCCTGGTTTACAGAGTGAGTTCCAGGACAGCCAGGACTATACAGAGAAACCCTGTCTCGAAAAAAACCAAAGAAAAAAGAAACAACAATAACAACAACAACAACAACAACTACAACAAAACCAAACCTCTCAACTCAGAAAAATCCCTATACAAAGACAGAAAGTGGGAAGAAGGTGTTCTCATTATGAACTATGCATTACACCAGGTGTGACACAGATCACAGGCAACTGAAGTTACTGCACAAAAGACAATCTTTAAAACTTTAAAGATTACATTTATTGATTTCTTTTACACATGGGTGCTTGTTTTCAACAATACACCCATGGAGGTCAGAGGACAACTTGTAAGAGTTAGGTCTCCTTACACCACGTGGGCTCTGGGGGTAGAGCTCAGGTTGTCACCAGAGACCTTCATCTGCTGAGTGATCTTGCTGGCCCAAGGAATCTCACCTCTTACAGCAAAATGGTTTCCGTTGACAGTGTGGGAGCTTTCAAGCCACATCCTTGTCTAGGTCCACCTGGGAACCATTTCATCTGATAGCAAGTCTATAGCCCAGGCCTCATCTCTTTCAAGCTCTCCAGGTGAGCCTGGGGCACAGTGGAGGAGGACACTCCAGTGGCCAGCTGTGACCTCTCTACAGACTCTCTGAGCTCTGCCTGCAGTGTGCATCCTCAGGGCCGGGAAATGGGAAACTCCCTTTCCTCAAGGAGCCCTTTGACTTCATGTTGACTTCATTCACAGTCCTGGGAAATGGTTTCTCTAGGATCCTCTCACAATGCAGAGAACCCCTCGGCCTAACAGAGGCCAACGGTTGAACTACTGTGCCCCAAAACTTGGATTTTTTTTTTGTTAATGTGACACAAGGTAAAGTCATCTGGGATGAGGGACCCTCAATTGAGAAAACACTTAATCATTGCCGATGACTGGGAGTGAGCCCACTGTGAGCAGTGGTACCCTTGGGCAGGTCGCCCTGAGTTGTATCAGAAAGGCAGGCCAAGCAAGCCAAAAAGCAACATTCTCTCATAGTTTCTGCTTCCGCGCCTGCCTTCAAATTCTGGCTCTCATTTCTCTCAGTGATTAGGGATTAGGATGGGGGAATGTAAGCCAAATAACTCAGGTGGCTTTTGGTCATGGTGTTTATCACAGCAGCATAATCTACTTAAGACACCAGGTGAGCCACACCCCTGTGCGTGGTTGCAGCCTCTTAGCGCGGCGCTGGGGCTGTGTATCCTCTTGCCTGGGTTTTGTCTCTGGCAATTGTGTGTTATTGAGATGGTGTGAAGGCCTTTGCTAAGGAGACATCACTGGATTTGGCTGACATACCAGGCCTGGGCCTCAATCTGCTAGCTGCCTGTGGAACCCTTTTGCTTTTTCCTTGCTGTTTGCTGAACTCGTTACACAGACTCAGTTTGTGCTCAGTTAACCTGCCCCCATTGTCAGCAGAGAGATCTTACCGTTGCCCCGTGTGGACCGAGTCATTGCATCTCAGTGTGTGTTAGACCTGCTAAAACCACCAACCACTCTCTTCTTTGAGAAGTGGCTTTCTTCTAAGATCTCTTGACTTTAATTGCCTTTTTACTCAGCAACTTTGTACCTGTGCTCGAGTGCGCGCGCACGTATGTGTGTGTGTATGTGTGTTCATGCATTGAGGTGGGGGGTGGTCCTGGGAATTGCCTTTCTCCAGTGCACACAGGAAGCCTAATTCTGGAGTGGTAGTCTTGACACCCCACCTAGGGTCCTGGAGAAGCCCTTGACATCTTGAGGTGTAGCTGAGGACAGGGAGGGGAGGGAGAGATAGTCCAATGGGTCAACTTCTTGCCAGGCGAGTGCGAGGCCCTGAGATTAATCAACAGGACCCAGGTAAAAAGCTGGACATAGAATATTGTGCCTGTCATCCCAGCCCTGGGGAGGCGGAGCCAGGTGGGTCCCTAGGATTTGCTACCCAACCAGCTTAGGGTAATCAGCAAGCCCCAGGCTACAGAGCGAGACCTCATCTCAGAACAAGACAAAAACACCAGATGAGAGATGGCCCAGTGGTTAGGAGCATCTGCGCTCTGCCAGAGAACTCCGGCGCCATTCCTAACACCCACGTGGTGACTCACGACCTTCTGTAACTCGGGTTCCAGGGGATCCAACATTCTCTCTTGTGGCCTGTGTGGTCATGCGACATGGTAGTGGTGTGCAGACATACAATATACAAGCAAACATCCACATACGTAAAGTGAAATTCAAAACAAAACAAACAAAACTAGGTACCTAAGAGAACTTGGAGGTCGACCTCTGGCCTGCATTGTGGGGGAGGGGTGGAGAAGGCTCATCGGAAGACAGCAGACTGGATCAGTCACTCTTCCCCCTCCTCTCTTTCCCCTCCCCTCCTTGCCTGAAGCCAGGTGCCTGGCTCAGTTTGGGATGGAAGGCTTGAACTTTGATTGGGTAGATAGGGAGTTAAGCCCTAGCCCTGCCTGTGGGGCATGCTGGTAGCCGGCTGGTCACGCCTTTACTGTCTTTTTGCTATTTTGCCGTGCTCTGAAGCTTCATGGGATTTATTTTTTTCTTCGGTCTCAGCAAACCTCCTTTGGGCAGCCCTGCTGGCGGTGAGTGTTGGGGACCGAGTTTGACCACAGAGCTTACTCTCCAGAGGCCGAGATGCCAAGTGTGGCCTGGAAGCGCTGGCCAGTGGCTCTGTGTGCCTGTGCGAGCTGTGGCTTGTCTTTACCCTACCCAAGCTGCTAAATCTGCATTTTTACCCAGCCACTCTGACCGGCAGCATTTATAGCTTCCCACGGAGGGTTGAGGGAGCCTGGTTGGGGGTCTCCGCCTTCCTTGGGTGAGAGGTGATAGGGCTGCTTCCAAGGCAGCTGCTGAGGTGGATAGAAGAGGAAACACTGAGTGCAGTTGGAAGTGTTGGGGGCCCGAGTTAATCAGCAGTGTCTGCACGGGGGTGGGGTTGGTTGGGTTGGGTGGGGGTAGGGGCTTGTTTGAGTTCTTTCTATGCTACGAAACCCAGTCTCTGTCCATAGGCATTTGGACTGACGGCCTACTTGGAGAGATTTTCTGCTTTTGCTCCCCTTAGCCAAGCTCCCTGGCTTTGCTCCATGAGGAGACACCTTCATTTCCTGGATGACTTGGGGAATGTGGGCCTCGAATGTGACAAGTGGAGGCAGTGAGCAGGGATGGTGGGGTGACATGCATATGGAACTGGGCTAGGCTCACCTTGGCCAGGCTGTTGGTGAGGCTAGTCTGGCTTTCTCTCCTTCTCAGAGGCCAGCCAACCCTTCTTGGTGGCCTGTAGGTGACTGCTCCACCTTTGAAACGGAGGCCACCGCCTCAAGCCTTCTCACGTTTTCTCCTCCCCTCCTCCCATTTCCTGTGGCCCAAGGGCTCTGTCCCTTAGCACAGTTGACTTTTGGTGGCCAATAATTCTTTGTTGGCATTGGGGAAGGGCTGTCCCAGCATTCTAGGCTGTGGAGTCTACCGTCTAGATGCCCTCTCACGCTTTCCCCAGCCGTGAGCACGGAGTGTCTCCAGACCTGGCTGAGTGCGCTCCGTGGAAGGGGCAGGCAGCCAAGTTGAGTAACAGGATGGCCCTGGAATTCCCAGGGTTCTTTTAAAAAGTTGGGACACAAAAAGTATAGAGTAGTGAACAAGCTCAGTCTACATTCTTTTTTTTAAAGTATCATTTTATTCAAATCGGTATGAGAGAGGTGGGGAGGGCGCACAGAGACTAGCCATGGGCGTTGGCTACTTCTGTTGTCTTCCGTGTACCTCACACTACCTCACCCAGGCAACAGTCCCCACAGTCGCCGCTCAATAAACCAGCTACAATGTGAGTAAATGCTTGGGTGCAGGAGTTTTGGGGACCCCACATTTATTTGTGGCATATATACCTTGCAGTCACAGCCTGAAGGTGCTTTGGAGCTGGACTTATAGTCAGTCGGTTGTGAGCCAACCATCATGGGTGGAAGGAGCCACCTTCAGGTCCTCTTTCTAGCCCCAAGCCCACTTTCTAATGAAAGCCAAGTATGTTCTGCAGAGGGGGTCACCTTGGCCTTCTAGGAAAGAAAGAATGGCTGCGTGCCTAGGAGGTGACAGATGGGGCTCTGGCCTGGGTGACTCTAGTGCTGGTGCTGTACCTAAGGACTGCCTTCTGCTCTGCTGCCCTCACTAAACAAGCCTGCCCCTACCCACCTGCTTCCACTCACCTGCCCCTACCCACCTGTCTCTACCCATCTGTCCCCACCCACCTGCCCCCACCCACCTGCCTCCATCCACCTGCCCCTTGTGGATGGAGTCACTTCTGGGCTGTGGTCCTGGGAGCTGTAGAGAGCAAGCCGGTAAGCAGCACTTCTGAACGGCCTCTGCATCAGTTCTTGCTTCCAGGTTCTGTGCTGCTTGAGTTCCTGCCTTCACTGCGTTTGATGATGAATTGCTATATGGCACTGTAGGTGAAGTAAAACTCTTTTCTAAGTTTCTTTTGGTCATGGTGTTTCATCACAGCAGTCGTAATGTTAACTGAGACACCCTTACAGGTTAATTTCCCTGCCCACTTCTAAGAAGACGCCTCTGCCCACACCTGGCCCTGCAGCCCAACCGTTGAGCTTGTGATGTGTATGCTGGCTTTTAGGTATCTGACTTGGGAAGGCTCACACTTCCTTGTCTGTTCCTCAGTCCCATGTGGTCCTGCAAACAAGGTTGAGTTTCCTACTCCAAAAAAGGCAAAGTCGGAGCTTTGTGTATCTATCTGTATGTGTGCAGTTATGCATGCTTTTATCTTTGGATTCATGTTTGTGTCCGTAAGTGTGGAGGCCAGAAGCCGATCTTGACTTGTTCCTCACTTGCTGTTGTCCTGTTTGGTTTTTAAAAACACTTGTTTTATTTTTAGTTTATATGTGAGGTTATGTGCACATGAGTGTAGGTCTTTGGGGAGGTAAGGCGTCAGTCCAACCAGACTATCTCTTTGTGCTGGCAAATTTTCTGTTAACTTGACTTAAGCTAGAGTCTTCAGAGAGGAGGGAACCTTAACTGAGAAAATGCCTCCCTAAGATCCGGCTATAGGCAAGCCTGTAGGGCATTTTCTTAATTAGGGATTAGTGGGGAGGGCCCAGCCCTTTGTAGATGGGGTCACTTCTGGGCTGGTGGTCCTAAAAGCTTAGATCCCTTAGTGCTTGAGTAGACTGGTTGTAAACTGCCCGATGTGAGCTCTGTGAACAGAATTAGGTTCCTCTGCAGGACCAGCAAGTGCTCTTAACCGCTGAGCCATCTCTCCAGCCTCCACCTCATGGCTTGAGACAGTTTCTCAGTGGAACTCAGCAAGTAAGGGAAGCTGGCTGATCATCAAGTCCGAGGGATATCTGGATCACCAGCTCCCCAGAGCTGGGATAATAAGTAGACACACACTACCATGCCTGGATCCTGGGGATTGGATTCAGGTCTTCATTTTTGCATAGCAAGCATTTTACCTAGAGCCCCAAATCCAGAGCATTCTGAAAGCTGACTTGACGTGACCAGCGGAAAATTCCACACTTGACCTTGTGTGACAAATCACAGTTAAAATTTGGGTATGAAGGTTGGGTGTGGTGGCACACACTTCTCATGCCACAGTGAGTCAGATGGAGGAGGATCTCCTTGAGTTGGAGGCCAGCCTCGAGTTCCAGGATAGCCAGGACTACATAGACTATTTAGAAAAACAAACAAAACATTAAAAAAAGAAAAGAAAAGAAAAAACAAAACCCAAAATATGAAAGTATAAAATCACCGGTAGTCCATGAGTAAAAGGTGTATATGAAAATATATTTTGGATTTCGATTTGTTCTAAGTGTACCAAAACCCAAACACTCCTAGTCTCAAGCATTTCAGAAAGTGTCCCATTTCTTGCCTGGAAATGAAGGATTGCTGCCTGGGCCACACAGTGCCAGGAACATGGAAGTAACTCTCTGTGGAGGACTCAAAGGACTTTGATCTCATTCCCTCAGTGCACTGTGAGTTTGCATCTTGGTAGGTGGGACCCAAAGGGACCTGTGTATGGTGGAACATGTCAACCCTCAGCCTCCTGTCGTAGGGCAACTGCTGCCCTTCCCCTTTAGTCATGATTAATATGTAGTATTAATTTGAGTAGACTTAGAGTTGCCATGTGAGGATGGTGTGTGTGTTTCCATGGAAAAGTTTAACTGAAGAGGGAAGACCCACTCTGAGTATGGGTAGCGGCATCCCATGGGCTGGGGTCCCGAACTGAATACAAGGAGAAGCCAAGATGAGTCCAGCATTTATCCCTCCCTGCTTCCTGCTTCCTGACTGGCTGGCTGAGGTGGGGCCAGCTTAGAGCTTCCTTCCTGTCTGATGGACTCTGTGCCTTTGCTCTGTAAGCTGAAACGAACCCTTCCTTTCTTAAGTTGCCTTTGTCTGGTATTCTGTTAGAATGCCAAGAAAAGTTCTATACATCTATACTGTTCTCATGGCCTTGGACTCATTTTTACAGTTTCTAAGAAAGAATAGAAGATTCATTTGTCTGTTGAAAGACAGGTACTATTAGTTTGAAAGCTCACCATTCCTGAGTAGACTTGCATTTTCATAAGGAATTCTAGGTACTGGAAGAGCATGGAGGGAGAGAGACCCAACATCAGCCAAGGAAGCCTTTAGGATTCTAGTGAGAACCTGCAACTTGGGTCCAACTAATGGAAATACTAACAGTTTACAAATAGAATATCATTTGCTTGTTTGATTTACGGGTAATCAGACATTTCCTTCCTCACATGACTTCTATGGCCTGGGTTTGGCCTAGATGGAATGTTTGTGTCCCTGGGACTTTATTTTAAGAACAACAGTGGGAGCGGGATTGTAAATCCAGACTTTGCCAGCTGGTCCTTTGAAGGCCGGTTTCCCTGCTTGCTATCCGAGTGGATTAGGGGCCTTTCTCTACTCACAGGTGAATCTCTTAAATTCTTGACTACAGTGGAATGTAGGAATCTTCTCAGAAGACAGCTCCCCTGATGAGTTATTTATGTGCATTTCTCCAGAGATGGCACGTGGCACCTGGCAGGTGCCTCTGGGAAAGGTGGTTTCAGGCTGATGGATGTGTCAGGTTCTGTGTTAATTTCAAGGGGTAGGGATTCTGAGTACCGTGGTTGTTGGCTGGGTTGGAATGTGTCCTTGGGGCTATTAGTGATATGAATTAGTGTGCACTGAGGTCCTAGCCTGACTAGTCTGCAGGGTCCCCTGGGAGAGGTTGGAAAATGCAGATTTTAATAGACGTAAAAAAATACCGTGTGTGAGGGCTGGGGGCTGGGGCTGGGGCTGGGGGTGGGATGTGGGCTTCCCACAGCAGAGGAATGCAGCCTGCCTGCCTTGCCCCCGAAGACCAGGCCTGGAATGAGGTTCCAGTTTTCCCAGGCTGATTATGGAGTCCCTCTGCTGTTGGGCCTTGTGGGTGGCTCACCTTCAGAACACAGAACTGTTTAGGCACGAGGAGGAGAAGTTCAGGGTGGCTTTGATCTAGTTCTTTGAGGTCAGGAGAATGACCTGACTTGCTGATTTGTGACCCCCCTCCCCCACCCCACCCCCAGCCTTCCCCATGTCCAGCCACACCCTTAAGGTGTCCTTTTGTTCAGCCCTGTCTCTAACTCGGTTTCTCCCATCCGCAGCTTTATTCATGGCAGTTTGGCTGGGCGCGTTTGTCACTTTCTAATTTTTGGCATTTCAGCTTCATAGTTGAGCAGTGATTGTCGCTCTGGTCAGTGAGTTCTCATGAGGCTACAGAAAGTGTTGTGGAAGTTTCCTTAACACTCTTGATAGGTTTTAGTCAGCCCTGTGGGTGGAAACCGCCAGAGGAGCCGCTGTGTCCTGCACCAGGTGCAGAGAGAGAGTATGGTTTGGTTTTCTTTAGTTTTAACCATGACTTCCTAAAACATATCACTCTAATACCAGAAGTACTAGGAATTTTCTAGAAGCAAACCCCAGTGAATGCTGGAGTCTCAGTGCCTCTATTTGGTGTTTTCATCAAGGACGATTTGTGCTGATCAACTCAGGTGTTTCCTGAGACATGTTAGTTACGTCATGTCCTCCTCCATCTGACTGGCTGCTGGCTAGGGTTACAGACAAATAGCACAGACAAGACTTGCCCAGGTTAGCAGTTTTGATAATTCAGACAGTGATAGTTGGAAAAGTTCATTTGCCCTGGCTCTCACTTGAGGTTTTCAGAATTTGTGTGTAGAACTGAACACATTTAAAACAGACAAACAAACAGACAAATAACTATTGGGCTTTTATGGCTTTATTTATATATTGTGAACACTTTCTGGATTTCTTGTACACTGTGATTTACTATTGGTGCTTCAGAGGGAGACAATTCCATTACAGTTTAATTGGCTTTGGGAACCAAACCACTGTCTGAGAAGTTAAACAACTATTTTGTCGTTTAAGTAGAAAACAAATTTGTGTGAGTTTGGAAATAACCATATCTTCTTTTATTGGGTCGTTCATGGTTCACTTTACAACCCAGAAAAAATTCACCATCAAAAACAAAGTTGCAGCTGCTATTTCCTGTTGGCTCCAATTAGAACTGGAGGCTTAATTTTCTCTCCTACATGTTTGTCCTCTAAATGACACTGGATTACTGGGGGTGGGGTGGGGTGGGGGGGTGCACAAAGATAGCACTTGTGAGTTAATGATTTGCATCCACTTTCTGGGTACCAAGTGGCTGCTGTGCTGCAGGACGTCCAGTGTGTTCTGGGTAGGGCCCAGCTCTACTGCTTGACGCTCAGACGAACCGATAAATATTTACTGGTCATCCGCTGGTGGCCCAAAGCCTGTACAGATCCTGGGCAAAGCATGAAATGTGGTATATTACTTTCAAGCACATAGTGAGGTTGTTAGAGGAACAATTTCACGGTCTTAGAGGAAGCTGAAAAGGGGCCAGCTGCCCTGAATGATGGCGGGGTAGTCAGTGAGGTTCAGTAACTGCAGATATTGGTTGGTCTGGAAGGCTTCCGGGAGGAAGTGAGAAAGGTTACAAAGTAGAAAAAGGATAAAGAAGATGGAGCATTTTGTCTGCATCGTCCCACTGAGAGATGATACCCTTAGGGTAGCCCCTGAGACCCAGGCCCACTAAGGCTTAAGGAGAAACTTTACAGACTCAGCAGAGGACTGGGCCTGTCTGAGGCGTCCCTGAGACTTTTGTTACAAGCCTTTTGGGCTTTGTGAGAATGTGCATATGGCTTTCCTAACTGAAGAAAAGAAATAGATTAATTAGTGTGTGTACATCACTTAGCCACTCTGAGAACTCTGAGGAACTCTGCGGAGGCATCACAGTGGACTTATTATAAGCTAAGGTAACTCCAAGATCATTGGTGATACAGTCTTAGAAGCACTGTCGTGTATGTGGTCCACGAGTGGACTAGCATAAGACATTATGCCTCTGCATTAAAATGGACACAAAACAAAATGGAGCAAAGTAAAATCCACTAGCTCAATAATGTTAGGTTTTAAAATCTGAGATCAGAACAGCACTAGGGATAAACACCTAATTAAGGCCCTGCATTCTCTGCTTCATATTTGTGGATGTTACATGCCTACGCACCAATGACATAATAAACATGAGACTAGATAATTACATAACCAGTTAACTAGAACATGTGTCATGTCCCCTAGGACACTGACACAAGCCCTCTGAGGTTAGGAATCCGCACATGTAACTGTTGTTTATCTGGTTCCTTGGGGTTTGTGCCTGGAAGGACCATGTCAACTCAGACCCTGGAATTTGGAAACTAAACACTGGCAAATGGTCTGCTTGAGATCAGTGCCTTGTATTTAGATGCTGTAGGAAGCCCAAGAGCATAGCAAAAATTGTGTAGCTTTCCCCATTGGAAAAATATTTGAGGGCAGACTGGGAAGATATTACAGCCATCCCTCAAATAAACAAATATTTAGAAGTAAATGAGAAATAATGGAAGACAAGAAATTTGTGTGTGTTTACTTCTGTGCCTCTGTTTAATCTTGATGGTCATGTTCTCGGCTCTTCTGTACTGGACATGATGCTGAGGACAGGGGTGCTGACTGTAAATGTGTTTGGGCCCATCCCTTGCTGCACATCTTTATCTATGGGAAGAACACATCACTCTTTATCTATGGGATGTCTTGTGCTTCTTAACCTCCCCGTGTAAAACCAAGCAGGTTATGATTCTTTAGTGAACAAACTTTCACGTTTTTTCAGGTTCTTATTACTGAATCGTATTAGCTGATTTTTTTTCTTTCATCAGAAGAATTTCTGGAAAGGAATTAAACCAATACCATGAGAAAGTAATCCTCTATTGTAAGGAAGGAAAAGGTTGTTGCAGTCTGTTTGGTAGTGCTATGACAGAAAATTTGACTCGGGATAACTTAAAAAGAACAGAAGTTTATTTCTCACCATTCTGGATGCTGGGACATGCAAAATGAAGGCAGAGGCTTCTGGTGGGGGCTTCTTGCTGCATCTCCCAGGATGGAAGGCAGGACAGACTAGCACACTTCTCAAGCCCTTTTGCTTGACATATCTGTTCATGCATGTGCGCATTGTGACCTCACACCTCCAGACACTATTGACGTCGGGGGTTGTTTCCAACCCACACATTTTAGGAAATGTGTTCGGACTTGGTTATCAAGCAAGGAAATCAGTTGCTGAGAATCTCTGCTCCAAGCTGTGGCAGGCTCTGTGGACTGTGTATTTCACCATCTTGCCCTTTAACAATGGGAAGGAGATGCTTACTGTTTCTTAGGTGATCTCACACTTCCTGAATACTTTGATGAAGATAAACACATTTATCAATATTTGTACTCACAAATCTTCAGTTTAGTTTACTTTTGTTTATTTTTGAAACAGGGCCATGGTATGTAGTAGCACTGGCTGTCCTGAAACATCACTCTGGAGACCAGGCTGGCCTTGAACTCACAGAGATCCACCCATTTCAGTTTCCTGAGTACTGAGATTAGAGGCATGCACCACCACAGCTGGCACAAGGCCTGTGTTGTTTACTTAGTTTAAAAAAATTTGTGTGTGTTTGTGCATGTGTGTGCATACACCCAATTGCGTACACGTGTGAATGTAAGTGCCCACGGAGGCCAGAAAGTCTTTGGATCCCCTGAAGTTGGAGTTATGGGTAGTTGTGAGTCACCTGGAATTGGTGCCGAGAATGAAACTCAGGTCCTCTGCAAACACAGTTTGTGCTCCTGGTCACTGCTCGCCCTGTGCCAGTCCTCTGCTGTTTCCTGAGCAGCAGTGCTGTGCCACACTTAGGGCAGGTTGCTGTTGGGGTGGAATTTGACAGGGAATTATGTTGAGATTCTGCAGCTGCAAGCAGCCTGGAAAGGAGCTGAGGTGTTCTGTCATCTTAGTAATTTTCAATAAACTGACCTAAACTCTCCAGTGTTTTGGGAGATTGTGGTCTTAGAGGCTAAGGAACTTCTTGTAGGTTTTAATAATCTTTTACTATGTGACTGACAGTTTACCAAGGCTCATTTCAAAATTTGGCCATGACTAATGTAAGACTCTGTGCCTTATACAATGCATACAGATAGAGTATTTGTGCTTGCTGTGGAAACTGCTTGCTGACTCCATAAGATCTCCTATGTAGCTGGCAAAAGGGAATGCCTGCTTTGTTTTCCATGGAGCTATGGGGAGGCGTTGGCAGTCAGATGAGGCTCCTGTAGCTGTGTTGATGCTGTTTCCCAAACAAGCCACAGTCTACAGCACTCAGGTTCCGTTTTTTAGATAGCCTTATGGACAGAGGTATTGAGCCCAGATGCAGGGGCTGAGGTGGGGTTGCCAGGTCTCCCTGTAACTAGTCAAGCTGTCACCCTGAGAATAAATAGTGCTTCTAGGAAGAAGACCACAGCCTGTCATATCGCCCACCTCACAGTCTTCTGTGAGGCTGGGACCCAGGAGACAGCCTGACCCAGGAGGCCCTTCCTTCAAACTTTCCATTCTATCATTTTTATCAAATCATTTCCAAGGCTGCTGCAGCCCTCTGGACCCCCGTGTTTGTGTGCTCACTCTGCAGGGATGGATTCTATAAGATTTGACCCTTGGAGACCCAGAGGCCAAGTCCCTGGACCCGGGGACCATGGCCAGTCTAGCTTACTAGGACAGAGCCTAAAGTTGTAGTCATTCCTCTGGCATTGAACTCATGTTTAATCCTCTCGACTGGACAGATTGCTCAGTGCTGCTCAGGTGTACTCATGGGCACGGTGTGCTTCTAGCTTTTAGATGAGGTATTGCCTCATGCCTTTGTCCCTAAATGGTCTTTGCACCTAAGGCCCTGGCCTGATAGAAAGGATCCTTTATTATATCTGCCCTGGTTCTTGCCCCAGTCATTCACCTGAAGCTTGAGTGACACAGGTGAGCCATCTAGATCCTCTCTGATTTAGGTTTCTCATTTTCTTTCTTTCTTTCTGTTTTTAAATTTCATTATGCATCTATTTTAAAGATTTATTTTTCTTTGCATGCGAGTGTATTGCACATGCGTATGTGTGGGTACACACACCTGTAGAGCCCAGGTTAGGGTTGGGTGTTTTCCTCCATCGTCTCTTCCTGTTCTTTTGAGGCAGGTCTCTCCCTGAACTCAGGGCTCATGTTTTCGTTGCTAGGCTGAAGCCAGAAAGTCTCAGTAATCCTCCTGTCTCCAGTCACCCACATGGAGCTGGGGTTACAGGCTTGTTCCAGATAATAAGCATGGCTTATTGTGGGGTCTGGGAACCAAACTCTGGTCTCATGATTGTGCAGCAAGTACTCTTTTGTTTGTTGGGCCATCCACCCACCCCTTCTTCCTAATCCATGTGTAATTGTCAGAAAGGTGAGGTTCATGGAGGCTAAGGATTTCCAACAGTAGACAGGTCACTCTCTGAGAAGTTAGTCTCCTCTAAGCCTTGTCCTCTGGAAACCAAGTCTCTTCCTGAAAGTAAGCAAAGTCGGTGGGCACTTGAGTAATATTCCTGCATGTGTGTTTCTGTGAGTAATATTCCTATGTGTGTGTTTCTGTGTACCTACATTCTGACTGCCCACCTCCTTCATGTTGCCTGCACAAACCCTCTACTATACAAACAACATCCTTGTAAATAATTTCATACCAGGTTAGAGAGACAGGCCTTGCTTTTTATTTAAGATTAAAAACTTACTTTTATGTAAAAACTTACACATGTGTGCATGTGTGTGCAGAGGCCAAAAGAGAATATTGCAGGCCACGAATGCCACTACACCTGGCCTATTCTTTCTTAAAACTGTACTGTGTGGTGCAGTATTCTGCTGGGGTGTAACTGCCCCTCATCAACACGTAGGCCACTCCTGGTCTTCCACTGCTTTATATGATGCTGCTGGTGAGCGCGCATGCTCACGCTTGTCCTGAGAGCACCTCTGTTTGAGTACACAGGCATAAATTCCTAAGATGTCTTAGCATGGACCTTGCTCTTCTCTAATTTGATATTCTAAATTGCTCTTAGAGAAGATTCGTCAGTTTAATCGAGAGTGCGAGAGCTCCTGTTTTCCCTCAGCTCCTCGGCGAGTTGTCATGGCTGATTATTCCTCATCTGCGTGATGGAAGGGGCACCTCTCGTGTCTTCCTTTACAGGGTGGGCTGTGATATGTGTCTTTAAGGTCATGTGCACTTCTTGTTGGTGTGCATTTGTTGGGGTTTTTTTCTTTCTGAATTATAGTTGCTTTTTCTGTATGACAGATCATTTTGGAGTAGGGTGCAGATCCCCCTTGCCCTCAGTGTTATCTTTGATTGTGCTAGCTTTCTCCACTGCAGAGAATATAACCTGTATACTCAAATTGGTTTGTCTTTTATGGATTTTGGGTTTTGGGTCATACGTCATGGCATCCGTTCTCCCTTCCAGATGTGACTGTCCTTCCCTCAGTAGCCACCAGCTGTCAATGGCTCCTCAGCTAGGGCCACGGCATCTAGAGCCCATTCGCCTGTCGTGCTTACATTTTTGGCCGGCATGATCTTGTGCAGGTTACGGCAGCTTTTGGAGTTTATGAGTGGAACAGCCATGTCCCGAGTTCATGTATAACAGCCAGCTATGTCCCGAGTTCATGTGTAACACACAGCTGTGTCCCGAGTTCATGTGTAACACACAGCTGTGTCCTGAGTTCATATGTAACACATAGCGTTCATATGTAACACATAGCCATGTCCCGAGTTCATGTGTAACACACAGCCGTGTCCCGAGTTCATGTGTAACACACAGCCATGTCCCAAGTTCATGTGTAACACACAGCCATGTCCCAAGTTCATGTGTAACACAGCCGTGTCCTGAGTTCATGTGTAACACACAGCCATGTCCTGAGTTCATATGTAACACACAGCCATGTCCCGAGTTCATGTGTAACACATAGCTGTGTCCTGAGTTCATATGTAACACACAGTCGTGTCCCGAGTTCATGTGTAACACATAGCCGTGTCCTGAGTTCATATGTAACAAACAGCCATGTCCCGAGTTCATGTGTAACACACAGCCATGTCCCGAGTTCATGTGTAACACACAGCCGTGTCCTTAGTTCATGTGTAACACAGCCGTGTCCCGAGTTCATGTGTAACACACAGCCATGTCCCGAGTTCATGTGTAACACATAGCCGTGTCCTGAGTTCATATGTAACACACAGCCGTGTCCTGAGTTCAAGTGTAACACACAGCCATGTCCCGAGTTCATGTGTAACACACAGCCATGTCCCGAGTTCATGTGTAACACACAGCCGTGTCCTTAGTTCATGTGTAACACAGCCGTGTCCCGAGTTCATGTGTAACACACAGCCATGTCCCGAGTTCATGTGTAACACATAGCCGTGTCCTGAGTTCATATGTAACACACAGCCGTGTCCTGAGTTCAAGTGTAACACACAGCCATGTCCCGAGTTCAAGTGTAACACACAGCCGTGCCCTGAGTTCATGTGTAGCGCACAGCCGTGTCCTGAGTTCATGTGTAGCGCACAGCCGTGTCCCGAGTTCATGTGTAGCGCACAGCCGTGTCCTGGCTGTTTCCCAGCACGCCTTCCCATTCCCTGATCTCTGGCTGGTGCATTCTTTTTGCTTGCTCTTCCCAGATGTTCCTTGAGCCTGTGGAGGCTTGGGAGGTAGCCAGTTCCAGTTTTCAATGGTTGCTTGTTTTTATTCATTCGCACTGTGGGTTCCTCGATTTGGTGTTACCCATGTATAGGCTGTGCAGGTGTGTTATGTTGATTTATGATAGAGTCCATCACGGAGAGGCAGGCATGCCAGCAGGAGAGGGAGGCAGCTGGTCACACTGGGTCCACAATCAGGAAGCAGACAGTGAATAGGAAGTTGGGGTGGGGGGGAGATGGACTATCAGTGCCAGCTCACAGTTATCCACTTCCTCCAAGGAGGTCCCACCTCCCAAAGATTCTGCAACCTTCTCAAATAATATCACCAGCTAAGACCGAGACGTTTAAGCAGGTGAAGCTCTGGTGGGTATTTCCCCTTCACTCACCACAGTTGGGAAGTGGGCATGTGGTGTGGAGTAGCGTGGATTGGGAAGTGGGCATGTGGTGTGGAGTGGAGTGGAGTGGGAAGTGGGCATGTGGTGTGGAGTGGATTGGGAAGTGGGCATGTGGTGTGGAGTGGATTGGGAAGTGGGCATGTGGTGTGGAGTGGATTGGGAAGTGGGCATGTGGTAGGGAGTGGAGTGGGTGTCTGCACTGGCCTCCCTGTGCTGAAGGGAGCTCATGTGGAATCCAAGAAGAGTCATGGGAACCTGTGGTGGGTGCTGGGAAAGAGGGACCTGGGTTCCACATGGCCTAGTGGATTTGTCATGGCTACTTTTGTGGGAATATATCCACACCTGCAGCCTGGAGGAGTGGCCAGGCTGTTTCAGAAACGAGTGTAGGCCGCCAGCAGACTGATAATGGTCTTTCCCACATTGAGGAAGATACCCAGAAAAACTCTGCAGTAGACAGGAGGGTATACCATGTCAGCAACTCCTGAAGGGCAGCGTGGCTGGAGCAAGCTGATGTGAAGAGGCCCGAGACTCTCGAAAGGGTCTGGTGACTGGGAGGAGTGCCTGGGAGCTGTGCTATGGGTTTGGCCCTTTGCTCTCTGGGTCATTGGTTCTCTGCTTTCTCTGTGGATGGAATCCTGAACACATTTGTGTGCTGGACTTCTTTCACATTGGCTGGCTGTTGTTTGAATGCATCTGTTTTACCTTGGGCTGATAATGGATTGCTCTTGGAAAAACCCCATTGGGAACCCTAATTCCAGTGGGCATACCTTCTGGGGGTCGAGCATGCCTGCCAGAGGTGTACAGATGCTCTAAGATTCTTTCAGCTGTGGTTCAGGGAGCCAGTAGAACACAGAGGGGCTTCATCTTGTCTCACCTCCTGGTGATAAGTGGGGGTGCTTGGAAGGTAGAGGGAAGATAAACTATAAGGCAAGGACAGCTTCTGACGTAACGAGCAGCCCTGAGGTGGGAGCTGTCCTCCTGGACAGAGACATGCTCTTTCACCTTGTCCCCAGGAGCCCATTGATACATACACATCCCATCAAGGTTCATCAGAATAGTTTTGTTCTAGGGTTGTGTGGGGACATCTGTTTACTGCTGTGAGGTTTTCTTTCTGTGCATCTGTGTGTGTGTGTGTGTGTGTGTACATGTGTGCAAAAGTGAATGGAGGACAGAGGTTGACGTCACCGTGTTTTCCTCAGCCACTTTTCACTTTAGTTTTTAACAATTCCTCATCCAGTCTGGAGCTTGATAATTTGTCATGCCTGGCTGGCCCCTGAGCCCCAGGGATCTATCTGTCCCCACCTTCCTTTCTCTACCAGCCCTGGAATTATAGGCACATGCCCCTGAACTATATGTGCCCTGCTTTTACACAGATCTTGGGGAACAAACTCACTTGGCAAAGCCATCTCTTGCTATGCTCTGAACTTTTCTAGCTTCCTCTCGTGCTTAAGATATACTTCCCCTCCCCCATATGGCCGAACTTTCACAAAACACTGTGGTGTGTGTGTGTGTGTGTGTGTGTGTGTGTGTGCGTGCGTGTGTGTGTGTGTGTGTGTGTGTGTGTGCGCGTGCGCGCGCGCGCGTCAGCTTGGTTCAGTGACCTCTTTCTCCTGATCTGTTTTCTCCATAATTAACAGCAGTGTCTAATGTCTACAACAACATTGATGGTCACAGTTATGAGGTATTTGTGCTACAACTGGCAGTGCAATAAATGGACTACTGGTAGGCCTTGGGAGTAGCAGGAGCTATAGACATCTAGCTATATTTCCTTTTTCTGCTCCAATGGTGGAAGGGGCTGGTACAGGTTGCCAGGAAGGCAGGCATCATAGAGATGTAACTTAGAGCCGAAATTAATTCAGAGATCCATCAGAGACAGGCCCGGGTCAGAGAGGCCAAGTCGCCTCTGAGATGTCTTCCCTGAGCTGCTGTTTGCTGCTTTAGGAAGAGCTGGTGACTGTGTATGGCCAGCATCTCTTATTCTGTGTGCTTGCTGGGATGTTTCAACATTCCTTCTGGAGACACACATAACCTTTCAGCTTTCTGCAGCTCAGTCTGTACAGCTGTCCCAGTCCTGTCTGCTTTCAGCCTTGGACCTCTTTGGAGACTGAAGCATGACTTGCAGTCCCATGTTTTGTTCTAACCATGTGGCGTCCTAACATCATGTCAGACAGGTCATAAGCTCCAAGGGTTTTGACACTGTCATTTAGACTCTATGGATACTTACACTCTTGCACATACCAACATATATACATGTACCTAAAAATAATAAAAATAAAGTATTAAAAATTTAAAAGTTACTGTTGTGTATGTGTGTGTGTTTGTGTTCTCTCATGCATACATGTGAGTGTTTGTGGGTGCATGTGTGCCACAGGATGTGTGTAGAGGTCAGAGGACAACATTTGAGAGTTTGTTCTCCTTTTCCACCGTGTTGAGGCAGGGTGTCTCTTGTTCTGCTGTTGGACTTTGCACTCCTGGTTAGGTAGCCCATGAGCTTCCAGATGATTCTATCTCTGCTTCCCATCTCGATGTAGGAGTGCTAGGTTTACAGATGTCTGCTGCCACTTCTGGCTGTTTACACAGGTTCTGGGGATGGAAATGGAGTTATCATGTTTGTGTGGCTAGTGCCTTTACCTATTTTCTATCTTCCAGGTCTTGCTTGTTGCTTATCTAGTTTAGTGCTTCATTGATGAATTTCTTGATGGCATTGTAAGCTACAAAAGGGAAACTGACAGTTACTATTTACCATTTTTCCTAAGAGCCTTAGAATAAGGTGATCATGAGGTTATTGAGACCTTGTAACTATTTAACAAGTTGTTGACCAGTAAATGACATTCTATAGGTGGCCTCCACTCCTGCCTCATTCTTCCAAGTACTGCCTGCAGAAGCTAGGCTCGAGTGATCCTGTGGATGCAGGGAGGAAAGAGCCTGGCTGTTCTGGCCTCAGTGTTTTGATCCTTCCAGCAGATGCCATCAACTGGGCTTAGATTGAAGCCATATTTTTTTATTCTTAATTATTATCACTATTATTATTATCACTATAATTATTAATATTATTATTATTGATATTATTACTTAATGGCTTAATATGGGTACAACTTAGATGTGGGCTTATTGTAATACTGGCTTTTCTTTTCTTACTGTTAATCAGAGAAAGAGAATTATATGTAGCTTATGTTTATATATGGTTATAAATATATATGTGCATATATAATGCAATTAGACAATGCAGTTAGGTTAGGATCAAGGACCGTGAAATCAGGACTTCTAAGCCATCCATCATCTCTGTCTTACTCCCATGGTAGACATTACTAGAAGGTCATACCATTCTCTTCCCATCCTCGGAGAGTCAGCCATTGCCAGTTGCCAGGTGTGAGAAATCCTGTTCATCATACTGAACCCAGATTCATCTGGAGACACAGGACATTTGGCCTGCCTCACCCAGGTTTTCTTAGGGAGGGTAAGCAGGCTCTGGAAATGTAATAAGAATAAATGTTTCTTTCTGGCAAATAGCCAAAGTTATTGCTGCTTTGAGGACAAACAAAAGAAAATCCCTAGCTTGTGGTAGGCTTTTCTTCTGGCTGCATGGCCGTCACCCTGTGGGAGCATCCAGACCTTGGCCTTGGTGCTCTTGAACCTGTAGGTTGATTTGTGATGAAGTCAAAGGCCATTACTGAGGAGGCAAGAAGGCACGTGCTGCCTTGTTTTCGGTTGTCACCAGGTCAGCTAGGCTCTAGGTTATTCTAGAGTCAGAATTCCACGTGCAAGGCCAGACTCCAAGTGCAGTGACCAGTTTCAGACGTGGGCAGGATGACCAGATGGTCTCTTTTAGTCTTGCTTTCCAGATATTCTTTTGTACACTTCATGTTTGTGCCTATAGAACCTACTGTGTAGAGACACTGCTGCCGGGTTCATTTTTAGCTTTATGCCTTTGCCCATGGTGAGATTCTGCCCTATTTCTGTAGGTTTATATTTTTCAAAACATACTTTAATAAGTGTACTTTAATGCTTTAGCCTCCCCTCTAGCCTACCATCCACCAGAGGTAAGGGAAAGGAAAGGTTAATAGGGCAAAGGAGAATGTGGACCTGTTTAGAAATAGGTTTTGAGGACAATTCCAGTCTTCATTGTTAGGATATCAGCAGTTCAGGTCATATTAATCAGCAGTAGTAGCTTTATTCACTTGCAAACAACATTCACAAATAAGCAACACCAGTTTGACCCAGAAGAAACCTTGAGGCTCTGCAAATCAGCCTGAGTTTGCTGAATTGGCAAGAAGCTGCTGGAACACCACCAGAAGTGCTTTGGTGTGGGTTTTTTTTTTTTTTTTTTTTTTTTTTTTTTTGTCTATAGAGTCATAACAAAGGATGATCATGATCGGCAAAGAGTGGCAAGGTGAACCAATACTACACACATTGCCCACTGTCTGTTGGGTTATGTTTATAACATCAGCAAAGAGTGACCAGGTGAACCAATACCACACACATTGCCCACTGTCTGTTGGGTTATCACATGCTCCTTTTCCAGGAAGTTTCCAGAAAAACACCACGTGTGTCTGTGTCTGTTCTTAGTGAAACATCCACCCATGTGTCTGCTTTAGTAAAAACATCCACTCATAAGACAGTTTCCAGAAAGACATCACATGACACAACTAAGTCTCCAACGAAACCAGAAATTTTCATTTCATATCTTAATTAGGGTCACCCCTGAACTTGGTTCTATCCATTTTCCTGAGGTAAAATATTCCGTAGATATTAGCATTGAATTCATGCAGGATTCAAACATTGGGTTTACTATGTACCTTGTCTTTGTAAAACTTAGAGCATTTAAATGTAAAATACAACCTGAGGGAATAGCTTATTTACAGCATATGCTGTAATTTTGAGCATATGACCCCAGCTTGTTATAAAACTGTATGTGGTGGTATATACTAGCCCTTGGGAGGTGGAGGCAGGAGGATCAGGAGTTCAAGGTTATCCTTGACTACCTACTAGTTTTGAGGCTAGCCTGAGCTACACGAGCTACTGACTCTTAAAAACAAAAACAACAGATGCAACAACAAATTTGGATAAATTTGAATGAAAGCCAGATCACACATCTCCTCTGTCCTTGCTTAGTCTTGTGAGAGAGTTCCAATCAGTGGTGAGATATGCTGGGAACTTGGGATACAAAGGTCCTGGACTGGAGACATAGTAGGGTGATGTTTGCACCAGGACAGTTCTGGCTCTGATCCTTTGCTCTGATGGCCATTTCAGTGTCAAGTCTCCTTCCCTTTATCCCTGCTGTGCTCTTAGACCTGCAGGGATTATTGACCATCGATTTAGGATTGGTAGCTCTCCTCTAAAACATACGTGTCATGCCAGGTAACACAAGTAGGTCTCCATCTCTTGACCCTTCCAAAGCTGGGCTCCTAGAGGCAATTTAGTCATTGTCCTGACTGTCTTTTGTGATACTCAGCAACATGGAAGGCACCAATGAGCGACTGTTAACCACAAACTGTTCCATAGAAGCAGTCAGTAACACAGGCAGTTTTCATCTTCTGGAAAACAGCCAATGGGAACACAGCAGGTTCTGGATGCAGCAGCGTTGGTACGTTCACCACCTGCTTGTTGAACCGCGCTCAGGTTCCTTCTTGCCCACCCCACCCACGCCCTAGGATAGCATTCTCCACATGCGCTCCATGCATCCCTCACCTGATGCTATGTGGAAACAGGTTCCAGGATAAGGATGGATTTGCCAGGAAGGTGTGAAGTTGAGGGTTCAGGACCCTCACAGACAGGCGACTGAGAGCCCTTCCATAGCCCCATAGTAGTTTTGTAATTTTTTTTTTTTTTTTTTTTTTTTTGCTTTGCTTTTTCGAGACAGGGTTTCTCTGTGTAGTCCTGGCTGTCCTGGAACTCACTCTGTAGACCAGGCTGGCCTCGAACTCAGAAATCCGCCTGCCTCTGCCTCCCAAGTGCTGGTATTATAGGCGTGCGCCACCACGCCCGGCTTTTGTGATTTTTTAAGGATTTATTTTGCTTTTAATTGTGTGTATGTCTCTATGAGGGTTTGAGTATATGCTATAGACATGCACAACCCAGCTTTTACATGCGCTCTGGAGATCCAGATTCAGGTCTTTGGGCTTATGTAGCAAGTGTACTATCTCCCAAGCCATCTGTCTGGCTGGATCCTTATACATTTTGGTGTGGAGTATACTAAATATGCAGAAGAATAGGGAAAGTCGCTCTCCTGGCCCCTCGTATCTTAGCACTGAACCTTTGAGACCAAATCAAACGTAAACAGTCTTGCTTCTTTAGCAGTTTACTTCAGACATAGGAACGGCAAGCAGTGCAGATTGAGTCCCTTGTGCTTTGGGAAGTTAGGTTACAGTCAAGGTGTTGGGAGGGGGGGCAGGCTTTGTTCTTCTGGTGGCTCTGGAGGGAAGGTTTTTCTCTCTCTATGAGAAGTTTTACATCTTTGTAACAATGGTCAAATTTGGCCATTAGGGAGGTAAAGCCAAACTATGAGATCTATTAAAACTGTGAAGGAGGGTTGATTTTTATTTTATTTTTTTAATTCTCATCAATAACCTAATCAATATCTACCTAAATTCCTAAACCCCAAATATAAAGACAGTGGAGCACTGGGAGGGTCTGAGATGGGCACGACAGAGCATGCCCACTTCACTTGGTAATGGAGAGCCTGGGCATCGGCAGGGAACTGTGGATGACAGTGCCTTTGTTCATGGTTCACTCATGTTCACAGGAGTCACCAAGGTAGTTGATGTCTTTCTGGGCACCTGCTGATATGAGCCTTCGAAGGAACTTGTCATGGGCTAGTGTGGTGGGGCACTCTCCTACCACTCTACTCTCCTAGAAAGGCCAGGGCTCTGCCAGGGGGAGGAGGAGAACCAGGGAGCATCTTAGAGGAGATTGAAGTTAGGGATTCTAGATGCTGCTGAGGAGAAGGATGAGAAACCAGAGTAAAGGATACTTTGTAATGTTGTGAGTACTTTGGTTTCCATGAAGGTGACAAATGGTTGTGGGCTGTGTCTTTAGATCGCCTCTGGTCCTTTCTTGGTGGTTTGACTGTAATGTAAGGATAAGTTCATAGAGAAGCCCAGTCGTTGGAAGCTAGAGATATGGTTCAGCAATTCGGAGTGTACACTGCTCTGGCAGAGGACGGAGTTTTAGTTTCTAACCTCACACCCCATTGATTGGCTCACAACAGCCTGTAACTCTAACTCTAGCTCCAGGGAATCTTCAAGCTTCCGTGGGTACATGCATGTTTATGATACACACAGAGAAAGACACACTTACAAATAAATAAAAATCTTAAACAACTTATCTGTCTCAGGGATTGTGACTTCCTAGTTTTTTTTTTTTTAAGTTAAATCTTTAAAAAATTTATTTAGTTATATGTTGGAGTAGTTTGCCTGCATGTATGTGTGTGCACTGTGTGCATGCCTAGTGCTTGAGGAGGTCAGAAGCCGATAAGGGATCTCCTGGAACTGGAATTACGGATAGCTGTGAGCAGCCAGCAGAGGTGAGAACTGAACTCCAGTCCTCTGCAAGAACAGGGAGGACTCTGAACTGCTGAGTCATCTTTCCAGCTCCAGAGTCACAGCTTTGTTAATATCCCCACAGACAATGCAACAATGTAGTCTTTCAAGACTTCCGAGCCTGGGACTGTTGTTGATACTCTGTCAGCAGCCATCATTTCTTAGTCCTTTCTACTGTTTTCTGTTCTCAAGAACCGCCTAAGACTGTAGCAAACCGCTCTCAATCCGGGTCCTGGTTCACTAACAGATCTTGCCAGTTGTGAGATGCCATGAAGTAGTTTGCTACTAATTACCAGCAAAGGAGCTGAACATTGTGTGTGACTTACTTTACAGAAGATTGGTAGCAGGGTTAGCCTCATAGTAAGACTGTTTTTTATTTCCATAACAGTCTTGTAAACTGTTAATATTGAGTAGACTAGACCCAAGTTTAGCTGCTGCTGAGGCTGCGTGCCTCTTGGGCGCTGCTGAGGGCAAGCGTCATGGTACAGCCTTGCCTGTCTTTAGTACTGTGGTTCATGTGTGTCTTTTGGTTGTTCCACTGGCTCTTGGTGATGAAGTAAAAGTACAAAGAATGGGATCTATGTTTGGATGCAGTTGTGATAATTATTTCAACTGCCTAGGAAACTACTGGGAGGAATGCCCATTGCCAGCTATACAGGTGTAATTCTGGCAAAGAGAATGCCAAGCTGTAGACGGCAGGGGTGAGGGAGTCTGTTGAACAAACACACCTTTGGGGAAAGAATGGATCATTTAAACTATATGTGTTCACAGGTGTGAACACACAATCTCAGGTGTCATTTATTTGAATATCAGTGTCTCACTTGTGTAAATGTTGGCCCCCCCACGAAATAAAAAACATTAAGGTGAGCCGGGCGTGGTGGCGCACACCTGTAATCCCAGCACTTGGGAGGCAGAGGCAGGTGGATTTCTGAGTTCGAGGCCAGCCTGGTCTATAGAGTGAGTTCTAGGACAGCCAGGACTACACAGAGAAACCCTGTCTCGAAAAACCAAAAAAAAAAAAAAAAAAAAAAAAAAAAAAAAAACCCAAAACATTAAGGTGATGTGACAGTCTAGTAAACAGTCAAGTGCTTTATTCAGTTCTACAAACTACACCTCTCATAATATTTTCTCACTCTCTTAATACTGAGCACTGAGGTTGTAAGTCTTTATCAAGCATTCTGGAATCTTCTTAGTGTTTAGCTCCTATTGAGCTGAAATCTGGTATTTCTCAGATCTTCTTTCTGACTTCATTTGTCCCTCTGCACTCTGTGTATTCAAGTCACCAGGACACCTGTTCCTTTATCTGTTGGGAAACCAGACAGAGCTGGGAGTAGGAGGGGGTGCGGGGAGAAGAGGGAGCATGTTTAAATTTCAGAAGTACTAGGTAGAAGCTCACTTGGGCTCTGATCATGGTTCTGTTCCTGACTTTCATAAGTTTAGACAATCCGTTGCACATCTCTCAGCTTCAGTTTTCACACACACACACACACACACACACACACAACATGTACGGTGACTGAAGAGGTGGCTCAGTGGGTTGGAGTGTTTGCTGCTTTGAGGACCAGCTCCCAGTTCCCAGCACCCAGGGGATCTGACATCTTCTTTTGGCTTCCATGGGTTCTCACATACAGAAACACATATGTTTCTTTTTTTCTTTTTTAAGTGAACAGAACTTTAATTTTTTTCCCCACTGCTTGACATTTTAAAATAATCTCTGATACATGCTGGCCATGGGAGGTCTCTGTTAGTTCAAGACCAGCTTGATCTATAGCCAGCTAGTTCTGCATGTGCGACCACTCACTGAGGCACACCTGGTTTTCTCATTATCAGATATGGCACTTCCAAATTAGAAGAGATTTTTGGGTATCTCTACTAGGTAAGGGATGGACTTGGCAAAGATGGAAGTTCAAAGAGATGTAAAGTTTGCTCCTTGCTCAAATATTTCATGAAAGCTAATCTTAATGCTTAGAGCTAAGTAGCACTAGGTTAAATAGCCCTTCAAGTCACACGTGGGGTAATTGGTTGCTTGTTAAATTGGATAAATCTTCTTCCTGGGTCACCAGTTCTGTAGAAATGGGCTTCAAGATTCACAGAATTTAGAAAATAAGCAGATTATTCATCAGGGGCCTTTTTAGATGCTTTAATACATTTATCTCCTTAGTGAATATGTATGTACATAATCTTTGGTCCCTGAGACTTTGTTCAGGGGGTCTCCTTTTCTTTTAAACCATGTCAGTTTGCTGGTTGGAGAGAATTGTCTTGGGAAGTTAGGAGAAGGATGGGTGTGTTGAGTTGAAAATGGGGCTAGAGTGCTGGTTTAGTAGTTAAGACCATTTGCTGCTCTTCCAGAGGACAGGAGTTTGATTTCCAGCACCCACATCAGGTGGCTCCTAAGAACCTGGACCCAGGGGATCTGCTCGCCTTTGCTGGATCCCGTGGACGGCTCTCTCCACACATGCACACACTGCTCTACCCCGTATGGACATCTAACGAAAATAAAAGACTTTAAAAGGGCTTGATGTGGCCTCAGCCTTTAATCCCAGCATTTAAGAGGTAGAAGTAGGTGGATCTGTGTGAATTGGAGGTCTACATAGCAAGTTCCAGGTCAGCCAAAGCTACAAGTGACCCTGTCTTAATAAAAACCAAAAAGGAAAAACAAACAAACAAACAAACAACAACAACAACAACAAAAAACAAACTTAAAAGTAAAAGTTGAAAAATCAGCAGTGGGAAGGTAGATCCTTGAGCACCTGGATAACTAGGGCGTCATGTTGACACTTTGTTTCAGAAGTAAGGACAGAAAGAAACAAACCCAAACCAACTAACCAAATGTTAAAAATGGGAGCTGAGGTGGTTTATAGCTGGGAAGGCCAAGGGAACTTGATTGAAGACCTAGGATCGCCCAGGAGAGACATTTAGAAGAGTTTGTGGATTGGGATTATTGAGGTGGGTAGAACACTGTCCAGCTGAAGCCCTGCACTGCATACAAAGAAAACAGTGACTGGGCTTTGGAGAGTCCCTGCAGCTCTGACAGAGCCTCCTCATGACCCGCCTGCCTCCCGAGCCTAACAGAGAAGCAGGACTGTGCTTCCCCTGAGCCCGAGTGCTTTCTCACTGCTGCTCTGCCCTAGGCCCACTTTAAAGGCATAACAATCTCTCCCCTCCCTCCTCCTTCATGTGCAGGATTTTCAGTGTACTTGTTCTGTTATTTTTCTGTTAAACTCTAATTCAGTCATTGGGCATGGGGGTGGGGGAGGGTGGAGGAATGGAGGAGTGGAGGGGTGGGAGGTGGGGGATGGGAAGCAAGTTGTGCATCAGCGTTTTGTCTCTCTGCTTCCAGAGTGTGATGGGGTGGCATGCTGCTTGGCATCCCTGCTGTCATGACTACCCTGCCCTGGTGGGCTGCACCCACAGACAGTGAGCCCCACCAAACCCTTCCTTCCTGAAGTTTTGTCAGGTATTTATTTGGTCACAGCAACAAGGCAAGCAACTATTATAGAAAGGCGTCCCATCAACATCTCCGAGGCCAATATATACTTACATAGGTGTAGAGGATGGGGAGGGGGCTATGGAGACCCCCTGAGTTGCCAAGACAGGGGTGTAGAATGGAGCTAAGGCATTCGCTCAAGCCTCTCAGGTTGACCCAGGGATTCAGTGGGACTCAGTTCCCCACTCCTCACCTTCACATAGTTCCATTTTGGCACCAGCTGTATCCAGCTTCAGCAAGGGTTTACAGTGGCACCATTTCTGACATGTTGCTGCAAAGGGCTTGTGGCACCAAAATAGAACTTGGACGCTTCTGACTCTTAAGTGGTTGTGCTGGCTAGTTTTATGTCAATTTGACACAAGCTAGAGTTATCAGAGAGGAGGGAACCTCAATTGAGAAAAATGCCTCCATAGAGTCAGGCTGTAGAAAAGTCACTAGGACATTTTCTTAACTGGCAATTGATGGGGAAGGTCTCAGTCCCTGGTGGGTGAATCCACTCCTGGCCTTACGGTCCTGGGTTCTATAAGAAAGCAGGCTGAGAAAACCATACGGAGCAAGCCAGCAAGCAGCACCCCTTCACAGCCTCTGCATCAGCTCTCTTCTCCAGATCCTACCCTGACTTCCTTCGATAATGAGCAATGATGTGGAAGAGTAAGCCAAATAAACCTGTTCTTGCCTTTGGTCATGGTGTTGCATCATAGCAGTAACTCTAACTAGGACATTGTGCCACGACTGAGTTTCTAAAGCCCATCCCTGCGGCTTGCTGTCATTGCATCAGAATCTACTAGCGAGAGGGCCAGGAGTCCCAATTGTGGACTTGAATGTAAGTGGGGTAGAACCAGCCTGACTCTATTGGGCCTAGTAAGTTCTGTATAGACCTGCCAAAATTTAGACTGCATTAGATCCTGTGCCCAAGGTCAGCTCAAGGAATGTCTGAGAAATGCATGTGCTGTAGGGTCCAAGCCAACGTACTGAAGAGTCAGAGTTTTCTGTGGCTGAATCGTTGCTGCCCTTGAGGTATAGATCAAATGGGTGGTGGTGGTAGGTACCGTTACCAAGGTCCTCAGATGCACATGTTCTAAAGTGTGTAGTCCCGTTAGCTGGTCCTGTGCCAGCTGCCTGAGCTTTGCCTTTGCGTGTGGCCTAGTGTCTGAGTGATGGTTGTGTCCCTACTGTACTCTCAGTCATGTGTTCTTTTCTGAACTCTGTCGGGAATCACTCATCACAGAGATGACATGTTAAATATTTCTGGGATGCACACGATGGCAAAAGACATGCATGTTTCAATCCTGTGCTACAGGATTTGAATCAGAGAGTGCTGATGAGGGGCCAGAGATAAATCAGTGCTTAAGAACTCTTACAGAGAACCTGAGTTCTGGTCAAAGCCCCATTATCAAGTGGTTCACAACTACCTATAACTCCACTCTAGGGGATCTGAGATCTGCAACACACACACACACACACACACACACACACTCACTCACTCAATTAAAAAAATAAATCTTTAAAAAAAAAACCCAAGGAATTTATTTTCCACAGCCTAGACATTTTACTGAGTTACAAAACAGTAGAAAGAGGGCTTTAGAGAGTCACTGATCTATTCAAAAGGATTTTCAAAGTTTCTACTACAACCCAAACTCTGACCTAATTTGACATTTTACAGTGCAATTCATGCTGTTAGAAGATGAGACGAATATTTGTTTCTAATTTTTCCTTTATCTGTCTAGTGGCTCCTTGTCTCCTCAGAGAGAAAGGGGGGTGGGGCTGGAGAGTGAGAGAGCTTATTTGCATAATTTGGCCAGACAACTGGGTTCTTTTGCATTTCTTAGCAATGTTTCAGATTTGCCATCTTGGGGTGGGGGATTGGTTTTTGATGTGTAGGGAGAGTGATAACTGATTTTAATATACGATAGTATATGCTGAGTTTTAAACTCTTAAGCGGTAGGAAAAGAAAACCACCAATGTGTCCGAGAGCTTTCAAGACCTGAAGCCAAGCAGCTTAATTTCTCAGTGGAAGCTTTGGGGATAGCATGTCTTAGGAGGTGGGGCCCCTGTAGAGTGGCAGGTGGGAGTGGGGGCGGTGTGGATTCTGGTCCGTCGGGGCTGGCTTCGTCAAAGCTTCATGCCAGACTCCATTTGCTTCTGAGGGGTGAGCTTTGGGGTTGGAATAGATGCTTCATAGTAAGAAGGAAGGTGACTGGCAGAGGCGGGACTGTTTAGAAATTGCCGTACGGGACCTTCCTTTACCAGGGCCTTGACTGCAGGGTCAAGAGCCACAGTGTCCCCACATGTAGAGAAAATAAATAAAAGTTTTAAATGGTGAAACTATCAACTGTGATTAGGTCTTTTTAGTCGTTTGGGAATCTTTAAAAATTATCATTATTTTTAGTTCAGCGTATGCTTGCCTGGGTCTGTGAATGGGTTTATGTATGTTGTATGTGTGAGTACAGGTGTCCATGAAAGAGGCTGACAGTTGCCAGATCCCTTGGAACTGGGGTTGCGGGCTGTAGTGAGCCACTCAGCGTGGGTATTGGGAACTGGCCGATCTTCTGTATGAGCAGCAAGCGTTCTTTACTGCAGAGTTCCCTCCCGAGTCCCGGTGTTGATGCTCTGCCAGCTATGTTAGAGAAGACTAAACCTTGCGTATTGTACAGAGAGGCAACCCTCCTGACCCCCTTCCCTATCTTCTTATCCAGAGGGGCAGGGCCGGAGTGCCGTTAATCTGTGTAGCGTGAGCTGACAGCTGGAGACTCCCAGCTTGCTCCAGCTGTTCCCAGGCATCAGGGTTTTTCTCCGCCGTGATGGTGACTGGAGGCTGCCTTAGAACTCATGATACCCAGCTAAACTTAAATAAGCTGATAAACAGTGAGCTATCTTTGAATTATAAATATGTTCCAAATGTTGAGTGGGGCCCTACTTACTGAGTGATTTATCTGTGTTGTACCCTCACTAACCAGACCCGTCACTGGTGAATGCCAGCTAGTCCATCAGTAAAAGATTCAGAGTTAGCTGGATGGACCTTGGAAGAAGAATGGATCTGATGGCAGATAGGGAGAGAGGTAATCTGATACTGTCAGCTTATTATTTTTGTGGGGAAGAATATTGAAAACATAGATCCTAGATATGGGTTGGAAAATAACTGCAAAGACATCTGTTGATTGTGTCTTCAGATGTTTAAGTAGCTGCTAATCAGATAGTAAGGCATGGTTTGGATTCCGGAGAGTAGCCGTTGAGACTGCAGACTTCTTGAGTCTTAGCACAATGTGTAGTACAGGGTATGAGGACAGTAATAGAAATAGATATAGAAATAGAAATAGAAGCAGTTTATGTAAAGAAAGAAACAAGGCTCTCCTGAGGCTGGAAGTGGGCTAGGGACCTGGGAAGACAGCCACTCAAAAGCACATGAGTTCTGGTCCTTTGTCGTTCATTTATGTGGCACCCGCCTCCTTCTGCAATAGTCTTCTTGCACATGCTCAGTTTGCTCTGTGTATCCCAGTAGGGATGGGCTCTCAGTGTCTCTCTGCCAACTGTGTTCTTTTCTATGTTAATTTTAATGCCTCTTTCTTTACATCCACACCTGCCCTCTGTGATGCTGTGATCTGAATATGGCAGGTGTGGAAGTCAGAGCTCTAACACAGGCTCCTGTATTTCTGTACAAGTGCCTTGGTACCTGCCTGAGGCAGAGACCCAGGGAGGAAGCTGCTGTGGGTCTTTTTCTGGCTGTGTTTTTTTCTGTTGACCAAGAATGCCAGCAGCTCGGCAGTGGCTTTATGGAACATGAATAACGGAAGCTTGATTCCAGGTGCCCCACCTCCTTGTTGACAGTAACTGCCATGACATTTGTTTTATTTATTTATTTTCTTATGGTGATGTCTTTAGTCAGACTCCTGTGTGAGGATTCAAAGATGTGTGTGTGTGTTGAGTGAGGCAGGCCAGACTTGAGTCATCCGTTCCCTGTGCTCTCCATGGGACCGTGTTCCCCTAATGCACTCTTCTCTGGTTCAGGGCGCAAGGCTGGCGTTCAGGCTGGTTCTTTCTCCTGAGTGTTTTGGAAGCTAGAAAATGATATCCTGAGGGTTCTGCCAAGTCTGAGCACTTCTTGTAGCTGCTGGGAGGAAGGTGGAAATCATCAGCTGTTGGATCTTTTCTTCCCAGGCTGGGCCTGGCTGCCAAGTGCCGACCCCCACAGCAGCTGGTGGGAGACGTGAGTGGGTGTCTTGCCCAAAGGGCCTCTGAGGGTCAGAGGAGAGGGCTCCATGCCAAGTTCCCCCAGATCAGGGACACATTACACTTTCTGTTGGGGTTTTGAAGACCTAACAATTTGTGGCTTGGTTTAGGCTTTTCTTTCCCCCAAGGGACTGTACAATTTAATGACTCAACTCTCATATACTCGGGATGTTCCCTTTCTACTGATGTCGGTTTATAGAGTCCCAGCAAATGTTTATACAAAAGGGGAGAAAGAAGGGACCTTTGGGACTCCGAGGGTGGGCTTCAACTGCTGTCCCTATGTACTGGGGAGTGTGGGCTGCAATACTTTACTGCCCAGTGACTCTGGTGTCTAGGTTCACTAAGGGGTCAGCTGGCTGGGCTTGAATGAGGCATATTTGGGAGGCTGGTTCTTCAGGGCTGTGAGTCTGTGGTTGGTGCCTGGAAGGGAAATTTCATGACCCTGGGGGTAGGAATATTTCTATGAGGTAGATAAATAGGTGTGAGGTTTCGGGTGGGTGTCTCCCCAGGAAGTTGGGTGCACACCCCCTCCCACCCCACTTTCTCCTCTGACTTGTCACCATGGAGTTAACCTTGCTACTAGGGGTAGGAGAAGCCATTGGTATGGTGGAGGGTTTGGCTAAGTCCCTGGAAACTGGCTTCTCTCAGTCTGAGGACTGACTCAGAACAGCCTAGGAAGGACCACATTCCCTGGGGTAAGGACCCGAGGAGATGGCCTGAGGAGCATTCCCCCCAAGGCTCTGCCTTCCTGTGGCTGGCCTTGTGCAAACTGGTGCTTTTCTTTTTGCCTAGGTCTATACACCAGGAAGTATGCGTCCCTTTAGCTTCTGTGAAGGGCTGGCGGCAAAGACCTGTTGAGATAACTGGTGTAGTGATGTGTGTGTGTGTGTGTGTGTGTGTGTGTGTGTGTGTGTGTGTGTGGTGTGGGAGGTTGCAAGCCACAGTGCCTATTTGGAGGTCAGAAGACAACCCTGTGGAGTCAGTTCTCTCCTTCTAACTTTCCACAAGTTCTAAGGATTGACTTCAGGTTTTCAAGTTTGTGTGACAGGTACCTTTATCCACTGAGCTATCTTGTCAACTCTCTTAAATGAAAAAACAAAACACAAAACAAAACAAAACAAAACAAAACAAAACCCCAACCCTTTTTAATTGAAATAGTAACTTCTGGGGAACATCCTTTCTGGACTTACCGCTTTATTCACAGGATTAGAATTAGGAAGTATGGGCCAGGAAGCCCTCATGGTGTGCCACAGCTGCCTGGGATTGACTGGGAAAGGAAAGGCTGCAATTCATGAGTCAGTAGGTGTGTCCCTATGTGAGATGGCATGATGAGGGCCTTGGAGTTCATGGAGGTGCAGGTCCCACCAGGGACATGAAGATATCAGATAGCCAATAGGAGAGGAGCGCGCCCGGAGTCATAAAAGATACAAAGATAGGAAGGTCCTGTACGGTCAGACTGGCAGAGGTTGTTACAGATGTGCCTGCAGCTGTGTGGGAGTGATTAATTCATATTTTTACCTGCACACCCAGTGTTGGTTGTGAGGTGTGCCTGGATAAGTTTAGAGTGGCCTGTACCTCTGGTCCCTACTCTTATTCCTGCATGGCTATTGTACTGGAGCAACATTCTGGAAGGCTTCCAACAGCCCATGGATGACCACACCTCCCTTGGGTTCATAGGTGGCGTTTGAGAGTCACTGGAAAACGCCTGCATGAGATGGTGCTCTGCGTTAGCTCCGGCTGCTGTGTGCTGGCCTTCCTCCTGGGCCATGCCTCCCGGCCTCTTCTCATACCTGGGTTTCCTAGGGCCATCTGCAGAGTCCATCCCCTCTTCTATCTCACCTTCACTTTCCGGATAAAGGGGTCTAGCTGGCTTTCCATATTAGGGAAGCAAAACCCTTACCCACTGAAACCCAAAGACCTCAAGCTCATTCTATTAATATTATATTCTTGGGCACAGCTGCCGGGGAGATGTTTGTAATAGCCCAGGTTTGTTCTGTGGCTCCTCCCTTCAAAGCCCTAAATGAGTTGTAGTCATCTCAGAAGGTCCAAACTCCTTTCATCCTTTGTGTCTTTGTGCGAGTGCACTTCTGTGCCGCATAGGAGGCCAGAGGATGATCTCAGGTCTTGAGTCTCAGATGTCATCCACCTTGCCATTGAGCCCCAAGGATTTGTCTGTCTGTCTTCTCCTTTCTAGCACTTGGGTTACATGTTTATGTTACCATGGCAGCTTTAAAAACCAACTCCAAACAAGCCAAGACCACTCAGATTCTAGTTGGGCGAGTGAGACATGCCTTTTATCCCAGCTCTCAGAACCTGCAGAGGCAGGTGGATTGTTAAAGAGTCCAGGGCCAGTTATGCCTACATGTTGAGTTCCAGACCCGCCTTCACTACATAGCGAGACCCTTCACAAATAAACAAACACACAAAAACAAGCAAATGAATGAACAAAGCAATGGAGTGTGGGTTTCAATCTCAGGTCCGGTGCTTGCAAGGCAAACACTTTACCACACGAATTGTCTCCCCAGTCTCTACTTTATCCCTTCCGGTCATCTCAATGTCTTCTGCCCCATAGCTCCCTTACTTGCTAGCAATGTGGATCAGTAGAGCTATGGCAGGGTGGGGCCCCAGGGGATTTATGTGTTCTCTGGGTCGGCATCTTGTGCAGGCGACTTTGAATTTGACACCTCTGTCACAAAGCCAGTGCCTGGAACCCATGGAGCCATTCCTGGTATTCATCACTCAGGTGGTATTTATAGCACTCCCAAGACAAGTTATTGCCAAAGGAGGTAGTGACACTTACTAGACCACGTAGGAGACAGAGCTGAGCAGACTCTTTCTCTGGCTAAGTTTAGACTGTCCATGGCTGCTAGGCCCTGAGCTTGCTGGGAGAATGCACACGTTCAAGGGTTTCTGGTTCTGCTAAGTGTCTTATTATCTGGACTGTTTCTAGCTCTTTCATCCTGCAATACCAGGCTTGTTGGCGTGCTGGTACTGGGTTAGCAAGCTGGGGCGTGGGAAAAGACCTGATAGTTGGACATTGTGCATGACTGGCTAATTTTCACAGCATGTGAATGCCTGCCTTATAGCCTCGCTTGCCCTTGGCATTGTCTGCCCCTGGTCAAGGGCAGTCTGCATGGGGTTTGTATTAGTCAGCTCAGCCTGCTGTAACAAAGCCCCATGCACACAGGAAATGCATTTCTTCACGGCTCCAGAGAATGGGCTCTGAGGTCAGAGCGCTAGGGGTCTGGCTTTGGCTCTGTCACTGGCCTGCAGACTGCTTCCTGTAGCCTCATGTGACGGAGACAGCAAGTAGTTAGGTAGTTACACGAGTGTCTTTTAATGTAAGACCACTAACTTCATTGTGATGTCCCTGTCACCTGAGCTTCCTAGTAGGAGCTCATCTCCCAGCACCCACACTGGAGATTAGAGCTTTAACAGGACTGGGGGTGGGAGGAGGCAAACAGTAGGGTTTCTTACTGATCATGAGCTACATATTTTGTCCTTTTAATTTTTATTATATCAGAGTACCTCACCACCCTCCTCTTCTCCCACTTGTCCTTTCCTCCCAAGACGATTTCACTTCTGCTTTCTGCTCTTTGTCCATATGTGATTTTGTGTATCTGTACAGTCCAGGGAACTCAAATGATCAGAAGTGTGATACGTGTGTTCCTAAGATTGACTTGATTCACCTCCTGTCACCTCCTGTTGTCTCCATTTTCCCACAAACACTATGCCTTTCTTCATGATAGCTGGAAAATGATTTGATCACATATATACACCACATTTTCCTTCTCCGTCCCTCAGTGGACGGACCCCTAGGGTGGGTTCTTTAAGTTAGCTGTTGTGCATAGTGCTGCAGCAGGTGTTGTGCAGGCATCTCTGTGATTGTTGACTTGAAAGCTTTTGGGTAAATAGCCAGGCTTGCTGTGTCTGGGTCATATAGTCCATCTTTAGTTTTCTCGAGGAGCCTCCGTGCTTGTTTCTGTAGCGGCTGGACTGTTTTACCTTCCTGGCCACAGTGTGTGCAACCTCCTCCCTCCATGTCCTCAAGGCTGATGGTTTTCCTGATGGTGAATTGCAGATTCTGTGTATTGTTAGTGTGTCCGTGTGAGCCACGGTGTACGCTCGGCAGTGAGAGGACAGTGTGTGGAAGTCGGGTCTCTCCTTCCACCCTGCAAGGGACGCTCTCTTGTTTCTGCTGAGGCATGGCCTCCAGCCTAGCTGGCCTGAGAGTGTGTATGGGATTCTCTTGTTTCTGCTTTCCTTTCCAAGGCTGGAGCACTGGGATTTCAGACATTCTCTGCCTCACTGGGGTTTTCAGTGTGGGTGTCTGGGATTGAACTCAGCTCACCATACGCTGTTACCTGCTGAGCAATCTCTGTGGGTCCAGCTTTAATTTCTTTAAGGCAGGGGCTCTGGATGCTGGAGGAAAACTGGTCTCATCTTCTTGAGGGTGAGACTTCTGCTGGCTTTGGGGAACCTCATCCCAACACCAGGAATTCCTGCTGGAACAGTGGTAAAGAGCTTAGAAGGGGCTGGGAATGGTTGGTGTGTGTTAGGCTTTCTCCTCGCCTCTAGACTGTAGAGCTCCGATGTGCTGAGGCACCCAACAAAGGGAAAGTGCATAGGAGTGTGTGTAGGCGAGCGCTTGCCCAGGTGTGCGTGGGAGTGTGCTGGTAGAAGAAGGATGTCAAGGGATGGTGGCAGAGCCACTTTCTCTTACTTCACCGCTTGGCCTCCAGCAGTCTCTCCTTCATTCTGGTTGACCCCTGACCAGGGTCCTAGTGTGCTTTTCTTTTGTGGGGTTTGTCAGAGCTCAAGCCCTCTTGTGTCATTAGCCATGCTTTGGAATTGGTATGTTTAAAAGCAATTTTGCCAGAAAAGTGGAAAAAGCCGTTTCCTTCGGTGACGTTGATGTGACAGTCAAGTCTGTCCAACTGTTTCTTACCTAGTGTTGTTAGCCTTGGCGTCCCTGCCCTGGGATGTGGAAATCTTGCCTGTGTGAGTCAACAATGGTGCCTTTATTGGTCAGTTGCTTCTCTGCAGCCCCACTGGAATCTTGGTCACAGTAAGAGCTTATGCCGTGATGGCAAATATTGGGGACAAAGCTGGCTCTTGTGCCTGGGCCTCTTTCCAGTGTCTCTTCATGCTGTGTGTCAGGCAAGGTCATCCTGCTGCCTTTCTTTAGAAGGGATTAAAAGTAGTAACTTTACAGAGATGGCTTAGTAGTTCTCTTGCGGAGGACCTGTTCAGTTCTCAGCACTCACAATAGGTGGCTCACAACGGCCTATTTGAGGCCTTTTTTCTGGATACCACAGGCACCTGAACTCACATGCACACACACTCCATACATATCTAGAGACGCATAATTAAGTGTAAAATATACCTTAAAAAAGATGTAGCGTGCATGGAATCGTTCACATTTGGGGCCTGGTTCTTGGTGTGTTTCTGATTTCTCATTCTTAGTTGGAGATGGACCGTGTGTTGAGGCCAATGGCCTGATTGGTTACATTTGTGTCTTGGGATTTGTGTGAATGTATAGTGTGGTGAATCTATGGGGTTTTGTGGGTGTATGCACAGATGCATGAGAGTGTGCATGTATGTAAACATGCATGTATGTAGAGGCCAAAGGTCAACAACCAGTGTCTTCAGTAACTTGACCTTTATTTTCTGGGACAGGCTCTCTCACTGAATCTGGAGATCGTAGATTTGGTCAGACTTTTAAAAGCAATGGGGATCCAAACTCAGGCCTTCATGGTTTTGGCAGCAAGCATTTGACACACTGGGCCATTTCCCTAGATCTGGTTGTGATATTTGGTGCCATTTCGGGGCTGTCTCTGCCTTCAGGAGGTGGAGAGGCTCTACACGCAGTAACTCCAGGGTGATGCATGGTTGGGATGGCCCTGCCACCCTCAGGTTCCCCGGCCTATTTAACAGGGATTCTTTCTTTCTGCACTCCCCTCTCACCTCTGTTCCTTCTGTCTTATGACTAGCAGACATGAAAGAAGGCCATAATAGTGACACCACAGTAACTGAGGTTGCTGACCCACCTGGCTTGGGCTGTAACTGGAAAGTGGTGAGCTCTAGTTTCCCTGGGAAGGTGAATTAGAGATGAGTTAATCTGCTCTTTCTGCCTCATAGGGCAGGAGGATAAAAGATGATGAACTGTCAAGTACCTTACTTAATAGGATGGCGCATTGAGACGCCAGTACCTGAACGATGTTACACTGTTCTTCTGCCCCATGGGATGACTTGGCAACTGAGAAAGAGTTGGCAGGGTTGGAGGTAGGAATATGTGTGTGTACAAGTGTACACATGAGCCTGCAAATGAGTGTGCACAGGTGTGCCTGGCTGCACAAGTCTGGGTCTTTTTCTTAGTTAACAGTAAGATGATGGTCCAGTCAAATCTCTTTTTTGGCCTTTCAGCTCAAACCTGAAGTTGACTGGGTTGAGCCTTAGGTGTTCCGGGGCAGATGCATTTTTCTTTCTCTGCTCCCTATGGTGCTCTCCTAGTTCATGACCTTCCAGTCATAGTTGGCTTGAGACTGTAGAGCTATCTCAGGTGCTAAGCTGTAGACCAAGCCTATAGGCTGTTGCTGTTTCTCTCTTTGTCCTGTCTGAGAGAGAAACTTGATTTAAGACTGGAGACCTGGTGAGATTACCCAGCAGTTGAGAGCATTTACTGCTCTTGCAGAGGACCCAGATTCTGTTCCCAGCAGTGACACAGTAGCTCACAATGGTCTGTAACTCAAGATCTGATATCCTCTTCTGACCCCTTCTGGCACTGCTGCTGCACATACATGAACACAGGTACATCACATACATGTACACATATACATATACATAAAGGAAATATATTTAAAAAGAGATCAGTTTTCATCAAATATTTGAGAGAGATAAATGTATTAGAAGCACAAGGGCAGTCCTTCCTGCCACCCTCTTCCTCTGCTGTGACCCGAGGCCTTTAGTAAGAAGTTTATGTTAGTTAGGTTTCAGGTACCCACCGAAGTGCTCCATCAGGGGTGAGGTGTGGCTCATTTGGAAGTGTTTTCCTAGCACACACAAAGCTCAGGGCTCTATCCCCAGAACCACATGCACGAGGACTGGTGTGTACACTGTAATCGTGGCACTTAGGAGGTGGAAGCAGAAGGCTTGAGCTCGCTCTTGGCTACATAGTGAGTCTCAGGTTGGCCGGAGACGCGTGAGACCCTTGTCTCAAAAAAAGAAGGAAAAAAAAAAGTCTGCTTCAGGCAAGAACATTAGTAACGTTCCCATCCCATTTCTGTTCCCATTAACATTGATTAGGACCCAGGTTTCCTTGAGGGGCTGCAGAGAGATCATAACAGGCTATCTTGTGGGCTGTAGAGATGGCTCAGCAGCTAAGAGCACTGACTACTCTTCCAGAGGTCCTGAGTTCAATTTCCAGCAACCACATGGTGGCTCACAACCATCTGTAATGGGTTCTGATGCCCTATTCTGGTGTGTGTGAAGATAGTAACGGTGTACTCACATATATAAAATAAATAAATTAAAAAAAAAAAAAAGAAAGAAAGAAACATGCTGTTTTGTGTCCTGGTGCATTTCAGCCTTGGGAAGCATTTGATGTGCTCCAAGCTTACCCGGTAACTGACCCCATGGTAGTGTGTCCTGTAACACTGGGATTCTGGGTAGGGGTGCTTGTTTTTGTAACAGAAAGGAGCCTCTAGCTGGCTCTTGTAAGAAGCAGACCCCTTGCTCATTTCAAGTATGTTTAGTTATTGTGATGGTTTGTATATCTTTGGTCCAGAGAGTGGCACTTCTAGGAGGTGTGGCCTTGTTAGATTAGGTGTGTCACTGTCGGCATGTACTTTAATATCCTCGTCCTAGCTGCATGGAACCCAGTCTTCTCCAAGCTGCCTTTGGAACAAGGGGTGGAACTCTCAGCTCCTCCAGCTCCATGTCTGCTTGGATGCTTCCATGTTCCTGCCTTGGTGATACTGTACTGAACTTCTGAACCTGTAAGCCAGCCTCAACTAAATGTCCTTATAAGAGTTGCCTTGGTCATGGTGTCTGTTCACAGCACTAAAACTGTAACTAAGACAGTTGCTTTGAACAGGGTTTTGAAGTTGAGCATAAAGAAGTGTTCAAGCTATAGATCTAGAACTGAACAGATTCTTGGGAACTACATTCAGATCATGTGGAAGATAGGAGCCAAACCACAGCGGCCCCTACTAGTGATGGCATCTTCTCCCAGAGCCTCCATCCTGACATTTCATGACTAGACTGAGCAAGTCCTCCTGTTTCTGCTGCTTTTTCTCCAACATGATGTTGAGAGGACCCTGTGCCTTGTCTCAAGGGCTGTAGGTCTGTCAGCCCCACCCCCGCCCTCTGCCTGTGCCCTTCCTGTATTCACATCTCCTTCCCTGTTAGCTACCTCTCTTGTCACTGTGACGTAATACTATCAAGAAGTAGCTTAGAGAAGGAAGGTTTAAAGCCAGGTGTGGTGGCACATACCTTTAGTGATAATACTTGGGCGGTAGAAGCAGGAGGATCTTTGTGAGTTCAAGGCTAGCTTAGACTATAGAGTGAGTTCCAGAACAGCCAGAGCTACTTAATAGACCCTGTCTAAAAACAAAACAAAACAAAACAACGACAAACAGTTCTGGCTCACAGTCCCAGAAGATGCTTTCAGTCATGTCACCCAGAAGACACGGCAGCAGGAGCAGGAGGTGAACAGACGCACTGCATCTACATTCAGGAATCCAGGAGCGAACAGGAAGTGGGGCCAGACTAATGAAGCCTGGAGGCCTCCTCCCAGTGGCCTCCTTCCTCCACAGCCTTCCCAAACATAGGGCCAAACTGTTGCAACACATGAGCTGGAGAGATGGCTCAACAGATCAGAGCACAGGCTGCTCTTCCAGAGGACTGGAGGTTGGTTTCCAGCACCCACACGACAGCCCCCGGCCATCTCTAACTCCATCCAGTTCCGGGGAACTGGTGCCCTTTTCGGCCTTTCAGGCAGTTCACACACATACTGCACAGACATACATGCAAGCAAAACATCCTTACACATAAAATAAATTAAAAAAAAAAAAAACAACCGTAAAAACACAACTGCAACAACATCAAAACCACAGGCAGATTGTAGCGGGGCACTGCTGCTGGCTCCAGAGTGACCAGGTCAGCACAGAAAAGTCCCAAGTGCTGGTGGCTTCCGTCTAGGCTGCTGCTGTAGCCCAGGGCGTTTAGTGGCCGTTCCCCCACCCCCACCCCCTTTCTTATGTAACCCAGTGCTCTATGCTTACAGATAACCTTGAACTTCCATATTTTCCCCCAGCCCCCTAGCGCTGGTTACAGGTGTGTCCCACTCTGCCTGGCTTTCATGTGGTACTGGGGCTTGAACCCAGTGCATCATACAAGTGAGGAAAGCACTTTACCAACCGAGGTGTATCCGCAGCCCCACATTCAGCGTCTCTTCGTAGATGTCAAGATGAAGGATTATGTCTGGGTTTTTTGTTTGTTGGTTGCTTAAAAAAAAAAAAAAAAAACTAAAAAACTAAATGACATTAGCATCAGCTTTGCAGTGAATCATTTCATGGCAGCCTGCGGGAAAGGACCAGGCAGCGGACTTGGTCTCTGTGTTGCTCAAGCTGGCTACCAGCCTGGCCTTACCAAACAGCATTTGGGCTGTTCACTCAAGGGAGCTCGCTGGAAGGTTGTTAGGGCCTGTGTTTTGGAAACCAGCACTGCCCACTGGGTTCCTGGTTTTTAACCATTGACTCATCTTCCCTGTACAGTGAGGGTCTAGATTCCCAGGATGGACATCTGCCGGGTTTGGATGGTGACTCTGGGACAAGATGCAGTGTCATGCCTCACAGATGAAGTGGGGGGAGGTGGTGGAGGGAGTCTGTTTTGCTAGAGGGTGCAGCCTGTTTGGAGAGAAGCGAGTTGGGATGCAAAAGTCTGGACTATGAGAGTTGTGAGCTAGAGGAAATGGCCCTGAGCTATGGGTGTGGCTCTTGCCCCATTGGGATAGGCCTTCCTTCCAGAAGAGCAGGCTTACAGGCAGCCTGGTGCAAGGCCTTGGTGGGAATGGGAACCACATGGAGGCTGCAGGCTGGATCTGCATCCTCCGGAGGGGTCTCTTTTTCCCCTTGAAAGGCCTTATGTCTCATTCTTAATTAAAATACTCCTGTTAGGAAATCATCTAGCTAGCCATTTCTAGTGAAAAATCTTCCTGACCACAGCCCACTGCAGCCTCCTCTAGGCAGAGGCTGTGGGAGGAGGCACTCAGACTACTGAAGAGTCCCAAGAAGTCCCCTTGTGTCATACAGGTTGCTGAGCAGCTGACACAAGAGCCCTGGAGGCTCCCTCAGGAGGCGACCCCGCCTGTCCCCAGCCTTCAGCTCTGACAGCCCTTCTGACCCTCGCTGAGGTTCTCAGATGTTCCTTCTCCAGCCTTATTAAACTGAAGAAGAGAAAAGGCTCTTCTGTGTTTAAAAAACCTAAATACACCCCGAGTGTGGAATAACCGCCCACCGGCTTCCCCTCTCCCTGGCCCCCACTAGCTAAGGAGTGGAGATGAATGCCCTAGGGCTTCCCTCTGCATCTGTCCCTCCTCTTCCTTCAAATGTCAAGCTCTGGGCCTGAGGAGATGTTTCAGTCAGTAAAGTGCTGCCTACAGAAACACTCGGAATTCACATGAAGAAATGAGGCACAGTGGTTTGTACTAGTAACCCCCAGCGCTGGGGCAAAAATAGACGCGCAGACGTCTGCAGCACACTGGCCAGCTGGCCTAGGCAAATCTGAAAGCCCCAGGCCAGGGAGAGACCCTGTCACAGAAGACAAGGTGGGTAGTCACTGAAGAATAACATCAAAGGCTTACCTGTGGCATCTACACACAAGTGTACAGATGTGCACACTCACTGGCACACACACACACACACACACACACACACACACACACACAAGATAAGTTCTGTTTTTTGGATAAGATTCTGAGCACCACTGCTTTTGAGGTATAGATTTTACCAGTGTTAGTCACGGTTGCCTTCCGGGCTGGGTGTCCTCTCACTGTTTCCCCCCCACCCCCCCAGCAGCTGCCTGGGGGAGACTCCAGCGTTTGCACTGTACTGGTTGTCTTGCAGCTGCTGAAGAAGTGACAGGCTTCGGAGTTCTCTCTCCTGTTGGCTTCTACTTGGGTTTTCATGTGCTTTGCTTGTTTCCTGCTGCAACTGCTGACATGGTAGAGAGCATAAAGCCTGATTCGGGGCAGTGTTGTTCCCTGGCATTAATTTGATCTGATTACACTTTGTGTGCTGCTCTGATCCCTGCCTTGTAAGATGCAACTATCCAGCAGAGTCCTGTGGCCTGCAAGGCTACCAGGTACTGTGGTTGCAACAATGAGAAACTCAGGAAGGATCACTTTTACTCTTGCTAATGTTAACCGCCAGCAATGAGCATTCCCGGAAGGCTGATGAGATGCTCATTTTAAATGCAAATTCTTTGCGTGGTTAGGGGGAAAATGAAATTGTCCTGGCTCCCAGCACTCTGCGTTTTTGCCATTCCATCTGATGGTGGAGGGGAGGGCTCATGACTAAATCCCTCAGTGTCTCTATTATGATTTCACATTTGGACATGCTGAGAGGCAGCCTCGGTCCCAGGACATTAACTCTCTCTTGCCAAGTGCCAGCATGTGGGTGTCTGAGGAGGTTCTCAGAGTGCTGTCTAGTGCTCTGCACTCTCCGGATGGCCTCTGCATCCTCTCGTGTGTGTTACGGATGATGGATGTGCTAGGAAATTTGTGGTGAGTGGAGGCGTTTTCTTTTTCGTTGAGGCAAAGGAAATGTGCTTTAGCCCTTCAGCCCTTTAGCCTCTACTTAGCAGCATCCACAGACGCTGTTTCCTTTCCACCCGCCCGCGCAGGGCTCTCTTCTGGGGTTTCTGGGGCTTGCAGCATTAGCCACTCTGTTACAGCTTGCTGTCTGCAGAGTCCCTGGTGCCATGTGTGATGGAGATGGTGGGGCTCCTGTATGTAGGATTGCTGGGCCAGTGGCTTACTCTTTCTTACCATCTACCAAAGAGAAGGTATGATAACAAACTTGTAACCTGGTCCTGGTCTAGAATGTTAGGCCTGTCCTATAGCCTGGCTAGTTTAACCCTGTATTTACAAGGAAGGAGGTTTTTGTTTTGTTTTGTTTTTTTGTTTTGTTTTGTTTTTTTTGGTGAAACAGCTGTCACACTAGAGACATACACTCTCTGTCTCTTCCTGTCCTAATCTCTCTCTCTCTGTCTGTCTCTCTGTCTCTGTCTCTGTCTCTGTCTCTCTCTCTCTCTCTCTCTCTCTCTCTGTGTGTGTGTGTGTGTGTGTGTGTGTGAGAGAGAGAGAGAGAGAAAGAGAGAGAACGAACACTTGACAAGTCAGCCTCTCTGAGCAGCCCTGACTTCTGCAGACAGTGGATGTAGTCAGGGCCAATGGGGAATGTCTTAGGACTGGCAAGGCTGTCATGTGCTTTTTCTGACCATAAAGTGATGGCGTAGTACTGGGCCCACCCTGAAAGTCAGGGTGATAGGCTCCTGTATGGTTGCCAAGAACAGCGGGAATACAGAAATCTTTATCTATACATTACATATACTTGAGGCTGTAATATTTTTATTTCAGCTGTTTTCTTCTTCCTCCTTTGTTTTTGTTTTTTGGTTGTTGGTTGGCACATGTTTGCCAAACAGAACTTCGAATTCAAAGTGAAGAAGTGTCTGTTCTATCCTCTTGCTGACTAGCTAGAATCACAGGGTTTTAGGATTAAAAGGGAGTTGCGGGGTCCTGGAGCTCTCTGCATTTTTCATTGCTGTGGCCGGGTCAGTCCCTGAGGGAGTCTTTGGTGGGCGGCAGTGTGGAGGAGAGTGCCTCCAGCCGTGTTCTGCTTTCCCAGGCAAGTGCTGTAGGCCTTTGTGAGGCGAGGCCTAGTGGGAAGTGTGCCTTTGTGGGGCACCAAGCTGGACGACTCGACTCGGGAGTTAGTACTGCATGCAGCTGAGTGGATGTAAACCCTCGAGCAGGCCGCCCCCTCCTCCCGATAGCTCTCCTGTGCAGACCGAGCAGGCCACTGCTAGGAAAATGGCAACTCAGCCTTGCTCCCATCTCTTCTGGTGCTGCCAGGCTCAGGTGTCACCCCTTCAGGACCACTGGCATTTTGGTGGTAAGACAGCTCCTGCCATGGAGGCTGTCCCCCGCGTCGGGGAGGAGTGTTTGGCAGCATTCCTGTCCTCAGCTACACAGCACGCTTGCCCTCTGCAGCTGTGGCAGCTACAGTTGTCTCGAGACATTGCCATGTGTCCCCTGGAGAGAGAAAGTGCTCCGTGTTGGGGTGAGTCTGATGGCTGGGGAGAGGGCTCAGTGGGTAGAGCGCTTGTCACACAAGCATGAAGACACAAGTTTAGATTCCCCGGAACCTATAGAAAGCTCCCCAGGCTAGCACACATCTGTGACATAGCAATCCTACACCGAGATGGAAGATGGAGTCCGGAGAGTCTCCAGAAGCCTGGGGACTGGGCTAGCCTGATAAATGCAATCACAAACAACAAGAAACTATGCCCCAAACAGGCATGGTTGTCCTCTGATTTTTACATGCATGCTGTGGTACACAGATGCCCTCTGCATGTGTGTATGCGCGCACACTCACACACAGAGATAAATGACCAATAAAAGATGCATATGACATCCCTTATAGTTTCCAAACATGGCTTAGTTATTAGTGTGTCCTTTCCCCCATTTTCCTTTGGACTGTGAAGTACACTACTGGAATCTTTACTATAACATGTAGTTACAGTGGCTAGCACTGGCTCAGAAGCTCTCCTTAGGAAAGTAGTCAGCAATTCTCACCTGAGCTAAGCTTTGTGGTCCTGATGAGGTTTCTTTTGAGAAGGTGTGGTCTTGGTCTTGTTTTGTGACTTTACTTCCATTGTGGATGCTGCTGCTCCTGGCCTCTAGACTTTAAATCTGCAGTGTCTCCTGAGGGCTTGGGCGTTATAGGTTTGGTGGAAGCCTTTTGCCCTGTAGTAGGGAGGTAGGGGAGATGGCAGGAAACAGCTCAGCGAGAAGTGAGGTCATTGCAGGAAGGAGTGATTGGGACTCCAGCATCTCCTCTCTTGCTCATCATTTTCCAGCCACCACGAGGACCAAGGTTGCTCCACCATGTTTTTCCTGCTGCCATGCTCTGCCTCACTGCAGGGCCAACACAGTGGGGCCAAGTGCCCGTGGGGGAGTGCTTCAAAACCACGAAATTGCAAAATGAATATTGCCTCCTTGTGAGTTGTTGACCTCAGGCATCTGCCATAGCAACAGCAAGGTTACTGTCACATTGGCTCCATGACCTGTGTCCACTCAATAGCCTATATTTGTAATTTTGCAAGTGGGAATGGATGGGGACAAAATATGTGGTGGCTGGGAAGAAATGTTCCCAAGGCCGAAGAGTTTTAGCCATTGCTTGCCAGTGAAGAGTCAGTCTCCCTTTTACAGACTTTGGTCAAGCTTGGGAGGAAGCTCATCAATCTTGATATATCCCAGTATGCAGCAGACATATGGGGAGATTAAAAAATTGACCATAGCCTTATGAGTTAGATGGACTGAGTGGTTCTGAACAGGGTGGCTCCTCACGGGTAATGAGCCCCTGCACAGGGTCTAGAGATCTGGGTCTACCTCCAAGGTTCTTTCTTGGTTGAGTGACCCAAGCTATTTGAGCAGTAGGCTCCTTCCCTGTAGGAGGAAGGGAAGACACTAAATTGCTGTCTTTGACCCAGGGCTGAAGGCTTACGTGATAAGCCTACATCTATAAAATGAACATAAAACAGATTGTGCAGCCTTAAGTCTTCTGATGGAAAATGGAAGCTGAGAACTTGTTTTAGTATGAAAGTAAGCAGGCAAATATTGCATAAGCTAGAATGCAGAATTCCATAAATCTAAGGGAAGGAAGCTGGTGTGAATGGCTTCTCTCTGCTCGGTGGCATGCTGACTGACCCTCTCTGCCTTCAGTTCTGGCCAGAGTGCATGGCATTCCTGGGCTAAAGGAGCCCCAAAGCCACGTTTACAGCTCAGAATTCTCATTGAAACCACCACCACCACCAACAACAACAACAACCAGCAGCAGCAGCAAAAAAAGATACAGTTTTTGGTGGGTTGACATTCCTGTTACCAGAGAGGATCTTGGGAGGAATGGAACAGAACCCGAAGTGTGGGCTTGGCTTGGTATAGCAGCCTTTGGGCTGTACCTAAGCGTGACTTCAGTTTACCAAATCTAGAATATACGTTAGAGAATTTCTTAGAATGCCCCTAAGAGACAAAGGTCAATGTGAAGGCTGAGGTACCTCTCACAGCAGGGGTTCTCTGCCGTGGGGAGAGTTAGGGTGTTGTGATGCTGTAGACACACACTGCTGGTTTTTGAGATTATTAAAATCATTACTTTTTGATGCTAATGCTTGTGGGTTTTGTGCAGGGAGTTGGACGGGAGGGTAGGCTCTCATGTATTCTGGGCCAGCCTTGAACTCCCTATGTAGCAAGGAATACCCTTGAACTTTTGATCCTCCTGTTAACTCCTTAGTTATGCTAGAATTATAGGCCTGTGCCACCATGTCTAGTTTATGTAGTCTTGGAGAGTGAGCCCAGGGCTTCTGCATACCCGGTAAGCACTCTGCTGCATGAGAAACAGCCTCAGCCCCATGATTATTCTTTAGATGGAAACAAATGACAAAGGCTTTGGTTGGACTGATGTGCTCAGTGCTGGGGGCTGTCCTAAGAGAAACAAGGCTGGCCGAGGTGGTGCACACCTTTAATCCCTGCACTCAGGAGGCAGGTAGATTAATAAGGCCGGCTTGGTCTCCGAGGGAGTTACTGGTCAGCCAATGCTGAATAGTGTGACCCTGGGGGTGGGGCTGGGGAAGAGGGAGAGGAGGGGGGAGGGAAAGGTAGAGGGGAAGGGAGGGGGCACTCGAGAGTGCTTATATACTCACAAACAGGCAGCGGTCCAGGTTTTGTGACCATTTGTTAACTATCAGGCAGCTTAACCAGATGACAGAAGCAACCGTTTTAAATGCGTCATCAAAGCAGGGGTAGGTGGTAGTGGGGTTTTCTTGGTCTCTTTTAGGCTTGTAATTGAAAGAGTTTGGATCAAATGAGGAACATTTGTTTGATGGGGGTGGGTGGGATTTCAGAAACTTCTTGACTGAGGGAAAATATTGCTTCCTAATTTTTTTTGGGACATGGGAGCAGAGCCCCATCCAGGAAGAGTATTGAGAATAGCCTTTTTGCCACATTGCATACTTCAGGCTAGCTGGCCTGAGAGCTTCCTGAACATTCTTTCTATGCCTACCATCTTCCTGTAGAAGTGCTTTTTATGTGGGTACCAGGGAGCGAACTGATTTTTTTAAATCAGGCTATCACAGTGTATACCTTACCTATAGAACTGTCACTGGCCCAGGAACTGTTATTATAGAACCAACTACATACACACACACACACACACACACACACACACACACACTCATACACAAACACAAAATTCATTTTACAATGATACCCTGAGGCTGTTCTGTTGTTATTGTTTTGTGTTCTTTTGAGAGAGTGTTTCTTTGTATAGCCCTGGTCGTCCTGGATCAGGCTGGCATCAAACTAAAAACCTGCCTGTCTCTGCTTCCAGAGTGCTGAGATTAAAGGTGTGCGTCACCACTGCCCAGCTGAAGCTGTTTCTTATAAGGATAAGTGCTCACCCTGTGGTCCCCAACTTTTCAAATTGGCCCCAGGGGTGTCGTGAAGTTTGTGGAGGAAGTTTGATTGTTTGACCTTTGTGTACTAGAGCCTGGAGAGAGGAGCTGATGTGGTAGAGTCTTTCATGCTAACGGAGCATGCATAGCTCCTTGTCCAGGTGTGACTTACTTCTAGAAATGGCCTTCAGGGAGCCCCGTGGGGTCATCTGAGTCCTCTCTGTCTGCTAATGTCTGTACTGAATGTTCTCTAGGATACAAAGATAAGTCGGTGAGGGTGAAAAGCCATTCAGAAGAGAACTGTGATGGTTAACATAGATTGTCAACGTGATAGGATATAGAATCACCCAAGAGACACATTTCCCTGTATGAGTGAAGGTATTTCTAGATTGGATTCAGTGTGAAGACTCACCCTAAGCGTAGGTGACACCATTCCATTGCCTGGGTCCCGGACTAAACACAAAGGCCAAGCAGGCAGTGTCAGCAGCCATTGCTTGCTCCCTGCTCGTGGTGCCACGTGACCAGCCGGCCGTTCCTGCAGCTGCGCCTTTCCCATCACCTGGGCTGCTTGAAAACGTCCATCATAGCAAACTCCTTGTGTCTTTAATTGCTTCTGTGAGGTATCTTGTCACACAGAAAGTCTCCAACACTGGAGCCATCTGGTGTGAAGTTCCTCATGGTGAGATAAACACCAGGGTCTGAGAGTCATCCTGGAGGCTGGGGGAGGTATGTTGGGTTTTGGGGAAGAAGGAATATTTCTGTCAGAAAAATAAGGTATAAAGCTTCTCTGCAGGGAATGACTTGAGCAAAGACCCCCACAGTGAGGGCAGGATGTGGTAGGATTGGGGAGAGAGCCTCAGATACCAGACATCCCCTTGGGACTGCTCTGTGGTGTCTGTCTGTGTGGGAAAGGTGGGAACGGGACTGAGTCAGGGCCTGGCTGGGAGTCTGAAGTCTGAGGGCTCTCGTGTTGAACTCTGTCCTGAAGGCAGATGAGAATGTCAAGCACTGGCTAGAGAGGAAAAAGCTGCCCCCCACCCCCCAGTCAGTGGTGCCCACAGTGTAGAAGGTACAGGAGAGCACGTCTGCTCTGAGTCTCTTACTGATGTTGGCTGATGGTGGAGCTGGATGTCCACCTGTGCTGGACCTTTAGCCAGACTGTGAGCTTTCTTTCCCTTCTTCAGTATAGCTCTTGGGTTTCCTTTCTCTTTCCTTCCTCTTCCTCCGTTTATTGTGTGAGCTCAGGTGTACATGTTTGGTTGTGTGTGCCTATATTTACAGCCAGAGGCTAACCATTTCTGTTGTTGCTCAGGTACTGTATAGCTTGTTTCTTGAGACAGGGTCTTTCATTGGCCTGGCATTTGTCAAGTAGGCTAGGCTGGCTGACCAGGGGTTGATCTGCTTCCGACTCCCCAAGGTACAAGCATGTGCCATCATCACTTCTGGCCTCAAACTCAGGTCTTTATGCTCGCATTGGAAAAATGCTTTTGTGAGCAGGCTGTTGATTGAGCTGTCTTCTTAGACCTAGCTCTTTGAGTTTTCAGTGCTGATTGTAAAGTCACTGAATGACTGAGACCGGGGGTGGGAGGATGGAGGTGGGTTGGGGTGGGGTCAGGGAATGGAGTTTGGAGGAATGTGTATTGGTCCCCTGCTCCCTCTCCACTGTGGGTTCTCTGATCTGCAGGTAGGAGACAGGGAGTGGTGAAAGGCTCAGGAATGTTGGGAGTCTTGAAATTTCAAAGCTTACTCTCGGTGAGACCCCTCCTCCAATCAACAAAGCCACACCTGCTATACCTTCCCAAACAGGTCCCAGAACCGAGGAACAAGTCCTCAGACAACTAAAGTTGTGGGGCCCATTCTTATTCCAGCTACCACAGCCTTCATCTTTTGCCTCTCTGTTTGCCGCTGTGTGCAGCAGCCCAGCTGCCCCATGAGCTTTCAGGGATTCTCCTCGCTCCATCCCATTTTAGAAGCACCGAGATTAAAGATACATGTTACTGCACCTGGTTTTTTGTGCGTTTCTGGGGATTCAAACTTAGTCTGCATGCTTAAACCACAAATACTTTTAACATCTGTTGTCATCAGCCTCTTGTCTGATTTTTTTTTTTTTAATCTTGTTTGATTTTTTTTCACCCTAACTCCATCCCAGTGTGGGTCAGAATGGAGAATCTTTCATCCACAAGTGTTAATCATTCTATATAAAATAAATAATGCCACTTTACAAATGCATGAGGGGCCAGTGGAATAGATGAAATACTTAAGAATATTTCGTCTTTATGCTGCGTCAGAATATAAGAGTATGACTGTATGTGGGAAGGTATGTGGCAATGTTGGCAAAAGTTTAAGACCTTGAAAGAAAGTTACTCTCCTTTCAGTGCTTAGGTATGTATGCACAAGCGAGAGGCAGTTGGCATGAAGGCTCCTGCTTGGATGCCCAGATGATGAGATGGGTCATCATCTGCTTCAGGTGGCTCTGTGGCTGTCATGATAATCCTGGAAACACAGGCATGGTGAGGCCCAGAACATGTGTCCTGTGAGGGGCCCACTGGCATGAGTCATTGGGAGTTAAGGACTGCTATCAGACAGTGCATTTCAGTTTTGGCTCAGGCCCTTACTGGACAGGAACTAGCAGCTGGACGAAGTGACTAATGCCTGTGGGTAGGCCGGGGATTCCAGCCTCGCGGAGAGTTTCAGCCCTCAGCCTGGTGGAGGAGCCCCAGTGGCCAGTGGGTTGTCTGGGCTGAATATCAAAGAGCCACCTCTGGAATCTGTTTCCTGGCTTGGCCATCCTCCACCCCATCCTCCAGGATAGAAATGGTACTTATAAGGGAGCACTCTAGGTTTGAAAAGGGTCCCCAGATGCACAGGCTCAGAGGCGGGGGTTTGACGGGGTGAGGTCACTGTGTTCCCATGTTACTTGCTGAAACCCTTTGTTCTTTTGGAGTTGGCAAGACTTGTCTTTTCCTGAGCTCTTAACAATAGTTTCCCTCTAAGGCTATTATTGTGAGTCAGTTAAGAGTTGTATGTGCCTGCATGTACTGGAACACACACACACATACGCATACCCACAGAGACAGAGACATGCTTATGCACACACAAATACATATATACACTCCCAAGTATACATTCAAATACATGTATAGACATATACACACATATACAAAAACTTCCTGAAAAGTTGTGTTTCTAGTTTTGTGTCTTATTTGTTTGTTTTTGTTTTTTTAAAGAATTATTTATTTTACATATATGAGTGCTCTATCTGCATGTATACCGTTGTGCCAGAGGAGGGCATCCGATCCCATTACAGATGGTTGTGAGCCACCATGTGGTTGCTGGGAATTGAACTCAGGACCTCTGGAAGCAGACCGCCGAGCTGTCTGTCTCTTCAGCCCTACAGGTTTGCTTTTTTTTTTTTTTTTTTTTGGTTTTTTCGAGACAGAGTTTCCCTGTGTAGTCTTGGCTGTCCTGGAACTCACTCTGTAGACCAGGCTGGCCTCGAACTCAGAAATCCGCCTGCCTCTGCCTCCCAAGTGCTGGGACTAAAGGTGTGTGCCACCACTGCCCGGCCTGAGGCCAGTTATCTTAAGAGTACTAGGTTTGGGGCTTGGGAGATAGCTTTGTTGGTAAAGTGCTTGAGGCATGAGGACTCAGGTTCCCAGCACCCATGTAAGAAGCCGAACACTTTAACACATGCTTGTGTTCCCAAGTAGTGCTGGCCAGCTCGTGTAGCCCAAAGGGGAGCCCCAAGTCCCAGTGAAAGAACCTGTCTCAAAACAAAGGGACAGACAGACAGACAGACAGCTCCTAAAGCATGATGTGTGGGGCCAACTGCTGGTCTCTATGTGTGGACACACACGTACCCACCCACAGCTGTGCGTACTGTACATACTATAGGAGGTTCTGTTGCCAAGGCGACTTTAGCCCCCAACCCCCACTTCCTCCTTTACTCTTTACGACCCTTCCTCCTTCTAATATGTGACAATACACGCGAGAGTACATCGTGAAGAATCCATTATCTTCTCTAGATATGGACCTCGTGGCCATGAACCCCATCCCCTCTAGCACTATAAGAAACAATGTGTTTTGTTGTTTTTAAAAATAAATCTGGGTTTCAAGTCTCTGTTTTAGCAACACAAAAGGAATGAAGATGTTAACTTAAAGTGACAAACTCTGTCTCCAGTGAGATTTGCACAACAGTTTGGATTGCCTGCTCTTACTAATGTGGTCAGGATGCTTCTGGTGAGGGAGGGCTAGAGAGTGAGGCATACTACTCACACACATCTCTCTGCCTTTTAGCCACTGCTGGCCAATGGATGACTTGCTTTGATTCAGCCAATGAGAAAAGTTTTCATAGGAAAGGCAGAAAAGGATGAGGCCCTGGAGCAGGAGGATGACGAGCCTGGGTACAGCATCTCCATAGGAGGAAGCGGGGGTCCTCCCAGATAAGCAGGACTTCTGGCCCTTCCCTTGCCCCTCAGCTGCTAGGGACAACATAAGGACACAATGTGCCTCAGGAAATAGACTTGCAGAATGTGTCAGAGAAGACCCTTGGCTACACAGATAGATCCCTAGTGCTGGCCCAGCATGGCATTAGCTCAAGAAGGCAGGACTGTGCCAGGGTGCAGACTTTCCAAAGCAAAGATATATTTATAGATGATGTCTCTGGAGCCTTCTGCCTTGCCAGTCAGACCCCACCCTTGACAAGCTCTGGGGCTCACTTCATACTTTTCTGGCATCTTAAAGTAGGGTTGATAATACTTCTGAAACAGCCCTGGGAGATTCCTGTCACAGGCACAAATCTATTTTGTTTGTTTGTTTTTTAATGTTTTTTTATACTTTATATGTCTAGGCCCAGTACTGTACCAAGAACCTGTAGTCACATTTAGTTAGGAGACTGAGGAGGATCACCTGAACTTGGGAGCACAAGGCTAGCCTAGCACAGCTGGAGGGATTGCTACCCATAAGGAATAGGACGAATTCTCATGGGCTCCACACCCTACTTCCCCCTAAGAGGTGACTGGCATCTCTCTGTCTAAAAATGAAAATACGCATTATTTATTTTTAGAGGGTCCAGGTATTTATGCTTTGTGAATTGCAGGAAAGTAATCTCATACCTCAGATATGAAGAAACAGTATGTAAAAAAATAACAAAAAATAACAGATTTTTAATGAGGAAAACTCTTAAATTCGAATGAAATATGATCTGAGACAAGAATTTTAAGAAAACAGAATTAGAGGACTGCTCCTATAGGATCAAAACGGTAGGTTCTGATCTTCCAGAAGACCTAGATTCAGTCCCAGCACCCATATCTAGCATACTTTCTTCTAACTGCAGGTCCAGGGGTCTGAAACCCTCTGTTGGCCTTCAAGGGCACCTGCAGACATGTGGTACACATACATACAGACAGGCATTCACATACATATAAAAATAAACAAATCTTTAAGAATAGAAAACAAAGGACTGGAGAGATGGCTCAGCAGTGAAGAGTGTGTCCTGCTCCCTTGGGTTCCCAGTACCCACTCTGAGTAATACAGAGCCATCTGTAACTCCAGCTCCAGGGGCATTGAGGCTCCGTGCACACCTGCATGTATATGCTTGGATTCCTGCCTCCATGCACAAAAGTGAAAGGGAAATAAATCCTTTTTTTTTTTTTAAAGAAACAAAATTATGTTTAAAGTGCACTAAAATATGGCATGCTCATAAAAATGTTTAGTAATTTCTTAGCTTCATAAAGAGCAAAATGGTTACTGCATATTCTTTTATCTATCTGTTTATTTTTACTTTCTTTTTATTGAAAACAAATTATTTTGCGTGAAATATATCCTGATTACTGTTTTCTCCCCCCTCCTTCTCCCAGTTCCTCCCCCATAGTCCCTCCCATCTGGATCCATTCACCTTTTGTCTCTTATTAGAAGTATGCTTATTTTATGTGCTTTTACTTATTAGTATTAATCTTAGGAATTTCAATACTGAGCCCGACCCTAGCTCTGTAAGAAGGTCCGTGGTGCAGCTGTTAGGTGAGGCCTCTGAGCAGTCCTGAGTACGCTCGCCTGCCTATAAGGAGAGCCATGCTGTGCACCGTGCCTGCTGCAAGAAGCCAGTAGTCTCTGATCACGTGATCACTTCACAGACCAGGTCCCCTCCATTCACAGCTCCATTGCAGAGAACTTGGGGTAGCTGAGAGAATTATGGAAGAGAACTCCTGGCGTATGGTACTGGAGGGGGTCCTTACACTGAGGAGCAGAGAATTTGGGGTCAGGGTCCCTTGACACTAGATACATAATTGGACTGTGTCCTCCTTTCAAGGGTAAAGGTCTGTTGTCTCTTCAGAGGAGTCTGGGATGCTTCCTACTCCTGGTGCCTTTTCTCCCTTAAGGATAAGGAACATTGTGGGAGGGTTTTATGTGTTCGTTTAGCTAGATCTAGGGACTGCTCACAGATTCTAGTCTTGTATTTGGCTTGTCTTCATTAGCTTTGTGGGTTGACTAACTATTGGATGGGAAGTGATTAGTTAGCCGTATGCCTATGTCCCAGTGTGGAGGCCTTGACCATGCTGTGGGTGGCCTAAGAAGCCTTTGCATTTTTCGATGAAATCTCCATCTCTCTCTTATGATCCAGAGTAAGTAGAATGCGAACACAGAAGGAAAAAAAAAATTGGAACGATTGCTGTAGTTTCCAAACAGATGACCTCACTGTCTGAATTCTGCTTTATGCAAAAAAAAAAAAAAACCTTAACTTTGCCTTATTAAAAAAAAAAATGGATCTTTGGGGAAACAGATCCAAATTCCCATTTAGAGTTTGTGTGTGTGTGTGTGTGTGTGTGTGTGTGTGTGTGTGTTAGGGAGGGAGGGAGGTTGGGATTGGCTCTACAAACAAAATTTATCTGGCATCACAGTGATATACCAACTTGACAGTGATCAAAGAGATGCTGCAATTCAGATTGGTAAAAACTGGCCGCTGCTTCCTCACAGTAAGCAAGGGCCTCAAACTTTGTGGAAGCCAGATTCATGTGACATTTATTGGCTCTTTTTCTAGAGTGTAAGAGTTGCTGAATTTTGTATCAGCAGAATGCCTTGGGCTTACCCTGTCTGCGCTCCCTGTTTCACAGGTGTGCTGTCACTGCATCCAGGGGTTAGGCACAAGCTGCAAGGTGCAGCGATTCCTCATGACCAGCTGCAGCTAAAACCCAGGGGGAGAGGCAACCATTTAGAGGATTATGTTTCAACATATAATTAGGTGAAGATTTAATTTAAGAACCCAGACCATAATCAGAAGCCTCATTTCCTACAGAACGAGCACTTTGATTGTCTATTTCATTTCATCAAAATGAAACGGGACAAGGAGTCAGTCTGCTGTCCTTTAAGATGCTCTAATCTCGACGGTCCCTAAGCATTTCCTGGGATGGGTTCTGGTCCCTTGACTCTCATATCAATTGACTTTTGGTCTCTGTGACCACAGTTCCTGACAGAAACAACTTTGGGGAGGAAAACTTTGTTTTGGCTCACGGTTTCAGCAGTACCGTTTGCCGTTGTGGTGCGCCACGGTGGGATTCACTCTGGCAGAAGTGTGTCGCAGCCTACTCATTTCCTAATGGGTCGGAGTTAAGGGCCAACTCTACCCTTCAAAACACGTCCATTGCTTCTTGCAGTAGCACTCGCGGCGGGGACCGTGAGCGAAATGTTAGTCTGTGGAGAACATGTCAGATTTAGGTACTCCCCGGTCTGCCAACATGAAGCAGAAATGGAATGCTCTCTTTTGTTCTGTGTTCTTTACATCTCAAAGACTCAGATTTGGTCTTTATTTCTTTAGCTTTCTTTAGCCTTTCTTCTTGCTGACGGTTTTGGATAGTCTTCCTTCACAGTGTACAAAACAGTTCTGTTTCTTCTAGAATTCTGGTTTTGTGTGTTGTGTTGTTTTGTTTTTGAGGAAAACCAGGAGTCTCAGTTTGGTTGATAAAGGCCTTTTTGGATGAGGGTGGGGGATATGAATTAGAGAAATGGTTAAGATTTTGGAACTGCAGGCTGCTTAATCTCCTACCCTGTCTAGTGCTAGACAGAGCAAGAATAACATTTGTTCAGGAGCCTAATAAAACATGGAGTTTCATTAGGAGGGTAGCTGCCTGGTGTTGGTTCTGGTTCTGTGCAGCTGATTTGGGGCAAGGTCTGTCAGCATTCTGAGCCTTAACATCATCTCTAGACAGAGCCCCTTCAGCTGCTGGCTTCCAAGGGCCCCGTACCCCTCAGTCTGCAGCAGGGAGATGGAGTCTCTCTTTCTCTGACTGTAGGGAGCGGGTTTACCAGCTCTGAGGCTGCACTGTGTCCTGGGACCAGGGAACTTCACTCCTTCATAATCTGAAATCCGACCAGGAGTGTTTACTGTTGTGAGGCTATTGCTCCCTGCTGTGATAGTTCTTCATTACCAATTTGATTTAGTATCACCATGGAAACAAGCCTCTGGGCATGCCTGTGAGAGAGTTTCTAGATAGATTGGGTTAACTAAGGTGGGGAGACCGGTAAATGTGGGGCACACCATTCTATGGGCTGGAGTCCTGCACAGAATAGAAAAGTTAGCTGAGCGCCAGCGTTCCTCTCTCTCTGCTTTCCGGCTGGGTGACGTGGCTTCCCGCTCCGAGCTCCTGCTCCCCTGCTGCCCACACCCTGATGGACTGTGCTCCTGAAAAGTGAGCCAGGTGGTCTTGGTCAAGAATTTTACCACAGCAATGAGTAATTGAAACTTTGTTTTCGACAGGGTTTCTCTGTGTAGCCCTGGCTGTCTAGGAACTTGCTCTGTAGACCAGGCTGGCCTCACACTTGGATCCACTTGCCTCTGCCTCCCAAGCACTGGCATTAAAAGCGTGCGCCACCATGCCTGGCTAACTAATACATCACTTAGTGAGGTCTCTGAACTGACATTGGTGTTTCTTTTGCCAGTGCACTGCTGTAGGGTAACATCTGGACTGGACTGGAGGCTCCTCTGGTGCTCGGATGACTCTTAAGTTCCTGGATCAGCTGGTTGAAGACTGTAAGTAATGGCTATGTTGCTGTTTGATGAGGCTAAAGAGATTGTGGGTTAAAGAGTCCAGCCAGGCCTGGTTGGGGGACTCATTCCCCCCAGGCACAGTTAACCCTCAGCCACTGGCTGCATGTGCCCTGTGATAACTATAAAATTGACCCAGTACAAATTATTAAATTACTTAAAACATTATGACTCTTTTGATGATATTCATCTCTACCCTCCCGGGTACCCATCTGCTTATCTCCCTCTCTCTCTTTCTCTCTCTCTCTCTCTCTCTCTCTCTCTCTCTCTCTCTCTCTCTCTCGCTGTCTCTGTGTATATGGATATGAATATCTATCTATATCTATCTATATTTGTTGATAACGCAATCACGTGGTACTCCAGCCTGAACTTTATAGTAACACTGTATTGCCATGTCCAAAGTTTGGATGAGCCTGCGAGAGCCAGGCTCTCTCCTGCCCAGCTCCAAAAGCCTTGGAGATGGCAGTGGAAGCTCCGTGTGACCATTCTGCTTCTCCCACCAGCCAGCACTAGAGCAGATACACCATTTCTATCATCCTGTCTCCTCCCTCTCCCTTCCCTGTGCTCCAGTCACGCTGGCTGTTGCTTCTGGCCTATAGGAGGGCAACGCACAGGATGTGGCTGCGGGAGCCATGGCCTCCCTAGCAACCTTTCCCCTGGCGAATGTGTGCGCCTCCTTATTCAGCCTGTTCCATCCCACTGCCACATTTTCCCCCGCCCAAGTGTTCACACTTGTCTGTCTGTTTCCCTCCCTCTCCATCCTTATCAAATCTTTCTTTGTACTTGCCTCAAGGTAGATGTCTTCTTCTGTCAGTCAGTTGGTGGACTGCCCATTCATTTGACACTAGCTGAGTACACACCAGTCATTCAGAATCAACCTGCTGTCATGGAACTCAGTCCAACAAGAAGGAAGAGATGACATAAAAACCTAAGTCAACTGTCACCACCCTATCCGAGTAGCCTGGTGGGTTCTAAGTACTCTTCGGCTGGGTCACTAAAGTACCTTAAAAGACCAACCTTTGAGTCATACTCATATACTGAAATATCACCCTGCACTCCACTGTTCTTTATGTAATAGGTTTTCTGTTTTTTTTTCTCTGTTTCTTTGTGTTGTTTTGTTTTGTTTTAAAATAGGGTTTCTCTGTATATCTGTGGCTGTCCTGGAACTCACTCTGTAGACTCAAGACCAGGATTGGCCTTGAACTCACAGAGATCCTCTTGCGTCTGTTTCCCACGTGTGGGAATTAAAAACATGCGTCACCACTGTTCAGCTCAATTAATACTGTTTTTTAACAGTTATAATAAACTGTAGATGCTGCTGTGGGATGACTGGGTGAGGCCTGAGAGCCAGTTCTGTTGACATATTCTAGGTGGCTCTGATACTGATGGTTTATAGACCATATTTGGGGAAATAATGTCTTGATACTTTACATACAAATACATTGCTTTGATGTTCTCAGTTCAGGGATTTGTCATGGAATGTGACTTATTGAACTCCATGACTTGAATATGAGAGAGAGAGAGAGAGAGAGAGAGAGAGAGAGAGATAGAGAAAGAGAAATTCAGCAAAGGCCTGGCAGGACTTTATCTCGTCTTTTACAACTGGTGCTTGTTCGTCATTGCAGCTGTTGTAGGTTATGGTTTTAACTTCTAGATCCTTTTCTTTCATATCACTCTGCTTGGATCCTTGCCTTGAAACCCTCCAGGGCCTCTGTGCAGTGGGCATGCTGTCAGTAGCTCTTAAAACAGCTGGGTTCTTTCATTTGGAAGAGCAGGCAGCATCAGCTGGCCGTATGCTGTACCTTCAAGCTGACTGTTAGAGGCTGTATTCAGAGTCATAAACAGGGCTCGGAAACCGTGGAGTGAGAGGGTAGAGTGATGGCTTGAGGGGCATGATGGTCAGGAGGTGTGGCTAGGGGGCAAGGGGCTTAAAGGGAAGTCTTGAGTCCATGTGAGGAGTGCATCCTGAAGTTATGCCTGGGATCCCTGTGTCGTAATGAACTCTGAGTAGCTGGCAAGCCACCTCAGCAGACACTTCTAAATATCTGCTTTCCTTTTTTATAAGAACTAAACAGATTCTTCTTCTGAATTGTTGACAGTTCAATAAGCCATATATGGAGTCCTTGCAACATCCGAGATGCCAGGATAAGTGTCTGGTATATATTCTTTCTAGTCTTCCTACTTTGCTCTCACTACTTGGGCCATGAGTGAAATGGGTTTTCTTTGAGGCAAGTTACCACTCTGTAGTGTAGCTGCTGTGAACACTTGGTGATCCTCCTGCCTCAGCTTCCCATATGCTGGGAGTATAGGCTTCTTCAGCTGCCCTGACTAGAAATAGGGTTTAAGGACAGTGGATAGTGGGTTGCTCATTATTTATTCCTCATCTGTATTTTTACTCCCTCATAGATGCACTGTGTTTCTAGGAAGAACCTTCCCAGTGGGACAGTTTTAAATTCTGTTGGTCTCTTGAGTTTGGGAAGGACTTGGGTGGCATATGGTACGGTGTTATATGACTTTTGCCGAGGGGATATGAGTGAATGTCTATTCAGGTAGGGAACAGATGGTAGACTGAAGAAGTGATTCCACCTACGGCTAACTTAGTGGACTAGTGAGTTTATTGGGATTATTGACGTGAGCATGGGTGACTCGAAGGCACCTGTATTTCCGAGAAGCTCACCCTGGGATGGGTGATACCTCACAAAGGCCTCCTTGGAACTCCCTGACCAACTTGCAGATAGCTTGGTTAGCTGAAGAGCCCTCCTCTTGAGCAATTGCTTGCTATTCTTATAGAGGAACCTTGTGAATCATGTAATTTTCAGGATCTCCCTGAGCCTTGCAAGTTGCCTTTGCTTTTCCAGTCTTAGGGCCTTCCTTCTCTTTCTGGGAAAGGACTCTTACAATTCAGAAGAAGTAGCCATCTAATAGGCAGACATAAACAGAAAGAGAAATGTGAATTTGGGGGTTTTGAGCTCTGCCTCTGCCAGCCTCAGAGGTGGCAGGTGCTGGTGGTTCAGAGATCTTTAGCTGTGATTCAGTCCTCAATGGCTCACGGTGGGGAGATAGGCGGTGAAGGGTGAGGAGCTGCTCACTGTGCCCTAAAGAATTTCTAGACACTCTGGCGCTTCTATATCGAAGATAATCTCCAAGCAGCTTCGCTGAGCTCAGTTTTATTTTGTCTGTTCTATGTCAGACCTGGCATTTTAATGGATTTTAAGTCTTCAATTTGATTTGTCAATATTTGGCTTCATGGTCCTGTGTAGTTCAGGGTTGGGCCAAGCCATTTACAGAATTGAGTTTATTCATTTAGCCAATTATCTACATGAAGTGTGCACACCGGTTTGCAGACTGCAGGCACTGGCAGATGGATTGGAGCCATGCTCTTGCTTATACTGCAGGCTTGTCTGCTAAACTGATGCTTATAACTCTGTGGGGGTGTGAGAGGCCCGGTGTGACAGTCACATTTAAACAGTAGCCACCTTTTGTCCTTTTAGGTCTAGAGTTAGCCTTGCTTTTCCCTCAGGAATAGAGGCTCTGAGCTAGTGAGAGGCAGGGTCAAAGCCAAGCTTTGCAGTATGGTAGCTGACTCCCCAGGCCCCCTGGGTCTCGTGGTGGTGTGCGTTCTGCACTTCCCTTTCTCACACAGGCTCCCGCTGGCCAGTGGTCTCTGTTTCTTTAACCTGACATGGAGACGTGATTTTGCACTGAAGGCAGTTGTAGGTACAGGTTCTTTAACTTCTCTGTGTTTATTCTGGCCACACATCCTTCCAGGATTGGCTCAGTGTCCTCTAGTCCATGTGGCTGTCTGGTTTCCTCCCTCCAAGTTTGTCTGATGTGTCATGCCACCTGAAGCCAGCTGCTTTGTCTTTATACAGTGAGCCCATTGGGGCAGGATGGGGATGCTGCAGGGCTAAATGAGGCTTCTCCTATCCCTGAATTCGCCACCTAGCCCTAGACTGTGAGTGCAGTAAGCATCTATTGCCTGAACCCAGTAAAAAATAGCTTCCTTCCATCCGTTTGTATCCTTAACTCTAGTCTGCTAGGAGAGGAACAGAACAGTGTACACATGGTGACCAGGAAGGCCTGTGGGTTGGAATGGCATGTAATGACAAGTCTACACATGAAACCACACAGCAGGTGTCCCAGGCTTTTGTGACTTGAGGCATGCAGACCTCTCCAGGGTCTTAGGTTATGTGAGGTAATGGCCAAGAACAGGTGGACTGGAAGAGTTGGACTCAAAGTACGTTCTTTCCTATAACACAGGTGGTGCTTGTATTTCCTTTAAACATCTTCTGACTTTATAAAGTTTCAGAAGTAATTTACGACCTGTAGATATTCTGAATTAAAAAAGTACAGAAAAGAAAAAAGAAAAGAAAAGGCTCATAAAAGAGGGTGCTTGCTCACTAGTGGTTTCTGGTTGGGATGTCAGCTCTGCCAGCCTTTGGGCCTATGTGTGAGGTAAGCGTTAATATTGCCAGACTGACCACTGACTCTCTCTCTCTCCTTGTACCTACCTGCCTCCTCTCCTCTCCTCTCCTCTCCTCTCCTCTCCTCTCCTCTCCTCTCCTCTCCTCTCCTCTCCTCTCCTCTCCTCTCCTCTCCTCTCCTCTCCTCTCCTCTCCTCTCCTCTCCTCTCCCCTCCCCTCCCCTCCCCTCCCCTCCCCTCCCCTCCCCTCCCCTCCCCTCTCCCCTCTCCCCTCTCCCCTCTCCCCCTCTCCCCTCTCCCCCTCTCCCCTCCCCCTCCCCCTCCCCCTCCCCCCTCCCCCTCCCCCCTCACCCCTCACCCCTCACCCCTCCCCCCTCCCCCCTCCCCCTCTCCCCTCTCCCCTCTCCCCTCTCCCCTCTCTCCCCTCTCCCCTCTCCCCTCTCTCCCCTCCCCTCTCTCCCCTCTCTCCCCTCTCCCCTCTCCCCTCTCCCCTCTCCCCTCTCCCCTCTCTCCTCTCCTCTCCTCTCCTCTCCTCTCCTCTCCTCTCCTCTCCTCTCCTCTCCTCTCCTCTCTCCCCTCTCCCCTCTCCCCTCTCCCCTCTCCCCTCTCCCCTCTCCTCTCTCCTCTCTCCTCTCTCCTCTCTCCTGTCTCCTCTTCCTCCCCTCTCCCTCCTTCCCCTCATTTCCTTCCCTCTCTCCCTCTTGGGAGAATGAACATGGGGAAGTGTTCTACCACTCCCTAAACTTTTCTTTCCCTTTTGAGACAGGGTCTTGCTAAGTTGCCTAGGCTGGCCTTGAACTTACTTTATAGCCCAAGTAGATCTTGAACTCAAGTTTTCTGCTTCCCTAAGTGCAGACCACAGTCACCATGCCTAGCTCCTGTTTTACTTTAAAATGACAGCATATAGAACTCAAAGGAACTACGGAAGAGTCAGCTTCAGTAAGGAACCAGTGCCTGTGGGGGAGGGGTGTTTTTAAGATGGCAGTGTAATCACCTTCTAGCTTGCCAACGAGAGGGCCAGCTTGTTCTTGTTAGGTCGCAGTTCTCTGGCTGCCTCTTTCTCTTAGAGACATGGCCCTGCAGCTTTCTCTAGAGAGCTGATAGCAGAGTGTGGGGTCACTTCGCAGTGTCACAGAGCTGAGTTGTCACTCTCCCACCTTCAGCTGCAAGCAAGGTCTGCACTTCAATCTCTACTTGTCCAGACTCAAGGCAACCTTGGGTTAAAAATGACTGTCGTGTCGTATCCCGTACATGCAGGCTATAGCACATGTATGGAATTTCCTCCCTCTGGAAACCTGTGAGAACAAGAAACCCTGTTTGTCCCCTGGATCTAATGAGAACTGACAAGCTTAAAGGAGTGCTCTCTTGAGAGCCACAATGCTGCCTGTGTATGCAGGGTATTCCTCTCGTATTCTGGGACCTGAAGGGAACAGAAAGGAATCAAAGGCTCTTTCCCTTCAGAAATCGTCCCATTTTCTCTTTCTCTGATGGGGATTTGTCCCAATGAAGCTTTTCCTCCTGGAAGTTGGCTCTCCCACTTGGCAACCATGTGGCTGCAACTCTCTTCAAGCTCTGCTGAAGGGATATTCATTTCAGCTCCCCTTCTGCAGACCTGTAACATCTCCCTGCTCTGTGAGCAGTGCTGTGTGAGCACCATAGTCACTGCATTCCCCCTGCATGAGCAGTGCTGTGAGAGCGCCATAGTCACTGCATTCCCCCTGCATGTGCAGTGCTGTGTGAGCGCCATAGTCACTGCATTCCAGCTGCATGAACAGTGCTGTGTGAGCGCCATAGTCACTGCATTCCAGCTGCATGAGCAGTGCTGTGTGAGTGCCATAGTCACTGCATTCCAGCTGCATGAGCAGTGCTGTGTGAGCGCCATAGTCACTGCATTCCCCCTGCATGAGCAGTGCTGTGTGAGCACCATAGTCACTGCATTCCAGCTGCATGAACAGTGCTGTGTGAGTGCCATAGTCACTGCATTCCAGCTGCATGAGCAGTGCTGTGTGAGTGCCATAGTCACTGCATTCCAGCTGCATGAGCAGTGCTGTGTGAGCGCCATAGTCACTGCATTCCCCCTGCATGAGCAGTGCTGTGTGAGCACCATAGTCACTGCATTCCAGCTGCATGAACAGTGCTGTGTGAGTGCCATAGTCACTGCATTCCTCCTGCATGAACAGTGCTGTGTGAGCGCCATAGTCACTGCATTCCCCCTGCATGTGCAGTGCTGTGTGAGCGCCATAGTCACTGCATTCCCCCTGCATGAGCAGTGCTGTGTGAAGGCCATAGTCACTGCATTCCCCCTGCATGAGCAGTGCTGTGTGAGCGCCATAGTCACTGCATTCCCCCTGCATGAGCAGTGCTGTGTGAAGGCCATAGTCACTGCATTCCCCCTGCATGAGCAGTGCTGTGTGAAGGCCATAGTCACTGCATTCCAGCTGCATGTGCAGTGCTGTGTGAGCACCATAGTCACTGCATTCCCCCTGCATGAGCAGTGCTGTGTGAAGGCCATAGTCACTGCATTCCCCCTGCATGTGCAGTGCTGTGTGAAGGCCATAGTCACTGCATTCCAGCTGCATGTGCAGTGCTGTGTGAGCGCCATACTTTGCTGGTTTTATTTCTTGTTTGCACAAGGCCAAATGCTCACTTTTCTTGCCCATTCACAAACCCTACAGCAGAGCCAGTGTTGTTCATAGAAAATATTCAGTATAGACAGACACACGGGTACTATGACTAAGTACCCAAATGCCTCTTCATTCCAGCTAGCCTGGGTAATCTGATCAGTTCCATTATTTTGCTAGGAATGATGTGTCCAATGTGATGTGTAGCCAGAATTCTTTGTCATGTGGGAGCCTGAGAGTCAAGTTTGTCTCCATTTACAATCCAATAAATCAAAACAAAGAAACAAACAAAAAGAAAGCTTATGATTCTCAGGGAATGAATGAATTGGAATTTGCAGGCTGTCCTTCCTAACAGAGATTGCACGCCCACTTATAAATGTTCTTAACTCTCTTTGCTTTATGTGAGGAGTAGAAATACTCTTTAGCTGACATCAAGACTAAATTATACAATGTCTTCATGAGCCTTTGGGTCTGAGAAAGGGTCTGTATAAATAATGTTACTCTGTGATAAAGTTGGAGCATATTAAATACATTGTAGACCCTGATTCCATTCTAGCACAACTCTACCAGAGTGTCGGGACTGCATATTGTGTGTATGCCATTAAATATGCTCACAGTCACACATTCTGATTACCCGATTACCCTTATTTGTTTTGAAACAGGGTTTCTTCATGTTGTCCTGGAACTCTATGTAGACTGGGCTGGCCTTGAACTCACAAGAGATACTTCTTTCTCTGGATCCCAAATGCTGGGATCAAAGGTGTGTGCCACCATACTGGCTGAGCCTTGTGGGTGTTTCTTTCTTTTTTTTTTTTAACCTTCTCTAACCCCTTCTTTCTTTTCTTTGTTCAGCACTGCAATTAACTTCTTTGAACTGCTTTGTAAAAGCCTGAGATGGTAGAATTTCAGGGTCAGAAGATTAGTTTTAAAAATTTCCCGTTAACAATATAAAGTATTCCCAGGTATGCTGGTACATGCCTTTCATCTCACCACCCAAGAGGCAGAGGCAAGTGGATCTCTGTGAGTTCAAAGCCAGATGGGTGAGTTACAGACCAAGCAGGGCTACATAATGAGACCCTTTCTCCAAAAATAAATAAACCCAACAAAATGTAAAATGTACATCTCTAACCAAGAGAACTCTCAGTAGCAGAGAAGATTACTAATCTTAAAACTATTTAAAAATTATTTTCAAAATGAAATGTGAAAAGTCTAAAACTGTTAACAGCTTTCTTGTGTGTTTGCATTATTGCATGTGTGAATGCATGTGCTTCCTACAAAGTTATCTAGCCAGAAAACCTGTGGCCACGAAGCTTGTCCTGGGCTTGTGGTCAGCCTCCGAGGCTTGCCAAGCCCTTTCCTGCGAGCTCTGTTCCCCTGAGGTTTGCTGGTCTTTGATTCTGAGGGATGCTTGCACACTCCTGCTCAGATCTGGGAGGGAAAGAAAGTGGAGTGAGGAAGCCTCCCCTGTCCTTACCCACAGAGACCTGGCCTGCTCTCCGTGCGGCCCAGGTTTCCTCCCTCCATTCTGGCTTGGAGAGACACCTGCCAGTGCTTGCTGTGCCCTTGCTGGTTTAACATTTGCTGGAAGCGCATTTCTCCCAAGGCTTTGTCATACTGTGTTGCTCTTCAGCTGGCCTCAGTGGCAGATCCCATATTTAGCAGGAATCGTGGTGCTCCCTGGGGATGAGCCTCCCTGGCCTGACTAACCCCTAGCAGGCTGCTTCCCGCCCTGTTCCCTGTGCTCTCTCTGGACCATCCTTGTTACCAGTATCCTTAGACTAGACCAGAACTGTTCCTAGCTCAAGTTCTGGCTTAGTCATGCCATTTTCTTTAAAAGTGCTGCTACCTTCTCTGGATCGCTTTCCTGGGGACTCTGCCCTGATCCTTTAAAGTGAATGGAAAGCTGGGCTGTCAGAAATAATGGTTTCTCTTTTCTTCTAGGGTTGCCTTAACCTCCCTCTGTTGGAGCTGTTTCTTGCCAGATGTTAGTAGAACAAAGAAGTGGGCTTTCCAAATAGGCTCCGCCCTAACAAACCCAGTGGGGGAAAGCCTCCAGGCTTTGGCAAGGTCTTATTTGTGCTACAGCATAGTAGTCAGGACAGAAGCTGTCCCACCCAGATGTTGTGTTCCACAGGAACTATTTCTGTGATAAAAATACCCTCCCTTCTCCTAGCAGAAGCAATCACTTGAGTATCTCCTGCTGTGTAGCTGAGTAAGCCCTGCACCCATGAGCTGCATCTGGCCCTGTGTCCTTTGGCCAGCTGTGTGGCTCCCAAGAGACAAGTGCAGTTGTATGGAGAAGATGCGAGGGAGTGGTCTGGGGAAGGGGGGAAGGAGGGGACCTTTAAGTAGCCGCTGAACTCCGAGCACCAGCTTGAGCCTCCCTGCCCTGAGATGTTCAAATGATGTTCTGGCTGCAGGGCCTGCAGCGTGGAGGGTGGCTCTGCCGATTGCAGCACAGGGACAGAGGAAGAACCAGTCGGCTGGGGTTGGGTGAGGTCCCTGCGGTACCCTGATGTAGCAGATGTGAGCTGATGCCTGGGCTCCTGTCTAGATCTCTAGGTGATAACTTGGGATTCATTTTACTTTTTACATTAGTTTTTATTTCTCATTTATGTGTACGTGTGTAAGGGGCACACATGGGTACGTATGAATGTGTGTGCGTGGGGGCTGGAGGCTAACCTCAGGCATCGTCCCTTAGGAGCCATTTAAGACTTATTTTTTTATTTTTGTGAATGTACACATGCATGCATCATGGCTTGTTGTAGAGATCAGAGGACAACTTTCCTCTGTCCCCTTGTTGGATCCAGAAATCTAACTCAGGTTGGCTGGCCTGCCCAGCAGTGTTTCCACACACTGAGCCATCGCGCCAGCCCCGGTTATCTTGTCTTTTTGAGATGGGGGTCACTTCGCTGGGACCTGGGGGCTCACTGTTATTAGGTTATGCTAGCTGGCCAGCAGGCTTCAAGTGTCTGTGCCAACCTAGCACTGGGACTACATGTGCCACCTGCTCGGCCTTTACTTGGCATTAAGGTCCTCTTGTGTGCACAGCGAGATTTTACCAAATGAGCCATTTCCCTATACCATACTTTATTTTTACTTTTACAAAGAAAGATCTCAATGTTCTAGAAGCAAAACATATAAAACAGAGGCAACAAGCAGCCCCAGCCCACTCAGAGCACACTCATCGTGGGGGTTAGCTTTCTGTACAGAGCATGGGTCCAGGACTCATACCTTTTTCTAGTGGTGCCTCATGGAGCGATGCTGCGATCAACAGGTGAGGTCCAGGCTCCATAATCCCATCTATCAGGATGAAACCCCAAATCCCTTGACGGGAGTGTGCTAAGCAGCTCCCCATTACTGTAACAAAATACCCCTGGAAATCAACTCCTCAGGACGCAGCTTCATTGTGTTTCTTGGTTTCAGGGTTTTAAATCCGTGGTTGCTTGGCTCTGTTGGCTGTGGGCCTTTGATGGCGTAGTACATTGTGGTTGGAGCATGGTGGCAGCTGGGAAGCAAAAGGACCCAGAGACAGAGTTAAGGTCCCAACGTTCTCTTCAAGAATACTCTCCCAGTGACCCCAGTTCCTTCCAGCTGGCTCTTCGCTTTAGTTCTGCCACCTCCTCATGCCACAGACTGTGTCTTAGTTTGGGTTTTACTGTTGTGAAGAGACACCATGACCAAGGCAACTCTTATATAAAAACAACATTAATTGGGGCTGGCTTACAGGGTCATAGGATCAGTACATTATCATCAAAGCGGGAGCACAGCAGTGTCCAGGCACATGTGGGCCTGGAGGAGCTGAGAGTTCTACATCTTCATCTAAAGGCAGACAGGAGAAGACTGGCTTCCAGGCAGCTAGGATGAGGGTCTTAAAGCCCATGCCCACGGTGACACACTTACTCCAAGGCCACACCCACTCCAACAAGGCTACACCTCCTAACAGTGCCACTCCTTGGGTCAAACATACTCAAACCAAGCTGGGCGTGGTGGCGCACGTCTGTAATCCCAGCACTTGGGAGGCAGAGGCAGGTAGATTTCTGAGTTCGAGGCCAGCCTGGTCTACAGAGTGAGTTCCAGGACAGCCAGGACTACACAGAGAAACCCTGTCTCGAAAAACAAAAAAACAAAAAACAAACAAACATATTCAAACCTCCATAGACTGGGAACCAAGCCTTCAATACAGGGGCCTGTTAAGGGGCATGCTTACAAAACACAGGCACCTCTGTTTCCTCTCAGCTGTGACAGATGACTGTAAACTACTGTACAAATATAGCATCTTCTAGTTCTACAGACATCTGATATTCATCTCTATGGGCTAGAATTAGGGTATTGGTGGGGGTCCTGTTTCTTACAGAGATGCCAGGAGATAATGGAGCTGATTTTGGGCTAAATCACCAACCCATGTTCTCTTCCCAGGACCCCTTTCTCTGTCTTCACATCCCCTTGTGCCATCTCTTCTGCTCAGTCACATCTCCCCTGGAACATGAGAAAGGCTTTTATATCCTCTGTGCATACACATATAGGATGCTCTCACTCTTTCAGGGTCCTTACTTGATAACTCGTGCAAATCCCATTTTGCCAGATAGGTTGATGCCCTCATAGGCTTCACAGTTATGGATGGATGCCTTTGTAGTCCATTTTCTGCTAGTCAAGTGTAGTAAGTGGTCCAGTGGTTGGCATGAAGGAAAGTAGCCTAAGCAGACGCAGGGACCCAAGTTTCTCCTGATGGGTTCTCCTTGGCTTGCTGTGTTGTGTGATGCCCGCAGAGCGATTCCCTTGTAGGCTTTGCCCTTCATTGCAGACAGTTTGACCCTAAAAAGGAGGCCATAGAGCATGAGGAAGGCCAAAAGAGCACCTCTTCCTCTGAGGAGGGGGCAGACCCCACTGCAGGCTTGTCTGCATTGTGAGACTGTTATAGTCATGGTTCGTAGCCCATGGTTTGGAACAGAGGCAATCTAAGCAAGCCCAAAGTGAGAGTGAAGGCTGGTGAGGGGTGGGGATGGGGATGGGCTGGGAGTGGGGAGTGAAGGCTGGTGGAGGGGTGGGGGTGGGGACGGGCTGGGAGCTGCCGAGGGCAAGGGCAGTGGTTTGTAGGCTCATGTTTTGGTCACAACAGCTTTACATAGACCACCAGCTAGATGCAGTGGGGCTAAGTAGACTGTGAGATTCACAACAAAGTGGTCAAAATGTATGTGTGTGTGTGAATTTGAATAATTGGTGAGTGACTACCCAGCACTGCCAACGAAAACAAATCTTGAATGAGGCCAATTTTCAAATTCTGTCTGATGAAACATAAACAGAGTGTTTACGAAGCAGCTCTACCGCCTGAGCGATTATCTTCAGAAGACAATGTTCAGCCAAATGGCTCCTAATTGATCTCAAAATATTTACTGAGCCTAGCACTATCTATGATAGGTTCCTATTGAGTTGTTGATTTAGCGCATAAAAAGACAGTAAAATATGAATATTCCAGGACTAACAAAACAACTGTCACAAACGAGGTGTTAAAGATATAAATACAAAATGCACAGTTCCTTGGCAAAATAGAAAAATGCACACAGAAATCCTTTTTCCTTTTCTTTCTCTCTCCTCTTTTTTTCTCTCTTCTCTTTTCTTGAGCTCAGAATTTGTGAAAGTCCAAAAAAAAAAATTACCCTTCAAACTCAGGCAGGAAACGTCTTTCAAACGAAATATTCCTTGAACTTTTTCATGGAGCGGCTAACAATAGCAAAATTTGTCATTTTGGAAGCCCTGGCTTTTTTTTTTTTTTTTTTTTTTTTTTTTTTTTTTTTTTTGGTTTTGGTTTTTTTTCGAGACAGGGTTTCTCTGTGTAGCCCTGGCTGTCCTGGAACTCACTCTGTAGACCAGGCTGGCCTCGAACTCAGAAATCCACCTGCCTCCGCCTCCCAAGTGCTGGGATTAAAGGCATGCGCCACCACCGCCCGGCAAAGCCCTGGCTTTTTAACACTCTTTTATTCTCCCAGGATTGTAAGTACCTCAGCATGGTGGTTTCAGAACAGGTTTATAGGTCTGGCGAGGTGGCTCAGCTGGTAGAGTACTTGCCTAGCATGCATGAGGCCCTGGGTCCATTCCCCACCACTGTATAAACTGGGTAGTAGCACAGATCTGCAACCCCAGCACTTGGGAGATAGAGGCAGGTGGAACAGAAGTTCAGTGTCATCCTTGAGCATTTCAGTTCAACCAGGGGTATCAGAGACCGTGTCTTAGAAGATAAAACAAAAGAACCAGTTTGGTAAACCTCTAACTCCCTCCGGTTTTGTGTCATGGCTCAGTTCTCTTACTTACCCTTCCATGAGCGTGCAGTTTAGATATTAGTTGCTAATGTATGGGATACAGCGGAAGTGAGGGCGTGAGACTTCAGAGGCGGAGTCACAAGAGGCACGGTGGCTTTCTCAATCTCTGTGATGGCTGGCTGTGAAGCCTGCTGCTATGTTGTAAGGACACTCAGGAGGCCTCTATAGGGCTGATACAGGGGAACATGTCTATAATTCCAGTGCTTGGGAGCAAGAAGGAGGAAGATCTAGAGTTTGAGTTCTACCTGGCATACTTGAGTCTGTGTTTATAGCCACTATATAGTGAGAAATCAGGACTTCTGTCTGTAGTCAGGAGTGCCATCTTAGAGGCGAGACTTCCTGCCTTTCTTTGGGCAAGCCGTCCAGTGACCCATCCCCAGAGAGAACCGTGGGTCTGAACTCCTGCTGCAAGACTTTTCGCCCTGGGTGGGGTTGGATGGGAAACCAGGCAATGGCTGCCCCATCCTCTAAGGTCCCAATGACAAACCAGATTTTGATTTTACTGTTCTTCCTGGGGAACCAGTGAGTTTATTGGTTTACAAAGCATGGGTGAGTGACCCTAAAGCACCCATACTTGAATGTTTGCACCCAGCATGGATGATGCTTCCTTCCAGGACACTAAATACCTCAGCATGGTATTTACACAGCTGAACAGACAGAGCGCCTTCCTCTTCTCCCTAGCCTATTTACTCTAGCTCCTCCCAGAGACCTCAGGTCTGTGTGAAATTAGAGCAAAACGCATACAACTGATTGGGAGGAGCTGCTGGATGCTCAGGTGAGGATTCTGGCCCCTCCTCTGAGGGAAAGCCAGCTGTCCTCTAGCCCCACCGTGATGGTCTTTTGCAAGGAGTACAGCTGATCAGATGAAGATGGTGGCAGTTCAGCTCAGAGGATAGACCTGTACACCAGCTCCTGACTCACACGGGTGTGACATCATGTTTATTTTAAGCTGGTCCACTTTGGGGTAAGTCTTGGCAACACTCGTAGTAAACAGCAGACTCAAGACAAGACAGCACTTTTTGCTGGCACAGGTGTGGTCAGATTCTCCGTGCTGAGTCGTCTGTTGGGATGTTACCATTATTTTGCAGCTTAGCTTTTTAAAGAGATGGCTCCCATAATAGACATGTAAGTCCCACCCTTCCCGGCTGTGTGTATCCTTTGAAAAGACACTTCTTAAGATTAAATTGATTAATGGGCTCATTTGTTTCTCAAACACTTTTGTGATTTGTTCTGGGCAGTCGTTCATGTTTGAGCTTGCTTTGTGTGTTTATCTCTGTGTGACTCTGTGACTCGGGTCACAGGCTTATCCATGCCCTCAGAGGAATCTGTGGTGATAGGGAAGCCTTTGGCACATCCTAAAGACAGCTGGTTGGAAAAAATAAATATACCCAGGCATATGTTCCCTGAGGATGTGCCTGAGCTGGAGTAAAAATTACAGGCATCCCTGGGGAAACCCTAAGAGGAAATTGTCCATCTTCCTTAAAAGGGTGTTAGCAATTTCTTATCTTGTGCCTTGGGACCTGAGGCGGTGCTCCATGGTTGTGTATGTCCTTAATTTTTTAAAGACAAATGCTTTGCTAGTTATGGAAGTCTTTCATGAAGAAGGGGCTTTGGCCAAGCACTAAGTATTTCTCTCTCTTCCCCCACCTGCTCGCTCGCGCTCTCTCTCTCTCTCTCTCTCTCTCTCTCTCTCTCTGTGTGTGTGTGTGTGTGTGTGTGTGTGTCCACACTGTGCAGGTCTGTATGGCGGTGAGAGGTTGATATCCGGTATCGTCCACAGTCATACTGTATTTTATCCATTGAGACAGGGTCTCTTGTTTAAACCCAGAACTTGCTGGCTTGGCTAGCCCAGTGCACAGCAAACTGTCAGGAGGCAGAAGATAGGAATGACAAAACAACAGGAAAGTCATTATTGATATTTTTAGAGAAAAGGCAAGGCAAAGCTCGGGGATGGCTAGTTGGTAATTTCTGTGCTTTGGTCTGTAGGGGCAGCTCCTTAGATAAGAGTATAATGGGGCAAGTCTGTGATCCTAGCACTCATGAGGTTATGACAGGAGGGTGGTGGGAGTGAAGCCAGCTTGGGCTATATAGCAAGATGTGGGGAAGGGTTTTTAATATAATTAACCTTATGGTAAGTGTATGCCAAAAGGACAAATTCAGGGGAGATGAGGAGAGGGCTCAGTGGGTCAGGTGCTTGCCACATGAGCACAGTGACCAGAGTTTGGATCTGTAGCCAGCACCCGTGTAAGGTGGAGGTAGATTTGGTGCTCTGTCTGTAATCCCAGTCTTGGGAGGCAAGAGAAAAGACAAGACCAAGATGCTTGGCTGCTACTGGAATAATTTAGCTAGCTAGATTAGCCAAATGCTTGCGCTCCCAGTTCCAAGTGAGAGAGACCCTTCCTCGGCATGTAATCTGTGATCTAGAAAAGCAATCGACATCAGTCTCTGGCCTCGAGTATGTACATGTGCATGCATGCATGTGCGCACACATACACACACACACACAGGTTCACGTGGAAACATGCACACACATACACCACACACATATACATGTCTGAAAACAATCAGAGTATAAAAATCTCCAGACTGTAGGCTTGCAACAGATGGGTTGGTGTTATCCAGGGCTAGAGTTTGTCAGATGCTCCGAGGTAATTACCACTACTTTCACAAGGTAGGACTTGGAGATTTCTTAACAGTCACAGGAAAGGGGCTCTGCACTCTTCTGTGGATGGTGTTCTTGTCCTTGTTCAAGAACGTGATTCCAGGTAGGTGGTGCCTCTTCTCATTTAGAGCTAAGAGGCGGGTGAGTAGCCTCTGAGAATGGGGAAGCAGCTATCCCCTCCTGGAGCCTTTTTGCTAAGCTTCTGGAGAGCACATATGTATCTCAATAATATCCTAGATGTCTAGCTTATAGTAAACTTTGAACTAGCTTGTTTTCAAGTGCTTTTTATAACTTTTACATGTTACACACACATACATAACTAGGATTTAAAAAAAAATACTCAAACTCATAAAATGGTAGCCTTGGTACCTATTTTAAAAATAATATCTTGTCATAAATGTTTTCTTTTCTGATATTCTCCCTTAAAACATTTTCCCTTGGAAATTTGAAGTGTCCCCAAATTGTTAGGGCTGGAGAGATGACTCGGCACTTATGAGTATACAGTACCCTTGCAAAGGACCTGATTTCTAGCACCCACAACAGGTGACTCATAACCTCCCGTAACTCCAGCTCCAAGGGAATCCAAAGCCTCTGGTATTCATGGGCACCTGTACTCATGTGCACATAGAAACAAGCAGACATCGTTAAAAACAAGATAATCTTCAAAAAGCCCCCGATGGCGCCATCACCGTGAAAAGCCTGCAAATACGTTCTTACTTTGCATTCCCCTTTTTTCTAAACTGTTGCTTTCTGTCATGGTGGAGACTTTGTAGTCACAGAATTCTACCATGGTGGACTGCTGTCATTCTTAGGTCTGCAGAGGTCCTTGTGGTCATGTTTCAGAAGCGGTGCAGTGGCTCCGAGTGACCTTCCCTGCAGTTGGCAACATGTGAGAATTGTAATACACCCTTCCTTCCGGTTAGCTGATGGAGATGGGAAGGAGGCTGAGGAGGGTGCTCAGCTGGTGCTTGCTTAGCATTCAGGAAGGCCTGGTCTAGACGCCCAGCACTAAATGAGCCCCCTGTGGCGGTGCATGCCTGTGGTCCCAGCACTGGGAACATTGAGGCAGAAGGTAATGCCTAGGCTGCATGAGACCCTGTCAAAACTCAAAAGAAAAACCTTAGCATCCCCCAAGAGAAGAATAGTCCCCGAATCTGGAAAGAGCTAATTGTGAGGATTCCGGTTTCCTTCTGCCCTCTTTGGGGGGCTGAGTAGGATGTTTGGAGCACATGGATGGAGAGCCGGATAATAGGCACAAACCATGGTGTGGGAAGCTGGTCCCAGAACAGCTGTCAGCCAGCTGCTGTGCTCGTAACAGGGCAAACAGTGCGTGAGTATGTTCATCTGAGAATCTTGAGTTGTGTCAGAACGGAGCTATGCAGAGCCATGGTCCTACAGACTTGTCACAGACATCTGAGCTCTGGGCTCACCTCTTCCACCTGCTGGGTTGCTCACCCAGGCCAGGGCCAAAGCTACCATCCCTTCTATGGAAACCCTGGTGATGTACCCTTCTCCCGTAATGCTAGACTGGATGGTGCAGGTGACCCTATGCCTGACTGGTAAAGACATCTCATAAACTACTGTCCTCTCTGCAATTACCCGTTATCATTCAATGTAGGATGATTGATTTGAGGAGGTTATCGCCAGGAAGGCTGTATTACAAAAGGCTTGCATTTAAAAAAGTGTTCCAAATCTACATAGTGTACTGCATAGAAGGGGACCAGCCGGTACCTAGCACTAGTGCAGGTGAATAGCCTAAAGGAAGGAAGATGCTGGGGAAAGGTTCTTTAAAATGTGCCAGGATCAGGGACCTGGCCTCCTTTGGGCCAGGGCAGACTGAAATGAGTTACTTCTGGGAACAGAGTTGGAGGCCAGATGGGAGGCTGGCCAGTGGATTTTCACGTGAACTTTATCTTTGTCCTTTCTTAATTTTTTTTTTTTTTAATGGCCAGAGCACCCTCAGACCCATGAGCCCCTGTTTGTGTCCTCAGGGTCATGAGCCTGTGCTTCCTTTTGGCATTTGTATGGACACGACCTAGAGGTATCCTGTTCCTGCAGCCCAGGGCTCACGTGCCCTGCTCTGAAGCAGGGATTTGGCAAAATTGAATTACAGCGTCTAAGCTATGCTGAGTCTCAGCTGGCCGGGTGTGTGTGTTTGGGTTGAAACAAAGGCAGAGCTTCTCTAGACTGAGGGATGTCCTTTGGGCGGGGGAATCTGGGCATGTCACTAACCCTCCTTGCTCACAGGAATCGCCTGAGAAAAGGCCGTGTGACCCTATTTAGAAAAATGGATACACCCTGTTAACCTCTCTTCTCTTAAGAAGGAAAAATCATTACATGGCAGAGGTTCAGGCCCCATGGGAGAGTTTTCCGGATGATTCTCCATTTTCAGAATCGTGTTTCCATGGATGTGATAAAATTCTCGGTACTTTCAGACCCCGCCCCATCCACCTTCGTGAGTGGGTCCATATTTCTCGCACATCCTAGGTCTTTGTCCTTCTCTGTTCAGATGTAGCAGTCAAGGATACAGAGGGTGATGTAATGTGAGGAGGAGGAAAGGCTCACCCGAGAAGAGGTGGACCCCCACCCCCTCCCTCCCCCTCTCTACCTCTTCCCCTCCCACTCTCTCCTCTCATTCTGGCTCAGTGCCAGTAAGTGACCCGAGGGTTCTGAATACATTTCTTCAGTACAGCCTAAAGGTGGCTTGGTGTCCTTCCAGCCTCCCTAGGCGCCCTCCCAGCGTAGCCCAGATACAGGTGCTCAGTCTTCCTAGCTACCCTGCCTAGCCCTCCTTTCCTGTGTTTCCACACATTTGCCTTGTTAGGGAACAGGTAAAGAAGAGTGCAAATGTGCCGTCTTAGAGCCCCCAGGCCCAGCCTGAGCTGCTCTGCCCTTCTCCCTACCCGCCCTCTGGACTGCAGACTCCCTCGCCTTTTTTCTACACTCACTCTGTGCAGAGCCTTCGAGGTCTCCTGGCTGGAAACTGCACGCCTGGAAGGCAGGATGTCGTTATTTCCAACCATCCATCTAGTCATTCATTTCTTTATACAATTACCCTCCCAGGACCCAAGAATACAGAGATGAACCTGATATGTTGAGCCATGTGACAGGGGTTGTAAACTGCCCTTTTTTTTTTTTTTTTTTTTTTTTTTTTTTTTTGTTAAAGTAATTTGAATGGGGTTGAGAAAGATAGGAGCCTTCTCTGTGAGCTTGCCCCGGCATAGCAGCCGAGAGCCTGCCTGCCCCTGGACCCTGGCGTGGGGTGCTGTGAAACTAATCCTAGGAAAACTTCTCTTGGGAGTGGCAGTCTCAGAAATTTACCGGTCAAGAGAGAGTGAGCTCTCTGTTGAAGAGGTTTCCTACCCTCTGCCAGCTGAGCGCAACCCTAGCAAGGCAGAGAAGGGGCTCTGGGCGTGCAGCTTTGAATGAGGTGGGTGTGGTCAGAGCATGAGGGTGAATATGGGGAATGGGGTTTGAAGGGCCTTGGAAAGTGGGTGCGGGGAGACCTGGACCGCTGGTGCTGCAGTGGTCCCAGGCCTGCCACCTGTTCCCCCCGGAGAGTGAGGACTGTTATTACTCATCCTTTTTCAAAACAAGCAGTTTTGTGTGTGACAAGCCCCGGGGGACCACATTCCACAGGATCCTTTTATTAACAAAATTGCACTCTGCAGCTAGGTGGGGTGTGGCCGGAGAGTCCTTCCCAGACAGAGCCCAGAGCCACCTGCCTGGGTAATTGCATACTTACCTTTTGGCTTCTTCTCAGGCTTTCAATCACAGATGACCTCTTAGCTATAATTTCTGAACCCTGCAAAATTCTCTTTTTCTCCTCTTTGTAGGTTTTATGAAGCTATACAGGCTATGATAATGATTGGAGCAGTCACCTTGGATACCAATTAAGAGTAGATGGACAGGGCCAAGACTGATTCCATCTATCCTGGGTGTCTTTCAGGGGAGGCAGAACCCAGCGGTTATACAGGCCAGCTGAGCAGGACTTTCTCTCTGTTAGAATCTCCACTGGTCTCAGGAAACTGTTGGCTCTGAAGTGTCTTGAGAGGGTCTCCACTCATTCCTGGGGCCAGGGGTGCTCAGAGAAAATCTGCTCAGAATGCCTGTGACACTGTGGCTCCTTTGGACGATCTAGAAGGAGATGACAGAGGACCTTCCCCCTATCCCCACAGTCCCCACAGAGGGTGTTTGAGCAGGTTTCCGGTAAGGCTTGGGAGTGGTGCTGTTAAAGAGCTCCCCAGGTGAGTAGAATGGTGGGTCAGGCCCCAGGACTGTGGCTCCATTACTGCCTCAGCTGAGCTGGTCCTGAGGCTTACACCCAGGCTCCACCTGGCTTCCTGCGCCAGCTGCCGCTCCATGCTGGGACAGTGTTTGTCCTATGGTCAGTGCATAATGTTCCTGGAAAGGGTTAACCCAGGTGTTTGTGTTTGTTACCAATTACTTTTTTAAAAATATGGGTAGTGACTTTTTTTTTTCAAAGTTGTATTGTTCTCTGCATGCAATAGGACAGTGTGGCTTATTTGAATATATGTACTTTATCGTATGAGCTGCGTTCTGTTTTTTGTTTTTGTTTTTTGTTTTGGTTTTTCGAGACAGGGTTTCTCTGTGTAGTCCTAGCTGTCCTGGAACTCACTCTGTAGACCAGGCTGGCCTGGAACTCAGAACTCCACCTGCCTCTGCCTCTCAAGTGCTGGGATTAAAGGCATATGCCACCACACCCGGCTGCACTCTGTTTTATTGTCAGCATTGTGTCTGTTTCCACGTTAGGAAATAGTCCATTCATCCCTTCTGCACACCTGGAGGCAAACTCCACCCCCCACCCCTCCACGCTTTATGACTGTCCCTGAGTTATGTGGCTGATGGTGTATTAGCTTTTCATGCTGCAATTGTATGTGTATGTTTCTGGCCCCCGAGGGAATGAGGCCTTTGTTTTGGGGCCTTCCCTGAGTTTTAGGGCCTGCCTAGTATAACCGTTTAAAATTTGTTTGCTGAGGGAATGAATGAATGAGTGAGTGAATGAATGTGCTGCGGAGCGGGCGTCCCCAGTTACTTCTTAGTGTGCTGATGGCGGTGCACATGTATGTTCTCTATCGCTTCCTCACCAACATGTCTGGGGCGTGGTGAAATGTTTCACTTTCAGCTTGAAGCTGGGATCGCTGAACTAAGCGCTTGGCTCTGAGGGTGAAACAAAATGAACCGGAGCGAATGGACCCCAATTCATGTGGTGCACATCTGGGTGACTTACTCGTGTGCCTGTTGATCTTTGCTTTTCTGCCCCTGTGAGAAGGTCAGCAAGCTCTCCTCACAGTGGAGGAAAGACTTCTTCCTCTAGTGGGAGAGAGGCCTGCTTCCTGGTCCACTGATAACTTGGGTTGAGGGCTTTTGAAAATCATCTCTCAGAATGCTTTCGTGGTATTTGGTCAGTTCACAGGACTGAGTTAGCCATGGGTCACAGTGGCAGGCAGAGTCTCGTTACAACACGATTGTTTTACACTAAGAGGGTGGTTTTATATCAAAAGATGCCATCGTCGGTTTGGTACAACCTTAAACCATTACTAATTGGGGATACATTGATTTCTAGTACTCACGCAGCTTCTTCCATGGCAAGGCTTGGGTTGCTCTTCTTAGCATCTGGTCCCTTGATGCTTTGTCATTTTGTTTTGTTTTGTTTTTGTCAACTTGACACAGGCCAGAGTCATTTGGGAAGAGGTGACATTAATTGAGAAAATGTCCCTACCAGATTGGCCTGTAGGCGTTTTCTTGGTTAATGAATGACGGTGTCTACCCCGTGGGCTGGTGATGCCACACAGCTGTAGATGGTGGTCCTGGTTGTATAAGAAAAGGTGCTGTCTTGGGGTTTCTGTTGCTGTGATGAAAACACCATAACCAAAAGAGCAAGCTTGGGAGGGGGTGTTATTCAGCTTATACTTCAGTATTGTTGTTCATTATTGAGACAAGGCAGGACAGGAACTCAAAAATAGGGCAGGACCCTGGAAGCAGGAGGTGATGTAGAGGCCGTGGACTGTAAGATGAACTAGACCATTTTCTCCCCAACTTGCTTTGGCTATGGTGCTTTGTCAGAGCAATAGGGAAGTATGTAACACAGTGCTGGCGACAAAGCTTCAAGACTTTTGACTTGTTCAAGACTGGAGAAAGGCCCATGCTTCCTGTCTTACTGAGAAGATTAAAGTGTAGAACTTAATGCCTGTCAAAATATAAGTAAGAGGGGCTGGAGAGCTGGCTCAGCGGTTAGAGCACTGGCTGCTCTTGCAGAGGACCCTGCTTTGATTGCCAGCACCCACATCAGGCAACTCCCAGCCATCTGAACTTGAGTCCCAGGGGATCTGATGCCCTCACCTATCCTCTGAGGACACCAGACCTGCACATGGTACACATACATACATGCAAGCAAACACTCATAAAATAAAAGTAAGATGTAGAGACAGGTGAGTATAGAAATGAAAGTTAGATTTTTGAAGTCAGCTCTCCAGTTCTTCTGTCACATCTTAACGTGTCAACTCAGTAGTCTCTTATGCTGATTTTGTTGCTTCTGACAGGTTCGATTCTACCCACAACCCCCCTTGTGGGATTCTAGCTTTCATTCTGAGGGTTTCTTAAGCTCAGGGTTAGTTAATGAATGATACCTTACATGCTCTCTTCCACCTTCCTCGAGGCTGAGGATGCGCTTTCTTTCCATTAGCAGAAGCAGCTGGCATGCTGGAGAAGATGGGACTGCTGACTGATCTCACTGGCTCTGAGTATCTGCTTTTAAAAGGCGCTTTTATGTTGGTGATTGTGTTCCTGAAAGCCCGGGTTGCCTAGGCCTAACCCGCATCAGTGTGTCTGTCACGGGAGGGAGGGAGAGACTTTCCTGTGCCGGTTGGCCCCAACCTCTGTAAGGCATCCTCCCCACCCCCACTTACCGTATTTTTCTTTTGATGAATATACTAATCCTTCACCAGTTCATTACATTTTTAGGGATGGATGGAGTACATGGAGGGTATGAAACATTAGTGAAAGGAATTTGGCAAAACTACTAAGTGACTGGGGCATTCTGAGGTGAGCCCTCTAAGGGTTATTGTTGCCATTCCAAGGTAGAGATCAGCTGTCATGATGGGACAGAGACTAAAATCACTGCTGATTAATAACAAACGAGAGGCTTGGGTGACATGAGCTTTACCAAGACACCCATTATGACAGAATTCCAGCCTTGCCCTGTTAACTTCATGGAAGTATCTGGACACCATCTTGAAGCCAACCATTTCCACCACCCAGGACCATGGCTTATATTTGCAATGTCCTCCTACTGTCTGGGGTGATGCTTTTTATACTTTTTATTTATTGATTTTTTTTTTTTTTTTAAGTCAAAGAGGCCTCAAAATCTGCCTCCTTAGTGCTGGGATTAAAAGAGTGTTTCACCAACCACTTTTTTTTCTAAATTATGAAAGTTCAACAGAGAAATAGCTTAGGGCTGGCTCGAAGCTACCACTCTACCATGAATTTTGTCCCCAGTAAAGTCACATTACTTTCAGCATCACAGTTATATAAATTTTTTCAAGACCACAATTTGGGTGAGAGGACATGAACAGGCCCCAATCATTGGTGATTGTTGGTTGTTTTCTACTAATAAATAGGAATACAGACGGGCCTTTTAAAGGTCAGTGCGTGGCTGCACAGAGCTGGAGGGGCTGAAGAAGAGACATTCATTGTTGCCAGGATGCTCCCATACCAGCTCAGAGTCCAATGAGTAGTCCCTTCTCTCCACACAGGGGATGGGGTAGAGGTCTTACTTGCCCTTACACCCTTAATTCCTAAATAGATTCCTAGTGAGCAACCCTAAATTGAACTGAGACTTCCTTAGCAATGTGTAAGACCAGACAGAGTATGCATCTGAGATGGCCATCTGAAGCTATATCCATGCCCACTTGGAGTGAAATGCCTTCTTTGAATGAACACTGTTGGGAAAGGAATTTTTTTGTGTGTGTCTGTCAATTAAGTAACTTTTCTCTTCTGTTTAATATGCATTCTCCTCTTAGGCCGTTGAAGATGCAGAAGAAAGATAACATTGTCTGAGAACAATCATCAGAGGCTGTTCTTGGCCATTTCTTCAGAATGTGCAGGCCCCACCATGGTCCCTGTGTCAACACAGTTCTGTTTGTTTGGAATTTGGTCACCCCAGGGGGCTTGCGGTCTTGGCAGAGCGATTGTCTTTCTCTCCAGCAGTGCCACTGAAAAATGCATCTTGTGCAAGTTTTGGGGTTTAGAAATAGTGAGCTTCAAAGTGCAGTGTGCTACAGGGCACGTTCCAGGCCGGGAGGTGGATGGAACAAAGATGGCCTCTTTTCGGGAGCTCAGCAGGTCCTGGGGTAGCTCAGCCCCTTCTGTTCATTGTTTAAGAAAGCAACTTTCATCCCTACCCCACCTGGCCAAGAAATAGAGGAGGCTGAGGGTTGCCTGACAGGGCGCGCACAGGCCTTTGTTCTCATCCCCGATCAGGTAACAAATGCTTTTCTTTGCTTGAATTTCTTAAACAGGCCTCCAGCTGAGGGCAGGGGAGGCTGGGTAGAATACTCAGGACTGGTCACTAAGATCCCCTTTCCCTTGACTTCTTCTTTGATGGGTCTATACTAAAGAAGGGATTCTCCTACTCCCAAAGGTTGCTTGATGCCTTTTGTTGTTTGAGTGTTCTCCAAAAATGAAAATTGCTTGAGCTTCCTTTTCTCTTTCCCTTTTCCTTTTCCTTTTCCTTTTCCTTTTCCTTTTCCTTTTCCTTCTCTCTGCTTCCCTCCCTTTCCTTCTTTCTTTCTGAGACAAGATCTCTTACTATGCAGCCCAGGTTGCCCTAGAAGAGCTTTGTAGACCAGGCTGGCCTTGCTTCTGCCTCCTGAGTGCTGGGATGAAGGCATGAACTGCCTCACATGGTGAAGCTTTCATTCTTGTTAAGGGTGTTCCCTTCTGCAACCTACAACCCTGCACGCAGACGGGGCTCCTGCGCAGGGCGTTGGTGCCACAGCAGTGACGATGCTTGTTCCGCAGCACCTGGGTCCTACACGGTCCTCAGGAGGGGAGGGAAAGTGAGACGTGCGTGGAACTTTAAAAGCGTGTTTTCTTTTCTCTGAACATAGTTATACTCAGCAGGATTTTAAGGCAATAGTTGATATCAAGGTATAATAAGTAAGAGCTCATTAATCTTTCTATATTAATCTTAATATTTATTATTTGTGTGAGTTTGTATGCATGTAGAGGTCAGAGGCTTGAGGGGTCCTTCCTCAGAAGCTGCTCACCTTTTTTTTTTTTCTTCTGAAATATTTGATATGCAATCTTACATCTAGGATAAGACATGGTAACCTGAATTTACTGTATTTGACAGCTTTTCTCAAATGTCTTAAAAGCATGAAGTTGTGAGAAAACAGGTGGGTGGCATTCCTCTGAGGGCCTAGCTGTGAAGTCATCTGGTTTGGAAGGTTCTCAGGAGGAAGTGCCCGGGCAGGGGACAATCTAGACTGTCTCACATCTGACCTTGGACAAGTGGCCCTAGGCCCTGGGCCTGTGACAAGTGAGATCGCAAACTGTGGCTTTCAGAACAAGTACCACCTACACTCTTGACTCCAGAATTGTTGACTATAGCTCTGTAGGTCAGTAAGGATGCGTGAGTGTGTGTGTGTGTGTGTGTGTGTGTGTGTGTGTGTGTGTGTGTGTCTGTGTGTGTCTGCCCGCCCACGTGCCCATCCGTCTGTTTTTATGTCTGTCAGTTCCTGGGCCAGCTTAGCTGTGAGAGGGAGGGAGAGGGAGAGGGAGAGGGAGGGGGAGAGGGAGGGAGAGAGAGAGAGAGAGAGAGAGAGAGAGAGAGAGAGAGAGAGAGAGAGAGAGATCCAGATCCTCATCCTCTGAGGCTCTGGAACCAGATGGCATTTGGAAACAGTCCCACCCAGCAGGCTGTGAGATCTGCCCCCTGTGAACACGCAAGTGGGCCTGAAATGTAGCGGCTGGGTGATGGATGACCCCCTGCTCCCGTGTCAGCTTTGTCTCTGTTTCGTGCGCTTGTGTGTTTGGAAACAACTTGGAGACAAAGCCTTTCATTTTAGCTGTCAGAGCCCATCGCTGGGCTGAAGGAAACAATTTCATAAAGCCCAGAAGGTCTGGCTCTGCAGATCTGTTTGCTGTGTCTTCAGTATGACTCTATTAGCTGCCCGTTCTTCGAAGGGCAAGTGCTCCCTGCCTCATGACCTCGCCACTTTGATCCATGGTGCATGGGATTCATGTGGCTAGATTCTACACTGAGCTGTGAAGAGAGTCAACACATTTCTTGTATGGCCATTAAAATAGATTTATTGTTTTTTATTACAAAAGTCATATATGTTCCCTATGGTCTGATAGATGTAGGAAAAAGATGAAGACAATTAAAGTCGCCCACTGAAGTGAAACCAAGGATGCAAGCCTCTTAGGGTGGGCCCTCGGCACCACACCAAGGTCTGAAGGGTCTGAGCTAGCCCTCTGCAGGTACCTGGGACCTTCAGGGTGTATCTCTATCTATGCAGTTTTTCTTTTGAATTACTTTGTGTGTTTGTGTGTGTGTGGGGGGGGTCAGACTGGGTAACAAGCATCTTTACTTGCTGAGCTACTGTGCAGGTTCCATATAGTTCAGTTTTTCTTTTTTCTTTTTCTTTCCTTCTTTCCTTTCTTCTTTCCTTCCTTCCTTCCTTCCTTCCTTCCTTCCTTCCTTCCTTCCTTCCTTCTTTCTTTCTTTCTTTCTTTCTTTCTTTCTTTCTTTCTTTCAGAATTGAGTTTATTCAGGACAGAGGATGGGAGTTAATGGGGTAGTGGAGGCAGAGAGAGAGAGAGAGGAGAGGAGAGGAGAGGAGAAGAGAGGAGAAGAGAGGAGAAGAGAGGAGAAGAGAGGAGGAGGCCGGCCATGACCACATGGAGATGGGGGGGGGGGCGAGGGGAGGAGAGACCAAGATGGCAGAGAGGAGAGAGGAGAGAGTGCCAAGAGGCAAGAGCAGTGAGAGAGCCAGTTCAGTTTTTCCACGCTGAGATGTCTTCCACTGACGGCAGCTCTCTCTTGCTGCACTCTCTCTCCTGTGTCACCAGTGTGTGCTCTGCACTTTGAGAGATTTCAGATGAGTGAGTCACTCGCTGCCATGGTCCTCAGAGCGCCCCACACAAATGATTTTTCTAGGGAGTAAGAAGGAAACAGCAATGCTTACCCCCAACCGGCCCTGCTCCCCAGCCTTTCTGCTGGATCTGTCCCAGGAGTCTTTGCAGCCAGGTGTGTGCTCTCCGCCGCCGTGCTCCAAGGAGCTGCCTCACTCCATCCCCTGGCCTGGCTCCAGCTAGTGCTTTTTCCAGAGGGATTTCTCTCCAGGTCTGAATTTCTCTCTCTCTCTCTCTCTCTCTCTCTCTCTCTCTCTCTCCCCCTCCCTCTCTCCTTAGTCCTCCTTCTTCTGCTCTTTTATGTAGACTTATTTCAAAACTTGGACGCTGCATACAGCCTCAGGAGCAGGTGTCTGCCCTGTAGCCGGGCTCTTGTCTCTCCAGTCAACTTCTTTGGATTCTTAGTTCTCCATGAACCACATAGGATCAAAGATGATGGGACTGAATTAGAGAAAAGAGGGCCTGGGTTTGGTTGCATGCCTACCTGCTGATCTCTGGATTTCCAAGTCTTCCGCTTTTCCATCAGCTGAAATCTGTTACACATAGTAAGGTCTGTGAAATAATTGCAGAAAGCTATAAATTATCCCACAGAGATAGGTGATTTTCCCTCTCTTCACACATACGGTAGCTCTGGATTTTGTTATTGTGTGTGTTTAATTTGGATAGAACCTTTAAATCAGAGATGCTGTATTTATGGATTGGGAGACTTAGTGGTGGTAGGATCTAATGCCCACAAATCAATTTATAGGGTCAGTCATTTCCAGAATCCCAGAAGTGGTGTTTTCTTGTTTACACTTGTCTGGAAGAAATCAATAAGTTGCTTCTAAGAGTGCATTACACAGGAGTGCAAAGGGCTCAGGGAAGCCTGAACTATTACAGACAGGAGCACGTTGAAGTGCTCTCCCAGCCTGACATGAAGGTTTTCTCCAAAGCTACTAAAATCAAGATAGTGGTATAAAGATAGACACATTAGGTCCCTGGAACTGAGAGTGTCTGAACATGCACTCCACACTTTTGTAGTTGATAGTTTTCATCAAAGCAGCCAGTATGTGTCCGTGAGGAGAATGGTGGGGTTCTCAGCTATGTTAGGACAGTTAGTTGCATATCAGTGTCGAAAAGATGAAACCTGAACTGGAGGCTGCACCATTTAGAAAGGTGAACCGAGGATAAATCCGACGTGGAGTTGAGAGCGCTTGCATCTTATCTGAGGACCAGAGTTGAGTTCTTAGCACCTGTGTGGGGCAGCTTACAAATGCCTGTAACTCCAGCTCCTGGGGATCCCATGTCTCCTGGCTTTGGTGGGCACCCTGCTAGACACGCCCACATACTTAAAATTTTCTGCTAGTGAGGAAGGGGTCAAAGTACTGTAAGGAAATAGTGTTCTGTTGTTTGCTTTGCTTTTCTGAGACAAAGATGTGCTGTGTAGCTCAGGCTGGCCCACAACTCAAGGAGGTAGTCTTGTCTCACCCTGCCCCCTGCCCCAGCACTGAGATTATAGCTCTGTGCTACCTCATCTGACGTTTTTCTTGATTTTTGCTAGTTTATTTTTTGAATGTCACCCCACTCTCTTCTTCGCTGTGTAATAGCATTAGAAAGCAGAACCCCAGACTTGAGTCTTGTTGCTGCTTGGCCTCTTCTGAACTGGCTCTCCTACCCTGTCTGCCTCTCCTTCTCTTATCTCACAAGTTAATTGTACCATAGCCCAGTGCTTCTCACCCTTCCCAATGCTGCGACCCTTTAATACAGTTCCTCATGGTGTGGTGACCCCCAAACCATAAAATTACTTTCATCGCTATTTCATAACTATAATTTTGCTACTGTTGTGAATTATAATGTAAATGTCTGTGTTTTTTGAAGGCCTTAGATGACCCCTGTGAAAGGGTTGCTTGACCCCCCAAAGGTGTGGCAATCCACAAGTTGAGAACCACTGCCTTAGCTGATGTATTGTTCTCATCCGCACACTTTTTAATCAAGCTTAATTGCACGTTGAAGTCTTGGTCTCTAAACAACTCTTTGACATCAAGTCATAAGCACAGAATCCTCCTACTAGCCTATATTCTTCTGGAGTTCATGCATGGATTCAGTTTCTATACCCTGGAAGCCATTTGCATGCGCATGCATCCCCCCCCCTTGGGGTTGGGGATGGAGGACAGAACCCTGTCATCTGACTAGTGGCCCCAGACCTGAGTTCTTAAAAGTCTTAGAGCTGCACCGCAGGGCCTGTGTGTTGTACACAAACAGTGGATATTTGTGAGATGTGGTCAGTCTTCCCATTCCACCTACCCTGTTCTTGATTCATTTCCGTCGATTCAGGGACCAAACTAAAGAAATCACATTCGGTGTGGGGGACCGGTCCCAGCAAGTCTTGGTTGATTTATTCTGTAACCCTCTGTCTGGCAGGCCTCTCTGCAGGTGAGGGCAGGATGAAGGGCTGGCTGGCTTTTCAGGGAGCTTGAACATGCCATACTCCACACCTTGTGGCTCATTACATGATGACAAAGTCGGTGTTCATCTAGGATGGCTGTGTGGTCACTGTTTTCACAAGATAGATGCCTAGTAAGCGTTGACTTTTTCAGTTTTGAGCGAGAAGACTGGTCCTGATGAGATCTGCATGGTGGAGATTGATATTTCTGAGATGCAGTCTCTTGTCTCTTTTTCTGAATCCCAGCACAAACCCAGCTAAGTAGGCTGCCCCAAGAGGAAGGTGCCTGTGTGTCCTCTGTCTTCATGTGTATGTGTGGTGGGAATGTGTGTCCGGGCCTTCATGCGGGCTCTTCCCATCTCTGTTGAAACCGGAGTGCCCCGTGTAAGAGTGCAGATTCCCATGGTGCCTTGCAGTTAGAAAGGGCTCAGCAGATGCTCATTGAGCGAGTGTATAAAGACGAAAGCCAGGCTTGGCAGAGCCCAGGATCTGCACTTTCCCTAGTAAAGGTGCGAGCCCTCCAGCCAGAAGACCCTTTGGCATGCTCTTGGATCATTCCTATGCAGAAGCACCCCCCCTCCACCCCACCCCAGCCAAGACCAGGAATCCTACACTGCCAGCTGGAAACAAGCACTACTCTCAAGTGACCTTCCCCGGGGCCTCACACACTTTGACAGCAGAAAGCAGACATTGCAGTTATAAATAACCACCCGAGTTGAAAGTCACACAGGAGGGCCCCAGTTAAAATAGCCGATCCCACTCTTGCTGCAGACTATAAGATACAGCCTCTCAAAAGTCTTGCGGGGGTGGGGGGGTGGGGGGTGGGGGGTGAGGGGTGGGGGGTGGGGGGGTCGGGGGGAAGAATCATGGTGCTCAAGTGGGTCTTAATCTTCCTAGAATTTGTGAAGGAAGTACACAGCCTCCCTTACCACACCGGTTCTTGAAAGCTTGTGTATGTGCTCGTCTTCTTAGCATGTGTGAAGCGGACAGTGTTTAGTTATTTAGTAATGGGAGATTATTAAATATGTCTACTTCATGACTTAAAGATGATTGCTAATCTGCAATGGATAGACACAACATTTGACAGCCAATCTAGGAATTGGTATGAAACAACAGACCAATAAGGGTTTGTGTGTGTGTGTGTGTGTGTGTGTGTGTGTGTGTGGTGTATACATGTTAAGATCAGAGAGTATCTTGCACAGGTCGGTTCTCTCGCTCTTCCATACAGGACTCAGGGCTCGAGCTCATGTTGAAAGGCGTATTGGCAAGTGCCTTTACTTACTGTGCCATCCCACCAGCTCAGATTGCATTTTGTTGTTGTTTTTTGTTTGTTTGTTTGTTTTCTTGTTTTTTTTTTCCGAGACATGGTTTCTCTGTGTAGCCCTGGCTGTCCTGGAACTCACTCTGTAGACCAGGCTGGCCTCAAACTCAGAAATCCACCTGCCTCTGCCTCCCAAGTGCTGGGATTACAGGCGTCCACCACCACCGCCCGGCGCATTTTGTTTTTTGGACATGTTCATGTCTATACATATGAGTGCCTCTGTGTGTGTGTGTGTGGGGTATGGACAGGTATGTAGAGGTGGGGGAGGGGTTGGGAAGATCCTGCTTTACTGTTACTCTGCCTTATTCCCTTAAGACAGAGTCTTGAACTGGAGCTAGGCTGGCAGTCAGCAAGTGTATCCGATGTCTGCGTTGCCCCCACCCCCACCCCCAGCATGGGTGTCATCTATACCTAGCTTTGGATGTGGGTCCTGGGAATCTGAACTCAGGCCGCCATTCTGGCACGACAGCTCCTCTGACACACTAAGGCTATCTCTCTAGTCCCGGGATAATGAAAACAAAATCAGCTTATTTTTAATTTTTGTGTATGGGTGTTTTGCCTGTATGAATGTTTGTGCCATGTGTGTCTGTGTAGGCCAGAAGAGGCAGGTAGATTCCTGGAACTGAAGTTCCAGATAGTTGTGGGGTGCTGTGTGGGTGCCTGGAACCGAACCCAGGTTCTCTGGAAGAGTAGCTAGTGCTCTTAACAGCTGAGCTATCTCTCTAGTCCTAGGATTTTAAAAAGAAAAATGTATTTAGACACTAACTTTTTACTGTAAGATGTTATCCTTACTAGTTTTTAGGTGTTGAATATTTTCAGTGAAATAATGGTTTGGGGTTGTTTTCTTCAGCCTGGATAAATAAAGACCATGTAAGCTGTGTGTGTTGAAGAGCAGAGTTTGCCATTCTGATTATTAGAGTCTGCTAATGCCCCATCCAGCTGAAGCCTGAGTTACCCTCCTCCCACTGTCAAGCTGCTGGGGGCCCTTAGCACCAGCGCTGGTCCTCTTTGGTGGTTCTGCCTGAAGGAGAGTTTTCAAGCCCAGAGCAGGCCAGTTCCTGTGAGTCAGAATGCAGGTGAGCAGGAGTGAACGCGGGTGGGCTTTGGGTCAACTGTTTGATTTCTGTGGCTAAAGCGGAAATACCCATGAGTTTGTGTTAGTGCCTTGAATTAATTGCATGGTAATTAAATGCTAACATGGTTGATCAGAGGAACTGTGTAATTGAAGCATAATAAAATATGGCATGCTTAGTAAGCAATTGAGTTGTCTTCCAAGGATGGAGCAGCACCAGGCAGGGGAGGCACAGATGTCTTCAACAAGCTGTTCCTGGCACAGCGATGCTCTTTTTGTCTTTTAGGAGAAGATATGGGGATATGTTATTCTAAAGTGAGGTATGCAAAACTGCACATCACACCTGGAAAGGAGATTTATAATTTAATTCGGAGTACTTAGAATGCATGATAGCTCAATCAATCATGAGAATAAATAGAAATCTGCATCTGATGGGGGGATCGGGTTGTAGGGGGCACCTCCAGGAAGCCACAGAGACCTCAGATAAGGGAGGCACCCAAGAATCAATGGGGGTGTCCTTAAAACATGGAATTCTTAATTTGAAATCTTCTATATTCTATAGTACTGTGATTACTTCATTTTATTTAATTAATTATTTAATTAATGAGGCAACGTCTCACTATATAACTTTGGCTCTCCTGGAACTCAGTATGTAGAACGTACTCACAGGAATCCACTTGCCACTGCCTCCCAAGTGTTGTGATTAAAGGCATGTGCCACTACCCTTGGCTTAATAATTTATTTTAAAAATTGATTTGTTGTTCTATGTGCATATTTTACCTGCTTATATGTCTGTATACAACATACATGCTGTGCCCATGGAGGCCTGAAGAAGGTGTCAGATCTCCTCAAATTAGAGTTACAGATAGTTGTAAGCTGCTGGGTGGGGACTGGGAACTGAACCTGGGTCCTCTGCAAGAGCAGCCAGTGCTCTTAACCTTTGAGTCATTTCTCCAGCTCTTAAATAAATATTTTTAAACAGGTAGATTATTTACATTTTATCAATGGTAACTTGTTAGGTTTTTTTCATATATATATATATATATGTATATATATACACATATATATCACATACACACACGAATATACACATATATACATGCGCGCGTACACACACACACACACATTGGATGAGGGAATCTCTCAGAAGATTCCATATGAATACTTTATAGCAGTTCTTCTTAAATTTTCCCACTCACAACCCTTTTCACCCAAGAAATATAGATGTTTAAAAGGCGCACTATCAAATAACTTTAAAAATTGTTTGTCAGTTGTACGGTTTTACTGTTCAGTCAGCTTTGCACAGTGAGATGGCTGTGTTTATTTTGTTTTTACATAAAGAATCGAATGGATTGTTGAATACTTGATATATCAGGACTGAGAACATTTACTACTTTTTCAGAGTTGTTTGCTAATTTGATTTTATAATCACCCGTAGTGAGGGTGCTCATTTCCATAAATACCAGGTACAAAATGGCAGAAGTATATTTAAAGTATTTCCAGAAATTGCTGGAAATTTTATCCTAATTCAAAACTGAAATTCATTTAACACATTTTATGGAACTCAAGTCAACTACTCAAGCAGCAATTTTAAAACCCAAATATTTTATCATGAGCCCATCCAGGGTAGACTAATTTTACGTACTGTATACCAAGAAATGGCACTGTGAATGTATTAGACCTTTATTTGCTGTGTAGGTTTCTGTGGGCTCAGAAAGCTTCACGTGTACAATAACATACTGACGTTTACCACAGTCTCTAATCTGAGCCAAGGAGCTCTTAGTAGTGTACATTGATGTTGGCGCTGATGGCATCCCCGTGCAAAGTGGGGCTGATATGTTCAGAACTGGTGTTGTCGCGAAGCTGCGATATAACTAGGCGAGCGCTGCCTGAGACACCCAGACTCAGTGTATGTTTGATTTTGAATCATGTTTTAGTTACTGTGAATTCATAAAGAAAATGAGACTTATTGTTTATTTATTTGTTTTTATGTGTGGGTGTGCGTGCCTGTATGACCGGAAGCCAGAAGAGAGTGTCAGATCCTCTAGAGCTGGAGTTGCAGTTGTCAGCCACCTGACATGGGAACTGAACTCTGATATTCTGTAAGAGCAGCAAGCGCTCTTAACTGCTGATCTACCTCTCCAATCCCATATAAACCTGTCACTTTTGACAGAATTTTCATGGGTTCCACCTTGGGTTCCTCAGTCCCGTACCCCACAGGTTAAGAAGCTGTGCCCCGTAGTAACTCTAGGCTTATACCATGTTTGTCAGAGATAAACGAATGTGCTTGTGGAGGTTTGATAAGAATGGGTTCCAGAGGCTTATGTATTTGAATGCTTAGTTACCAGGAAGTGACATGATTTGAAAGAATTAAAAGCTTTAGGAAGTATAGCCTTGTTGGAGTAGGAAATGTGTCGTTGGGGGTGGACTTTGAAAAGCCCATGCTAGGCCCAGCTCTTCCCACGACCAGCAATCCCCACTCAAGGGATCACAGCACGATGAGCACCACCATTCTTTCGCCATAGTGATAGTGGACTAAATCTCTGAAATTATAAGCAAGCCTCCAATTAAATGCTTTCTTTTATAAGAGATTCTTTGGTCATGGTGACTTTATAGCAGTAGATAATAGTAGATAATGTTAGATATACATACTCCCTTCTTTGCAGGTACTTAAATCCCTTACATGATTATTGAGCAAAAAAAAAAAAAGTTCATTTTTACTTTTTAAAGAAGATGATATAAGTGATAAAAATGTTATCAAGTCAAGATATTTAGGGAAATATTTGTTATAACAAATAGGTAATTGGACTTCGAGTAAACAGTAAAATGAAGTAAAATTTTTGTGACTTAGTTTGCCTTCTTAAACCTTGCTTGACAATGGTAGTTGAGACGTGGAACATGAAGATTTTTCTTAATGAAGGTTACCTGTTGCTGTTTTCCTGTTCAGCCTTTGGTTTCTGACTATTAGAACAGTGTAGAGCTTTACCTTATCTCTTCTGTTCTACTTTTCTTTCTGTTGTGAAAACACTCCAGTCAAAAAAACAAACAAATCAAAACCCATGTCAACCAAAGCAACCTAAGGGAGGAAAGGGTTTATCTAACTTACACTTCCAGGTCACAGCCCATCAATGAGAGAGGAGTTAAGGCAGCAACTCAAGCAGGAACCTGAAGAAGCATCAAAGAGGAAAGCTCTTTTCTGGGCCGCTCATCCACGCTTAGCCAGCGTTTTTATACATCCTAAATCTTCTTGCTGACCAGGGAATGGTGCTGTCAACAGTTGGCTGGGTCCTCCTCTATCAGTTAATAATGAATGCATTGTTTCATGAATGCCTGCCTACAGGCCAGTCTGCTCCAGGCCATCCTTCCATTGAAATTCCCTTCTCAGTCTAAGCTAACTGTGGCATCTCCTTTCTGTGAAGACAATGGGAATTCATTGCTTCTAACCATGTGCTTCCCTGGGTGTATTTTACATATGTGTGGCATTATAAATAACACATAGAAGTGCTTAACTTAGCTTATAATCTGTTTCACTTTCTTACTACTAGTTTTATCACAGTCATAGGAAGTAGGTATTATTCATATCTCAGTTTTCTAGTTCAGAGAACAAAAGTATAAGCAGTCATATTTACTTCCTTAGAATCTCATCTCTGTTTAGTCCTTCCCCAGGGTTGATGTAAACAATATCTGCCCCTTCTAAAGTCTCCTGCATGCACGGCTGCGCAAACAGGGTCCACCTAGCCTATACCTCAAACCGCCTCCTAGTGCTGTCATGTGTGATTGGGGCGAACAATTGGTTGAGAGGAGTGGCAGAATACTGGAGTGAGGGTCCCATGACCCTCCTTGCCCCTCTTCCTGTGAGAGAATGTCAATACTCAACAAGCCCAGCTATGAAGATTTTTTTTTTTCCAAAATGGCACCAATGAACACAGGAAGATGGCAGCACTTTGGCTTAGAGATAGTCCCGTATGACAGATGGAACTAGTCTTGTGATGATGGTGACAAATGAGTTGACATCTTAACTCTGATGGACTCAATGAACTTTCAGTCTACCTTCTAGAAGAATCCAGATTCCCAAAAGCTGCGTTATGTTGGGGTTGCGTCTTACCACAGAAATGTACTCTACAGTGTTTCAATTATAGAAGAGGCAGCCCCTGCTGCTGCCAGCCCTATCCCCATCTGTCTTTCCCAGCCCTAAGCATCTCAGTGACTACACGAAATACAGCTGGACCCCCGCACTCAGTACAGATCACGATGCCAGGTTGGTTGGTTTGCCTGGACTCCGGCTCACCCTGACTTTCACTGGCCTGGGTTTTGTTTGTTTGTTTGGTTTGTGAGTGTTGTTCCCCACTGTTGTGATAAGGTTGAGCTAGACAGATGGGGGAGCATACTGAGATGCTCCTAGCCAGTGCTTATTATCAATGATTGTGTGAGCGTGGTTAAAAGAAAATTCAGGATGCTGAGGAGTTAGCTTTTCATGTTGAGAAATGTTTTTAAGTTGAGCTGATGGAAACTAAGAATTGCTCTGTACTTTCCACATAAACTGAGCGTAGTGTTATACTGTGTGATCCCAGCACCTGGGAGATGGAAGCAGGATGGTCGGCACTCAAGGTTGTGCTCAGCTAAACATTGACTTCAAGTCCAGCCAAGGATGTATGAGACTCTATCTCAAAAACTAAACAAAAGAAACCAGTAAACAAAGAAATGAGCAACAACAACAACAACAACAACAACAAAAACAACTTAAAAATTGTGGATGTTGGACTAGGGAGATGGTTCAGTGGGTAGAGCACTCTTAGATCCCTAGAAGCCATGGAAAGCTGGGTATGATAGAGCACATCTGTAATCCAAGCTCCCACAGGGAGATCAGAGGCAGCTGCAGTAGAGTCCCTTCAAGTATGCATAGCAGCAAACAATAAGAGGCCCTCTTTTAAACAAGGTGGAAGTGGGAAGTTGTCCTCTGACCTCCACAAATGTGCTGTGCACATGTCCACACCCACACGTAGACACATGTGCACTGATACATGTACCCCACATATACAAAAACACATGAGATAAAAATATCATAGATGGAAATTACTTAAGGTCCTTTTTACAGAGTACATTTTGATCGTTCTCTGGAGTGTGTAATGCTATTGGCTTGGTGAGTGTGGGGCAATCGTTAAACTCTTGAGTCGCCCTTTCGTTGTGACAAGTCAGTCAGTTATGGAGCATTTGTTCAGATGTGATTTGTCTGCTGTCTCTGTTTCTTGGAAGGTAAAATCATCCTAAGGAAGGCTCTCAGTGCTGCTCCTCACATTAGCTGATGTTTGAGCCTGCCTCTCCTGTCTGGATAAGAACATCTGTTTCCATTCCCCTGCCTGCCCAGCCCCCAACCGAAGGCCTCACCTTCCTTAAATCCCCATCTTCCAGCTTTTATCCTCAAGATCACCGAGTGACTCCAGGTCTCCTCTTCTAAGTCCTAATTCAAGGCTCTTAATTTCTCCTAGGTGGCTTTGGTTAGTGTCCCAGCCTCAAACTGCTCAACATCCCAGTTTTATAGGTCCAACCTGCAGCTGCCACAGAAGGCCTCCCACACTCTGCCCTGGCTCCAGCTGGTTTTCCTGCTGTGGGGACCTCTAAAACCTGTTATTTCTTAATGGATGGAATACAAATGTGTGAGGTCATTCATACATCAATGACCTAAGTCCCGCTGCCGTGGCCTCCTCACTTACCTGCTGTGTAGGCTCTGGACCCTTGCCATGATAGTTTTTTTTTCTTTTGGGTGGGTGGGGGGAGCTTTTCTGCTGGTTACCCACCATGGTGGCTTAAAAGCCAGAATTACAGATTCTGGTGATTTTTTTTCGTGACCCCACTCTGCCTTCCTGCCAGGAGAGAGGTTATGTCTGTATGTCTTCATTGGAGATTTTCTGGGTGGTTCTGTGGCCACAGAGCTCCTGTCCTTCCTGACTTCTTGTAAATGCAGGCCATTTGTCATCATCCTGAACTCAGGGCGGGGGACAGTGGAAGGAGACCTAGGTGTTTCTCTTGCTGCTACCCATGAGCTCTGTGCACTTAGGTTACCTCGCCCACATGCACTCCACCTGAGACACGTCCTGTCATTCCTCCTGGGTTGTGTGAGTGTTAAAATGCAGTGTGACAGACACCAAGGGGTCTGGCAGAGTGTCTGTCACATGGGGGAACCCTGAACAAATACCAGTCCTTTCCCTAGTCTGTACTCCAGCCAGGGGACTAGGGGCAGTTCAAGGTGCAAGATGTATTGAATGGGTACTGATGGTCCTGCCAGCATCAACCAGCCGGAGGCTATGTAGGGATGAAGGCTTGGAGCCCTGTCTCTTAGAGTTAACAACCCTGGCCTCATTTCACTGATGACAATCTTTACTAGGGGCAGACAATGTTCCAGAGCTTTCGTGGTAATCCGTCTTCTCTTTACTCAGCAAAGCAAGAGAGAAAGTGTGTTTTTGGTTTGCAGGCAGAAATCGTGATGCTCCTTCTGCTGTAACCGAACTTGGTTATGCACTCTTATTATGTGACATCATGCATGTATACTACATGCCTGTATGCATGTGTGTGGGTGCATGTGTCTGCATGTATGTAGAAGCCAGAGGTTGCCATTGTCTTTTGTGATTGCTTTCTGCATTATTTTATTTTTCAAGATATTTTGTGTGTGTATCTGTTTGTATGTCTGTGTCTGTGTGTCTGTGTGTGTGTCTGACTATAGGTGCCAACGGAGGCTAGAATGGTTAGGTCCCCGTAAATGGAGTTTCAGGTGATTATCAGCTACCTAGTACGAATACTAGGAACCCAACTCTTGGTCCTCTGGAAGAGTAGCGAAGACTTTTTAACTTCTAGATAGTCTTTTCAGCTCTCCCCTTGTTTATAGTGACAGAGTCTCTCACTTAAACCTAAAGCTTGCCCATTTGGCCAGCCTAAGTAGCCGCTTTCCTTGGGATCACATTTTTGTCTCTGAAGCGCTGGGATTACAGGGGGCATCAGATGAGTGCTGTGGGCCCAGACTAGCCATCCTGCGTGCGTGGACAGTGCTTCAGCAACAGAGCCTATGCTTCCCCCGCTCTCAGTGTCTCCTGGAGGTCACTAGCCTCATCTACACACATCATCATTTTCTTCTTCTCAAAAGGGGTTTCTGCGTGTGCTCCTCTTTGAGAGCAAACCTTGTGAATATCTTTCCCGATTGCAGCATGCCCCAATATTATGCAGTAGAGATCACCACAAACTCCTCCTGTTCTGGCCAAGGAATGCCATTCTACACAGGAGTCCAAATGTATAATGTTTGCAAGAAAATTCCTTGAAAACTCTCTTTGGTGTGTTTTGAAGAAGGCATTGAAGTGGAATTTTACTTTGAAGGATCTTTTAGAACTTGCGTTAGGCGAACGCGCCTGTTTAATTAAGGGAGGTAATTAAGTCAGTGTTCATCAGTGTACCCATAATCTGACAGGTAGGAGGCTGTGTACTTCCCGAGCCTTGACTGTAGACAGCGGAGAAGAAGCAAATCCTGGTGTTGGTATGCACCTTAATGTATGGGAGTGCGTTTCGTGCCAGGCTGTGATTGAAATTGCAAGGTTAAAGACCCAGTGAGCCCTGAGGTGCATCCGATCACTCTGCACCCCGAATTGCAGATTCCGGGTAGCTGGCACCTCCCAGGAGAAGAGCTGAGTCAGCTTCAGTCTTGATCCTGCTGGGATGTGGGATGAACAGGCCGGGGCAGAGAAACCGTCTCCCCAAAGAAAGCGGATGTGTTACTGAACTTGAGGGTCACAGCCTCCAAGAAGATGAGCTCAGCCACTCATCTCTGAGAAGCCAATTAAGACAGCTACATTTATAGTAAAAAAACTGAAAGAAGAAATTTATTCAGTATAGCCACATTTGGGAAGTGGGACAAAGAGACCCAGTGACCCTGTCCTTCCTCAAGTTCATCCTGAAGTGATAGTAAGGCTTAAAGACTGATTTCTTAGGCTTTTGAAATGTATGTTCATGTGTGTATTTGTTCAGTATGTGCACTTGAGCGTGAGTGGCATTGGCTCCCCCCAGGAACTGGAGTTTTAGGTGGTCTCCTCATATGGGTTCTAGGACTGGAACTCCAGTCCTCAACAGCTGAGCCATTGCTCCAGCCAAAATTCGACCTTAAACAGAGGGCCAGGGCTATCCACAGCTGAGCAGCTGCAGCAAAGGCATCCCTGTGCTCTGCAGATTATTGTCTAGACTTCAATCTCAGCCTGCAAGGTGGCCTGACAAGTTGTTAGAACTCTGTTGCACCTCTTTCCAGGGGACAAGCTCCCCCCAACCCCAGGCTTTTCCTTCTCCCAGCATGAGATTCCTGTGGAAGTTCTCATTTCTTAGGGTTTATTGTTTCAATGGTCTGATAGGCTACAGCACACAAATGCCTCTTTAGAATATCTTCATTTCTGCCAGGCCTGTTACAGATGTGCAAGATGCTATTATTCTTGTATAATCCATGGACAGCAATGAGAAGAGAAGTTCTAGTTTAGAATCTTTGAGGAGTGAGACAAAGGGGCAGATCTGTGTGTAAGAGGAACGCAGGTGGATTTGAACTACTCTTTTTTTTTTGTTTTTGTTTTTGTTTTTTGTTTTTTGTTTTGTTTGTTTTGTTTTGTTTTGGTTTGGTTTTTTTCAAGACAGGGTTTATCTGTGTAGTCCTGGCTGTGCTGGAACTCACTCGGTAGACCAGGCTGGCCTCGAACTCAAGAAATCCGCCTGCCTCTGCTTCCCAAGTGCTGGGATTACAGGCGTGCGCCACCACCGCCCGGCTGGATTTGAACTACTCTTAAGCTCCATTTCTAGTCTACCAAGTGAAGGTGCTAAACAATGGAAGATCTAAGGCCATTTTAATGCTAAGAGCTTATTTCTATTTCTGATTTAGGGGAGTGTTATTCTATGCAGTAGATACCTGGTCCAGGTTATTCCATATATACATATTATATATTTATACAAATATATATGTCCATATATGGAACTATATTTCTATTTAAATACATTTATAAATTATATTTATATTTATTATATATTTATTATATATTATATTTATAATTAAAGAATTTTATTATATGGTATATTGCTTACATATATGTCTGTGCAACATGTGCATACCTAGGATTCTCAGAGGTAGGAAGAGGGCATCGGCTCCCCTGGCACTAGAGTCGTGGATGATTCTGAGTTGCCACATAGGTGGACCTGGGTCCTCTGCAAGAGTCGCTAGTACTCTTAGCCTCCTCCCTAGTATAATTTTAATCTCCTTTAAGGTGATTTTACTTTAGCTGTTTTAACTATCATCTCTGTTATTTCAGGAAGTTCTAACTGTATTGTGTGTGAAGCTAGTGTATGTTCACTGCTGCAGAGACATCCATTGTGTATATATTACAATTTATCCGATGTTACATGGATGGATTTTTGTATGTTATTTGTTTTTAAACATGGTGTCATGTCGGACTCATCTGAATAAGAATTTGCAGTGGGTAGGTTATGAAGTCTAAAATAATCTTACAGCATGCTTAATGTTGCTATATCAAGCACCTGTAACTGTGCACATATTGTGTCCATGTAGTGTGTGTTTATGTGTGTGTGTGTGTATATGTGTACCATGTTGGATGCCATGGTTCCCTTCCATACATGCCTTTACTTTCCTTTTAAATTTTTTTTTGTTTTTGTTTTTGTTTTTTTTGTTTGTTTTTTTTTGTTTGTTTGTTTTTGTTTGTTTGTTTTTTCAAGACAGGGTTTCTCTATGTAGCCCTGGCTGTCCTGGAACTCACTCTGTAGACCAGGCTGGCCTTGAACTCAGAAATCTGCCTGCCTCTGCCTCCCAAGTGCTGGGATTACAGGCGTGCGCCACCACTGCCCGGCTTACTTTCTTTTTAAAAACAAGATTCCTATGGAAGGGCTGAGAAGATGGCTTGATTGGTAAAGTGCATGCCATGCAAGGATGTGGGCCTTTGATGCCCAGAACCAACATAAAAAACTGGGTGTCGTGACACCTGCTTATTACCTCACCTCCGAGGACAAAGCCTGAGAGAGACCTCTGTCTTCCACACTTCTGTGCACACACACACAGATCCTAGGTAGAGAAGGAGAGCTCCAGGGTGATGTGCTCCTGATTTTAAGGAGTTGTCAATTAGGTATGGAGAGAAATTCTCAAACGCAGCTCATTTGATTGTGACACCTCAGATGATCTGATCCCAACTAGCTCTTTTTGAAGATGATGTGAATTTCAGGGTTATGGAAACTTGTCTGAGTGGACTCTTCCTGCCTTTGTGTTTCAGCTTGTGTGGACTCCTTTATTGGTTGAGGATTGGGCAATGCCGAGAGAATGCTGGAAACACTGGGTTTTATTGGCAGGACTGGCGACACCAGAGCAGCTCTGGAGCCCTGTGGACTTCTGCCCTCTCCTGTGCAGGAGACTCGTGTCCTTCCTTCTGAGTTTATGTCCATGTTTTATGTGGATTTTTGGAGTTGTGTTGTTCTGCATGAAGAAATTCTGAACTTCACTGGGGATTTGTTTCGACTACAAATAAGACAAAAATTGTCTGGCAGACAAGGGAAGGAATTCACTCTATGTGTTGGTAGTCACCTCATTATCTCAGGCCCTTTGATTTTGTCTTTGCGCACACATTCGCTTCTAGACAGCTGCGCAGCCCCGGGAGTCTCATCACAAAGCTTTTCTTCCATGGCTGAAGCCCTGGTATGTCTCCGCTTTAGGTATTGCCAGCCTCAGCCCATGCAGCTTAATTGGACAGTTCTTGGAGGCTGGTGATAGGTCAAAGCCATACTCATGCGCTGGGTACCACACAGTTTCCATGGCAGCTGTGTCTCCTGTCCAATTTTAATGGCAGAAAGATTTTATTTTTGTTTTGAAACTGTTTTCTTTAAGAGTTCATACAGGTTTTTGTGCAATTACATTTCAAGCAAATACATGTTAAAGACTTGTATTTTGATACTTTGTCCCAAGTTTTATTACAGAGTTGCAGGTTTGAGTATGACGGGGAAAAGGGGACATCTGTGTAGAGGCATTTCTGTAGGTTGGATGTTAGTGTGAGGCTGTAGATTGGAAAACATTGCTGAGAGTCTCCCATTCCTTCCTGGTGAGGACACTTCACGTCCTTCATTGAAGACAGGTGAATGCAATTAAGGAGTACATGCGTTTCTTTTTTACTTTTAAGGTACAGATTTATTCTCTCTCTCTCTCTCTCTCTCTCTCTCTCTCTCTCTCTCTCTCTCTCTCTCTCTGTGTGTGTGTGTGTGTGTGTGTGTGTGTATACACTCATGTATTTATTTGCATGTAATACATGCCCTTGCCAAATACATGGAGAGATGTTGTATAGTAAGTCCCTATGAACTGAAACATTCCTTTTTGGTGGAAAAATGAAGGTTCATGAAAGAACTGGATATGGTAATGTGCTCCCCTTTAATCTCAGTAGACGGGAGGCCGATGCAGAGGGATATCTGCAAGTTTCTGGTCAGCTTGGTTTACATGGTAAAGTACAGGCTAGTCAATAGGGTGAGAGCCTTTCTTCAAAAGAAAATAAAACAAGCTCATTTAGTAAACAACTCACGAGGTTCAGGAAGTCCCTGAAGTTCACAACGCCCCTTCTTCGCTAAGCTCATATAAGCAGTAAATAAGGACTTCTGAGCACAGGAGAATGCTGGCCTGTTGAGCTGTTTGTAAATCATGCAGTTTTCCAGGGTTCCATATTTCATGAGTTATGGAGGGCGGGGGATAGCTGATGTAGCTCCCCTTCTGTCATTCATGGGCCTTACTCATATTCTTGTAAGGGACCTTAATGAACTTACTGGTTCACTAATTTTGACTTTGATGGTGTCCTTCCTTTGGTCTATCATCAATTCCCTATCCAGAGTGAGTAAACATTCGTTCTGATCTCTTTGGAAATAGTTCACACAACGGGAGGTCAGAAGACAACTTCTAGGAGCCAGTTCTCCCCTTCCTTCATGTGGGTTTTAAGGATTGAGGTCAGGCTTGGTGGCACGTGCCTTTACCAGCTGAGTTTGTACAGTTTCATGGTGACGGCACAGTCTGAAACCTGTCGGAAGCCCCTTTGCACCTCCGTAGTAGTCCTTCTCCCCCTGCCCCTTTGAAAAAAGTGTCAGTGTGGGAGGTTGAACACAGGGCTTCATATACACCAGGCAAGCATCATACCACCAGGTTACACTCTGAGCCACATTTTACCTGTCCATCTGTCTGTCCATCTGTCCTTAGGCTCACTCTTCTTTCTTTCGCCTGTCCCCTCTCCCTTTCCCTCTTTTTAATAGATTATTCTGAACCACTGTTAATGGAAAACTGTAGTAAAGGTTGAAGTCTTTGCAATAAGCTTGTAGGTTTCATGTCTTTAGTCAAAACAAAGACTGAGTTAAATAAACAAAGTTATTTCTGCCTTTGAAAAAGAAAGACTTGTTTGGGTCCTTGATTCTTAATTTCCTTTTTCTTTTGTTATACATTGAAGAAAAGGTAAGGCAGGAAGTGTACTGTTTTCTTAAGTATTTTATCATTTTTAAACGACATGTATTTTGTGTGTGTGTGTGCGCGCGCGCGCGCGCACATGAGTTTTGTATCCTTGGAGGCTAGAAAAGGGCAGTTTTGAGCCACCTGTTATAGGGTCCATGATTTCCTGTTTGTTTCTTTGTGTATGCGCTGAGTGAGATGGTTTGAGTTAGAAATGCCCCAGACAGGTTCAGATCTTTGAAAACTTGGCTGTCATTTGGCAGTGCTGAAGGGCAGGTTTAGGAGATAGAGCTTTGCTGAGGCCAGTGTGTCCTTAGCGGAGGGCTGGGAGGTATTAGAGCCTTTCCCACTTCCCAGTTCCTGTCTGCTCCATGCTGTGGTTCTGAGCTCTCAGCCTGCCCCTGTTCCCATCCTGTCTGCTGCCTACCTTCCCACCTAGATGGACTCTCCTCCCTCTGGAACCATAAACAAGCTTTTCCTTCTGCAAGTCTTTTTGAGTTATGGTTTCTATCAGAACAACAGGAAAGTGATGCACCAGGCAGCCAAACCTAGGCCCGTGAACATGCCAGTGAAGCATTATATCCATGGGCCATATTTTATGTTTTATTTTAAATGAGCATCTCACTAGATTGTTCACATCGGCCTTGAAATCACTCTGCAGCCTAGGCAGGTCTTTTCCTGTGCTTCTTCTGCTTTGTCCTCCCACAGTGCTGGGATTGTGGAGCTGTTCCCCTAGTCTCGGCTTGTCTCCTTTTTAGAAGCATTGACTACCTTGCTCTGAAACCTGAGGGTTCCATGTATGGATCTTGTCTTTGGCTACATTGTGGGTTTTTCTTCCATACTTCTCTACCCTTATTCCATCCTTCCAAACTCCTAACACTAAGTAGGGGAGAAAGAAGGATAGAGGGGAAAGGGGGCCACATTGTTAGACTACTTCCTGCTGATTAGGGGTGTCAAGTTCTGTGGCAAGTTTGATTTTTGCCATCGGGATATCTCATTTCTTCTTGTTGTTTCTTCTTTGTGCATGAGTACTTAACAAGCTACAACCAACAGCAACGTATCTATCCGGACCCTCATGTTTATATCCCCTCTGAAGTATCCCCAGAATTCCAAAGGTCACACAATTGTAGAAATTCTCTGCTGCTGACGAAATCATGCCCCTGCTAGAGCATGAGGGAAATCACAGGCAGCTGCTGTGGACAGTCTGAAGCAGCCCATCTCCTACACCTGGAGTTAAAATGAAAACATAATATTGTTTCTCTGTATTAAAGAAACAAAAAAAAAATCTCACTATACATGTATAGATCTTTTCTTTATGCGTTAGTCACATTGTCAGCACTGCAGTACTTCCTCCCGGGTTCCACCTCTAGTTGTCCAATGGAACATTTTATCTGTAAGCCATAACACATTGTTGGTTTACATCATGGGTAGCCATGACCCCACAACTAGGAGCTGGCCAGCTCAGTGCCTTTGGCTGGAGGTGGTTAGCTATTTCTTAACATACATTAGTAAAAATCTCAGTAATATTTATGGCTCCAAGTTAGAGAAGATTTGGCTCAGGCCAGGCCATGTTGACTTTTTTTTTTTGTTACTGCTCACATCCTTATTTTAACCCACATCCTTCATGGCTCATAAATGAAATGCTCAGGGAATTCACTTTCTGCGCTTTTTCCATTTAAATCATTAGCAGGAGATGAGGAGGGCACATTAAATCAGCCCAGCCTTGACGGCCTGCCTCTGCTGAGTGGAGAACCGTGAATTGCTGACTCTGGTTTGCTCTTCCCTCCATGGATGAATGTGGGTGGAGCCATGATGAAGGTTTGCTTTAATTGCTCTCCAACCTTTTAAATTATGAGTATATGTGTGGGTGCATGCATGTGAGTGCTGGAACTATGTTGACCAGGCTGGCCTTGATCTCACAGGGATTCACCTGTCTCTGCCCCTATCTGAGGACAACAGTGTCTGTACATCCATCCCCCTGCTTTTTGAAAAGCCTGGGATTTACATTTACCCCCTTGAAGTTTGTTAAAGCCCTAAGTGAATGGCCTGTGTGTGTGTGTGTGTGTGTGTGTGTGTGTGTTCACGCATGCACATGCACATTTTAGGGTGAAGGCTTAAACAACTTGTGTTGTTGGCTGCAGTGGAAGAGAGAGCCTTCTGACGGGAGCTTTCAGTGTCTCTCTCTTTTAGAGTGTTACCCAGTTGTCTCTCTCGTGCACAGATGGCGCACACGTCCTGTGCAGTGCTTCGAGCGCTAGGATGAATGTCCTTGAGCTACAACTCCGAAGCTCAAAGGATGAGAAGGGTTGTTTCTGTGGCTGCAGACTGCACCCCCAACCCTGCTCTTCTCCTGACACGGACTTCTGACATGGTGCTTGAGGAAATTAAAGCCTGGCCCTGATGTTCATGGGAGCCTTAGTAGATCCAGCGTGACTAACGACTGATATGACTGATGGCACTTTGATCTTTGACAAATGGTGACTGGCTCTGAAGGATCAAAGAGAATAGGGCTTATCAGTGGCTGCCCTGCCCCCCCCTCGTCTCCCTCTAGTTTAGTTTTATTTGTGAAGTTATTTACTTATTTATGGGACAGGGCTTTGCAGTGTATGCCAGGCTGCCCTGGATTTCATGACGGACTCAGACCCGGCGTCCTGCTGCCTCCCTGTGCAGCAGTCGTGGGGGCTACATGTGTGCTGCCATGCCCGCCTTCTTTTACAGGAAAGATGTGAGTCTCACTCTTGTTATCACTGTGACAGATGTCTGACAGGAGGCGACCTAGGGGAATTAAGAGGTTCATCTTGGCTCACAGTTTAAGGGGAGCAGCCATCATGGTAGGAAGGCTCCAGATGAGTCTGTGGCGGCAGGGGCAGGGTGGGGGAGAGATGGACATATCTTGCTTACATCTCAGGGGGTAAGAAAGCTGAGGGGATTCACTTCTTCTAGTAAGGCCCTGGGTTCTCAAGGTCTCACAATCTCTCCCAATAGCACCAGCCTCCAAGGACTAAGTATTCAGACACATAGGCCTAGGAGGGGCATTTCCCGTTCAAAGCATTAAAGGAGGGGGCAGTGAATAGGGAGTTGGTATGAGCACCTCGTGTAAGAATGTTCCTCGGGGGTTCGCAAACTGTACAGTTGGTTCTTCTGGAGGCTGGCTTCCGAAGCCAGGGGTTAGGCTGTTGGTTCATCAGTCACATTCTCATGAAAGACAGGCTAGCTTGGTAAGACACTGGTGTATGCAGCTGGTCTGAGCTAGGCACTGTCTAGACCTGCCTAGGTTCCCCCTTACACACATACACCATCAGCTTCCTACAGTCATCTGAGCCAGGTGAATTTGGAGGTGTGTAAACTGTCTTAAGAATTGCTTTTCCAAGGAGTATTTCCCTGGGGTAACTGCTGTTTTGCTTTTCGAAGAAAAAAGAAAAAGTGAATTCTTGACTGGCTAACCCTTGAGGTTTTCGAAGAACCTTCTTCGGCTTGGCAGCTTCTCTGTCTGGCTTAATTCTGCCTTCGGGGTTATAATTTTTTTTTTCTCTTCAACTATATTTTGAGGACAGAACAAGTCCCAGGTGTCAATTTCGGACTTGAAATGCCAGAGAAAAAAATTGTGACTTTTCCCTAGAATGTACAATTAGCTCACCCCACAGAGATGGTGGGGATGTCGTGGTAGACTGGAAGCTGCTGTTGGAATGAAGGCTGTTCTGAGCTGTGCTCTGGCTGGTTCTTGTTCTCTCTCTCTCTCTCTCTCTCTCTCTCTCTCTCTCTCTCTCTACTTTCCCTTCCTCCCTCCTTCTCTCCCTCCCTCCCTCCCTCCTTCCCTCCCTTCTTTCTTTCCTCCCCCCTCTTTACCCTCTCCCCGCCAAAGACAAAAAGTTCCCCGTGGTGTGGATGCTAATTCTTGCTTAGCGTGCCCAAGCTTAGAGCTTGCTTGCATTTTGGTGCATCTTGTTTCAACATGACCCTCACATGAGCGGCAAAGGGAAATACATCTCAGCAGAGCGACCTCACTGGGTCATGAAACAGAGGAGATGAAGAGTTCCATCGGCATGGATCATAACATTCTCCATAAGACACGGGCAGGCCTGCCCAACCCAAAGCCCTGGATAAACTTTCTGCAAACCCTCCCCTCCCCCGCCCCATCCTGCTACCAGACTGACACTGAGGAATGTCACTGTCCTAGGGAACAGCTGCAGGATACAGGCCAATTTATCAGCTACTGGCATCTTCAGAACTGGCCACTTGGCTAAGTGTATTAAGTGCCTCCTTCCTGTGCAGTTCCCTTGAAAGCTAGGAAGTTGAAAAGCTCTCTCTTTAACGAATGAATGACAGGCACGTACTTTCCTAGTAGGTTACAGGCCAAGGGAGATGGTTTAGCAGGTAAATGCTCTCGCTGTGCGAGCATGAGGACCTGAGTGTCTATGTCAAAAAGCCAGGCGTGGTGTGGGCATCTGTAGGCAGGCAGAGGATCTCTGGAATTTTCTTGCTATCAACCTAGCTCAGTGATAAAATTTACCTTGAGGGAGCTGCACACACACACACACACACACACATGCTGGTGGTGGTAGTGGAGTTTGTAAAAGGGAAATTTTCTAATGGGGAAATTGAGCGTGTTTTGCCACAGTCATCAGTATATCAAATAATAAATACTGGCTTGACCTAGTGGGCACATATAGGACACAGTTTTATGGCTTGGAGCATACTTAGTTTTCGGCATACATAGCATATTTATGAAGAGTGCTGTGTGCACCTGTTCTTGTGCTTTAGGAGTGCATGTCAAGGGGCCCACTTTAAAAACAAAATCATAATCAGTTCTGTAGGGAATTGAATACAAAAAGCAAACTCATTCCTCAGTGCTCTGTGTGTTGGGGGTGTGCTGTGACCCATTTCCCATGCTGAATTTCCCACTGGACTTCAGATGGGTAGATTCTGACCTTGGCGCAGAGTAAGCTATGAACCTCCCAGAGTCTCTGAATTTCAAGCTGCTCCTGATTGCATGGAGGTGTCGGGGTGGAGGGAACTTTGAAGTGGGAACCACTGTGCTTCTCAGCTAGACATTCCACTTTGACAGGAAGAAGAGTCCTGAAAATCACTAGATGCTGGAGATTCTGGGCAATCCCAGCATTCTGATAACATAGGCTTTTCAAGTTTGGGGTTTAAAAATGTCTTGTTGATTTAAATATAAATCATGGGCTTTCACCAAACTATGAAGAGGGGTTTTGTAAATGCAGGGTTTTGTGCTCCAAGTTTTTCTTTTAATGGAATAATTCTCATACTCAGAGGAGCACATGTTGTGTGTGTGAGTGTATATATGTGTGTGTAAGCATGAGGCTCTGCCTTATTTAATTTTGGTACAACATGTCAATGGTTTCTCTTCTTTGAGCTTCAGATATGACTTCAGGGGCTGGAGAGATGGCTCAGCGGTTAAGAGCACTGACTGCTCTTCCAAAGGTCCTGAGTTCAAATTCCAGCAACCACATGGTGGCTCACAACCATCCATAATGGGATCTGATGCCCTCTTCTGGAGTGTCTGAAGACAGCTACAGTATACTCACATATAATAAATAAATAAAATCTCATAAAAAAAGATTTCAGACCCTTGAAATGGCTACTGAAAGAATAGAAGATATTGTGTATTTTTACAGTGGCTTCTGGGCCATACTGTTGGTTAAACAGTATCCATTAATTCAGACCTAAGGCTTTAGAATTCAGATCAGTTTGGCTGTGCTTATGCATATATCACGTGCTGGATTCTATTCATTCATGCTTACAGATAGTTTTGAGAAGCCTTGGGAGGGTCTAGATGTTCAGACTGGTTTCTGCTCTTCATGACAAGATTTTCAAGCAAATATCCTGAAAGGACCTTTTGACCTTCACCTGAAAAGATCTCAAAAGCTAAATGTACTCAGGCACTGCAGAATGAACATGATTACCTTGAGTCCGAAAGTTAACTGGACCAAGGAGTCTGTGTATGTTGCTCAGTCGGTAGGGTGCTTGCCCAGCAGGAAGCACTGGGTTTGATCCTAGCACCGGATCAACCAGGTGATACGCTTTGGAGGCCGGCCTGGGATGTAGGAGACCCTGTTCCAAAAAGTTAGCTGGATCTTACAGAGGGGTGCTGTATTTATCACAGCATCTGTATGTGTGAGTTCATGTCGCACTGATTACATCCAGCTCTGTATGCAAGGAAATGGAAGCGGAGTGCATTTAAGGAACTTGCCCAAGGCCACGAGCATCGTATGGCTTTCCCTCTGTTCCCTGTAGCTGTAGATCATACCCTCCTTCAGCGTATTTCATTTGCTTGTTCTTATGAGCTCGTTAAAGCCGTCCATGTATCTTTACATGGGCAATGTGTAAAATGTCCGCAGTCCTCCCTGAAGTGTATGCCAATCTCTGGGAGATGATTTAAAGCCAGCAAGGGATTGACTGATACACACAGATTTATGTCACTTGCTTCTACTGGAATTTATTGGGATGTCCTTGTGCTCACTTGTGCAATTGGGTCATTCACAACCCCGGGGAACCTCCCCGCCCCCCTCCTCCAGTCATATTTTCTCAGGCCCTGGCCAGCACCAGACTTGATGTTAGTGCAATGCCTATTTAGTGATAAGGCCAGAAGTGAGTTTGGCCTTTTCCATGGCATCATAAGTTGGCGAACACTTGGATGCCGCCACCCTTTTTTTTACCCTGGTGTTTCCTTCAGTTACTGAGTGCCGATGCTTTGCTGATGGCATTTGTTAGACCTGTGGCCATTCTGTCTGGAACGGCTCTGAAGGCAGTTTAAGGAATCTGGAGACTAAGTCCTAGAAAACGTGGTAGCCTTTTGCACGAGCTGTTGCATAGCAACAGAATAAGGCTAGTAGATGCTCTTCTCATCTCTCACCTATATATTCTACAGTTCGGTCTAGGTCTTTATCAGTAGATCTCCCATGCACTCTGCTGAGGAATTTTGGTTCTCTCTGTTAATCCTTTCTGGTGATGTGGCATTCCTTGGTGGTCCTCGGCTCTGCTGGCAGCAAGAGCTGAGGAAAAAAGGCTGAGGGGTAAGTACAAGGTTCGAGTCTTACATCTATGGTGGAAATGGCACGGGGGAAATGGTAGGAGTGGGCAGTGACGTGGTTAGTCACATAGAGTGTGTATTTACTCTTATTTCTTATGCAAGCAATACTCAAATATCTCAGGGAAAGTTTATGTTATCCCTTTGTCTAATAACTGCAAACACTGGTGCATTTCCTGTGGATAAACCACATGGACACATACTTGGGGCTTGGCTTCTGAATCTCTTTGGAGAATCTTCTGGGGCCCAATGATGCCAGTACCAGTTCACTTACACTCCTATTATGGCTGGATACTGGTCTCTAGAAAAGGTTCATTTCATTTGCTCTATGGGTCTCGAGGTGTTCTCCTCTGTTGGACTAGTTCCTTAGAGAACTTAAAGAGATTTTACTTCCAAACTGGGCTAAACTATTTTACACCCACACCATCTCTGTTAGCTTAAGCTGCTGACTCACAAGCCTTCTTCCAGACCATGTCCCCAGTGATGTTTATTTCTACTGGGGAGCTGGGAACTGTCCTCTGTGGGTGGGCAGTTGTGTAGGTGTTGCAGATGCCAGCCCCATTTTCAGGAGAGTTGTGTAGTGTGTGTGTAGATAAGCTATGAATCTTGGGGATGTGGGGGTGGACGGTCCCTGAATGTGGGTACCTATGGAAGTAACGTAGTGTGCAGCATAGTAAGCCATAGAGTTTGGTGTACATGTGTGTGTTATATCCATGATAGTACAAAGGTTCTCAGTTCTGAAGATCAGTGTGCCTGATAATTTTTATGTAACTACGAACTTGGACCAAGTAGCAGTTGGCTTCAAAATTTTGTATCATGACTTTGTTGGATAGGGGTTAAATATACAGATCCTGAGCTCAGGAATGGGTGAGGGGGGGAGGGGGGAGGAAGAAAGAAAGAAAGAAAGAAAGAAAGAAAGAGAAAGAAAGAAAGAAAATGGTCCTTTTAAGCAATTCTCAGAGGTTGCTTATGATCTACATTTTAGGAAGCTTGAATTAGAATCAGGCAGAGTTGGTGTGGCTATAATCCTTTACAGCGTCCTTCCCAAAGTGACCTGCTTGGACTCAGCATTAGTAGGAAAATCCCTGATCTAGACATTTAGACTCTAAGGGCAGATTTATAGACAGTGGAAGATAACAATAACAACAACAACAACAACAACAACAACAATAATAATAATAATAATTTTAAAATGTAAAAAAAATATCAGGAGGATACATGAATCACAATCATGGTGGTGTTAACTGCCTCTATGCATGCTCATAGAGATTAGTGACTTCACCATAGGCTGTCCTGGTACTTTACCCCAGGAGAGATGTTGGTCTTTTTATCCAACTGTGGGCATCTGATTAGAAGGCCCCTGTCACAAGCCCTGTGGATGACTCTGATTTGGTGATGAAACAAAACCTCATCCTGTCAGCCTCAAAGCTCAGGTGATCCACAGCGTTTGTTTCTGGTATGAACAGCATATCTTCTCGGCTGTCCACTCCAATGAGTGGTGGCCACTGGACTCTAGGATGGCCTTTCCTCCACTGTGTCCCAAATGTCGCTGTGGAGATTAGTCACCAGGGCTTAACTCTCTGCTGTGTCTCAGCAGGTTGAGATGGGAACCTAAGGGTCTGCAGCTCCTATAAGCTCACAGGTGAGGTGTCTGTGCAATCAGACGGGCGACCTAGATGACCAGCATGGCTCTGCCACTTCAAGCTGTGCTACCTCGTGTGACTTTTATGCCAAGGCTATTTTCTTCTTTGTGTGACAGGACAATGTGACTGAATTGGATGATCCATAAAAGCACACAGCTAGATAAACGTTACCACTCCTCCAAGTGGACAGAAATCGGGTCATCACTGCAGTGTGGTGCAGCAGCCTGTTCTGAACACATCACTAGTTGAACCTTCCAAACATACTTTCCAAAGCACGGGAGGAAAAGATCCCATGTGAGATCAAGCCTGGAGTCAGTGCTTCCCTCTTCACGTCTTCATTCATTCCCTTCTGAGCCTCACAGCGAATATTTTCATACACACCTGCACTCTGTTGCCTGATCGGATCAAGCTCGCCATGCCGGTTTGGTTTGAGAAGAGAGGTTTGTGGGAACTGAGTTTTGAGTTGTCAAGTGTTCTAACTTGATGTGATGAAATTGCTTATGTTTTAAATCCTTTATTAGATGTTAATTTGTGTGTTTACATGTGTGCACACGCATGCCTGTGCGGGTTATGGGGAAGTAGGTAAGTGGATGTGGCACGCGTGTGGAGGCCAGAGGACGACTTGCAGTGATCAGTTCTTCCACCATGAGTCCTGGCGTTGAACTCAGGGCAGCCGGCTTGGTGACTGGTACATTTATCCACTGAACGGTCTCACCAAGCCACCTTGCCGGTCCCTTATTTAAGTTTTAAAACATTGATTTTTAAATTACGGATGGGTTTATGTGTGAATATGTGCATATGAGTGCAGGTGTCCATGGAGACCAGATGCATCAGATCTCCCTGGAGCTGGAGTTATGGGCAGCTGTGAATTGTGTGACTTGGGTGCTGGGAACAGAACTCAGGTCCTCTGGAAGATCAGTGTGTGATCTTGGAGCCATCTCTGCCCGCTCTGTTTAGTTTTTAGTGACCACTTCTTGCGGAAGGGTTTGCTTTGTTTTGGATGGAGATATGTGAGGCTTTAGGGGGACGCATTCTCCTGTTGTATCACAGTGCTCAGTTCAGAACGCCTCTGTGACCTTTGAGCTTCCTTCCCAGCTGTGCACGCGCCATTCTGTAGTCTCACGTGTGTGAGCTCTACCTGGACACAGTGTCAGATCCCGTATGTTCAGGATTCTCCAGCACCAGTCTGCCCCTGTCTCTGTCCCAGGTTCCAGGCCAACAGGTCATGGATTGAGGCTGCAGTGAGATGCTCCTTGGGTTCCTAACTTGCTACAGTGCTCATGGAACTCAGGGAAACACTCGTGAGAGAGATGAGTTGGGGCAGGATGTGGGCATGGGTCCTGGAGCGTCCATGTCTTTTCTGGTCACCTCTCCCATTAGGAAGCCCCAGAGATCAGCTCACAGGAAGCTCACTGAACAAGTTTTTATGTAGCTTCCTTGCCCAGGCATGATTGACTAAATCAGTGGCAGCTGAGAGTCACCCTTCCGCCCCCCTTCCTTCCCAGAGGTTGGGGAATGGGACCATAGTCCTAATCCTTGCTTCCGGTCTGGTGATTCAGGGGCTCAGCCTTAGTCTGTAGCTATGTAGAGTCCCCTGTAGCAGTGAGTTTATCCACACTGCTTTGTGCTCCCAGTGGGCCATGAACTTCCAACTACCTGCCCAGGAACCCTTTATATCTTTGAATGAAAGATATGCATACAGTAGCTTATTTTTGAAATTCCTTGGCTAGCTCAAAGGCTGGGCCATTCTAATCCTCTGCCTGGCTATCATAGATTTCTCTCCAGTACTCCTGACTCAACACTCTCTTTTTTTTTTTTTTTTTTTTTTTTTTTTGGTTTTTCGAGACAGGGTTTCTCTGTGTAGTCCTGGCTGTCCTGGAACTCACTCTGTAGACCAGGCTGGCCTCGAACTCAGAAATCCGCCTGCCTCTGCCTCCCAAGTACTGGGATTACAAGCATGCACCACCATGCCTGGCTTAACACTCTCTAAATCTACGATCTATCTTTGCTGCCCCATGCCTTCTGGGTAGCCCCCTAGTCTTCGTTGTCCAAGATGCTTCTGAGCAGCCCTTTCAGGGCCCACATTCCTTCTCACCTACATATCGGATGATTTTCCTTCTGCAACTCCAAATCTGATCTGTCTCTCTCTGAATCATGGCCATCCTCTCTGCCCCCCCTCTCCACTCTCCAGAGTCCTAACCTGTGCAAATCTAAGGGTCCCACCCCATCTCCCTTTGCCCAGCCTTTGGCCGTTGGCAATCAAAACCCAATTGGGGACAAGGACCTTCAGCGTTTGGACATTCAGATTCCTGATTAAATCAAAGCATGAGAACCGGCCCAACAGTCTCCCTGTGGGTCTCCACACTAGTATTCCAGAGACACTCTCCCATTCCGAGGAGGCTCAGGATTTGGGGGACTGTGTGCCAGGGAACCGGGGGAACAGATATGTGTACTTGTGATGACCATGCAGTTGCCTGCACTTTATTACCCTACCAGGAATTAGGAGCATGGATCTAAGTCTGTTTCTGTCTCTGGATGACTCTGAAGGGGCAGGTGTCACAGCTCCGGGCCTTTGCTTTATCTGATCTCCATGAGGGTGGAGATACCATCTATCCTGTTTGCTGTTCAGTGAGATAAATGGAGTCTGTATATGATATGTGCTTGTAACCATGTGCTACATCAGTGAGGGAACTGGTGGAAGGCCAGACTTCTCCATGGCGATACACAATTGAGTCACACTGAGATCCTGGGAAGACAAGATCTGACCCAGTAGGTTTGAGGTGGGGCAAGAGACTGTGAGTCTAGCCATTTCTGGGTGTGAAACCCTGCTCTTTGTTGCTGGCACTTTGAATGTTTCTAGATGAGATAAACTATTCTGTGATGGGTAGAAAACCCTTATCTTTCTTCCTTAGCATTAGTTCGTCTTTATGGTGATGTGTGTAGTGTACATTCATGTGTGTCCTTATGGGTATGAAAGCTAGAGGTTGGTATTTGGTGTCTTCAATTTTTTTTCCATCTTAGCTTTTTTCTTTTTTTTAAGAATTATTAATTTAGTTGATATATGTGAGTACACTGTAGCTATCTTCAGGCACACCAGAAGAAGGCATCAGGTCTCATTATAGATAGTTGTATGAGTCACCATGTGGCTGCTGGGAATTGAACTCAGGACCTCTGGAAGAGCAGTCAGTGCCGCTGAGCCATCCCTCCAGTCCCTCACCCCCATCTTAGCTTTTGAGGCATGGTTTCACATGGAACTTGGAGCTCACCAGTTCAGCTAGACTGGCTTAGCGGTGATGCTTCTCAGCGTCGAGGTGCAGCTGTGCTGCCATGCCTGGTTTTTATGTGGGTTCTGGGATCCACACTCAGCTTCTCCTCGTACTTGCATGGCACCTAGTGAGCCGTCTAAAATTAGTTTGGGGACGTCAACTTGTCATTAAGTCTGCTTTGACCCATTTACTTGGTTCATACTCTGGTAGAATGTCCCTCTTCCAAGCAGCAGTGGGGAGAGTGTGAGAGTGTGGATGTAGGGGCCCTGGCCTCCCTCTGGGGATTCCAGTGTTTGAGAACCACTTCTCTGCTGAAATGTTACTGGCAGGTGTTGAGGAAGTTCACCATGTCACTGGTGCGTGTCAGGGGGTTTTCATATTTGGATTATTGTCTCGCCAATATGTTGAAGCCAGGTGCAAGTTGGGGAAAAATATCAGACATTGAGAAACTTGCATGGACTTTAGTGAAGTCTATGAGCGCGTGGGAGGTGGGAGTAAATGCGACTCTAGTGTAGATGAAGTCATGTGACTGGCATGCTTCCCACTGCCCCACAAGGAGAACCATATGTCCGCCATTGGAATCAGCTGGGAGCATGTTAAAAACTATAGAAGCGCAGACCTGCCCTCCCCACAGTTCGATGGAATAAATCTGCAGCCAGGGCACCAGGAGTTTTAAACACTCTCTAGGAGGTTCTAGCACTTGGCTGAGCCTGAGAGTTACTTGTTTTCTTGAATTTTCTCTTCTCTCTCTCTCTCTCTCTCTCTCTCTCTCTCTCCCTCCCTCCCTCCCTCCCTCCCTTCCCCTCCCCCTCTCTCCCCCTCCCCCTCCCCCTCCCTCCCCTCCTCCCCTTTTTCCCTTGTGTGTTGCTAGTTTAAGTTCCCATGTGGTCACTCTTCTTTTGTGTGTGCATCAAGTTCTGTCTTTTTTGTCAGATGTACAGAGCCCTGTGCCTGCCTCGCTTACCGTTCCTAAGTGTTCCGTTGACACAAAAGCACTTTTGGGCTTTTGCTTTTTGAGATGAAAAACAAAGACATGACTGTTCTTTAATCTTCCATCAGGTGTTGGTGTTGTTCTTCCTTTTCTAAAACCATTTCATGCATGTAGATGTTTTTATGTATGTATGTATGTATGTATGTATGTATGCATGCATGCAGTATGCATGTATGTAATATGTACTACAGTCATGCATTGAGTGCAGAGATCAGAAGAGGACATTGGGTCTCCTGGAGCTGGAGTTACAGATGATTGTAAGAAACAACACGGGTGACGGGAATCAAGCCAGACTCCCTGCAAGAATAGCAAGTGCTCTAAAATCTTTGCAGGCCTTATTTTAATTTTTAATATCCTTCCCTCTATGTATGTGCCAGTCCGTGTGGGGTTATGTGCATGGGGGCCAAAAGAGCCATTTCTCTAGCCCCAGTTTCGATTTCTCTCTCTCTCTCTCTCTTTTTTTTTTTTTTTTTGGTTTTTCGAGACAGGGTTTCTCTGTAGTTCTGGCTGTCCTGGAACTTACTCTGTAGACCAGGCTGGCCTCGAACTCAGAAATCCGCCTGCCTCTGCCTCCCAAGTGCTGGGATTAAAGGCGTGCGCCACCACCACCCGGCCCGATCTTTTGAAAAAGGAGAATTAATTAAAAAAAAACTTATTCACGCATACTAATCTGCTGACATGTACTGCTGATGGATATTTGTATGTTTGCCTGTCTGCAGTGAGTGAGAGTCTGCCATTTGCTATGATACATTTCCTTTGTCTTTCATCTGTTTTATGTGCCATCTCAGCAGCATGGTGGGATAGCAGGTCACAGCTGGCCTCTCTGTTGGTTGTAGCAGGACATTGTCCTAGGTGAGGTCCTAGCACCTGCTAGATTAACTGTGCGAATGAGGGATGAGGGGACAGACCTCTTCTTGGGCTTTGTAAATCAATGATGCTTTTGTCACTTAGCTACTCCAGGAGTAGATGCTATGGCTATACTACTTACAAATGCCTTGTAAGCTAGAGGAATCTAAGGAACACCATTATCTGGGTCACTATAGCCCTTCTTAGTCAGTGGCTGTAGCTTACTGAAGGGTTGTACCTGCTTACTGAACGGTTGTACCTGCTTACTGAGGTACTCTGCTCAAGAAAGATTAGCATCATTCATGTGCACTAGTCAGCTAACATTATAAGGAAAAAAAGGCTTACTTAGTACATGGTTTGGAAGCTGAAAGTCTCAAATCAGGTGCTGTTTCAGTTGGCTTTCTCATTGCCACAATAAAACACTTTGGCCAAAAGTAACTTAGGAAATGAAAGGTTAATTTCAGCTTATAGTTTCAGGTATCTAAGAAGTCAGGGGCAGGGACTGTGGAGGGAAGTCTCTCAGCTACCTGTCTTACAGAATTCTGGACTCAGACCTATGGACAGTAGTACTCAGAGTGGCCTGGGCCTCCCACATCAATTAGCAATCAAGAAATTGCTTCTCAGACTTGCTCACAGGGCTTCTGAGTAAGGCATGCTGCCTCCTTGAAACCCTCGCATGACCTCTAGACTGTGTCAGGCTGGTAGCTGAAGCAAACTGGGAAAGGTTTCTCCATTGGATCAATTTAGGAACAATATTGGAAGCTTGTAGGGAGAGCGTATATCTCAAAACAGAAGGCTAGAGACTGACTTGCCAGCTCAGGCTTTAGCAATAAGTCTTTTTCTCTTTTCTTTTCTTTTTTTCCTTTTTCTTTTTTTATACTCACTTCAGGGCTAGTGTTCCGTTCCAGGGGTCTATTCCCAGTAACCCGGTGTCTTCTCACTATCGACCCCAGACCTTCCACGTTCCATCAGCTCCCACACTGCCTCATCAGGGAACCAACTTCTAACACACGAAGCTTTGAGGATGTTCAGTTTATATCCAAACGCTCTATCTCTATAAAGTGTCTTAAGTACTATATACATAAAAGCTTTTTGGTGATTAGAATAGACCCATTTTTTGGATAAGACACCAGAGTCTTGAGGGAAGAAATGATCAGCTTGCCCAGTCAATTAGCTTGATTCTTCTGGTCCAAAACTTTAGATTGTTTACTTGGGAGTTTGGGTCCATCCAAAAGTCGAGATGACAGATAAGAAGATGAAAGAATAATTTTAAGACAGGGTAGTTTAGTAAATCAAACCATCAAACTGATGGTTTCCTGGCTCTTCTATTTCAAGAGACTTTTCTGTTCAAAGGATCTAGTTAATCCAAGCAGACAGACACTGCTCTCTACACACAGTGCTTCAGAGGTAGGTCCCCAAAAGACCTTCCCACCCCGGCATGTCCAACCCTTGCCTCTTCCTTGGCCGTCTGGAGATGCCAGTTTATCTCTCTTTGCCATTCTGGTCTGTCTACTGTTCTTTTGTTCAAAGTTGAAGGATTCTGTAGTGACCGACATTGGGTGTTGGTCTACTCCATGAGTCTCGCACCATATTAGCTCTAATTCCTACTGTGCAGCTGCGAAGCGTTACTAGTAGATGTAACACAACTTACCATGGCCCCAGAGCTCAAATTGTAGCTTAGCTGGAAAGACAAATAAATTATTTCTCAACTGTTTGGTTTAAAGGTGAATTCCAGGGCATGCATTTGTTAAATAAGCACATTTTGTCCCTGAGAGGTCGTACAGAAGGCCCCTCTAGAACATGCCTCCTCCTGAGTTTTGGCTTTGGAGTTTGAGGTAGAAGCCTGTATGCACAGGTTTCAGAGTGTGCTTTTGGAGAGGCAGGGAGTGTTCGTTCTGCCTATAAATTAGAACTCTAAATCTTTGTCTTTGACTCCTTTCTGTGTGGGAGGTAAATGCGTATGCCACCCCAGATGCGGGCCATTTGCAGTCACTAAACCTCAGACTGTCAATCTGAAAAATGCTCCAGCTTCCAAGAACAAATAGAGTGCTTGAAAAAAATAGGTGACATCAGGGTGGGTAAGGTTGGAGGGGCATCCAACCTTGGATTAACAGTGGAGAGAGAGTACGGCTTTATGATCTGTGGATTATTATAATAAACCAGCCATATCCTTCAGAAGAATATGAAGTAACAATGTGTCTGCACAGGCTGTGTTCTTCCTATTGCTTGTCCCTAGAAGGATACTCAGGGTGACTGTGATTGCCCAAAGGAGGACACATACCAGTGGACACCTACCAGGCTAACCTTGAAAGGGAAAACTTACTTTGCCTGCAGGGAAGAATTAGTGACTTCCTTTTCTGCCTACCCTCTGTCCAAATTTAAGTTCTGGGTATGTACATTATGGTGGCAGCAAACGGCATCCTAAGGCATGGCTGGTAAAATGAGATGAGTCATCATGGAAACAGTCATGTTTTTGCATGGGTTTGATATTGTAGGTAGCAGAAAGCAGGCCTGTTAAATTACCTTGTGTGCTGAGATTGGGTGGTAGATGGGATTGGTACCTCCGTACTGGGCTTTGGGTGGTGGTGGTGGTGGTTGTCATCAAATAGTAGTAGTAGTAGTAGTAGTAGTAGTAGTAGTAGTAGTAGTAACAACAACAACAACAACAATAATAATAATTCTCCTCCTCTCCTCCTTCAAGATTTGATGTACGTTTGTTTATGTAATGTGCTTTGTTTGCATATATGTCTGCATACCAGATGACAGCATCAAACAGTTGTGAGCTACCATGTGGGTGCCAGGAATTGAACTCAGGACCATTGGAAGAACAGTGTGTACTTTTAGCCACAGAGCCATCTCTCCAGCCCCCTTTGAGTGGTTTTGATCGTGCATTACTTTCATTTTGAAAGCAACTAAATGATTTTAAAAGATTTGTTTATTTGTGTGTATGTGCTTGCACATAAGTACATGTGGGTAGCCCTGGAGGCCAGAAGAGGATGTTGAATCATTTGAAGTTAAGAGTTATAGGTTGTTGCGAATAACTCAACTTGTGTGCTAGGTTCTGCTCTGCTGTGAGGATAGCAGATGCTCTTACCTGCTAAGCTATCTCTCCAGGCCCCATTTATGGTGGTATTTCTTATAGCTTCATTGTTAAGAGGACATAGGTTCATAGTAGGACAGCAAACAAAGGTTGGGGTGCCTCCCACAGAGCAGAACAATGCCTAGATTTGAGTCAGTTCAGACAGTGGCTGACAGAAGCTGTGATCAGTGTCACCATCACCATGAAGTGCGTGAGCCAGGGAGCAATTGCGTGTCTGTCAGATACCTGAGCACTGAAATTAGTGGGACATCTGTGGAGCTGGGGGAAGGTTGGCCCAGCTCATGAGGGCAACTTATGCAGGGACCTCTCTGTATCTGAAGAGTCTGACAGGCAAGAAGCGTGCACTGGGGATTTGAAAACGTTTCTGTGTATTCCCTGTTAACCAGCTGATCACTGCTTTTGCTCTTCTTATTCAGAAAACATTACCTGCAAGAGGTGATGTGGAACTCTTCCTCCCCAAGTTGATCTGGGTCATGGTGTTTTATTGAAGCAGCAGAAACCCTTAGACCCCGCTGGTGAATTATAAGACACAAAGAATATTTATTTATACTTGTAAGATCTAGAGATTTTTCTGAGCTCTTGTTCTTCATTTAAGACAGCCCTTTGAAATAAATGATACCTGCAATTAAAAAATATATATTTAAAATGTACTTAAACCTGCGGATGCGGTCACTCGCAGTTAGCTGGTTCCTCTCCCGTCAGTGAGCACAAGCAAGACTGTCTCCCACAGACGTGTCCGCAGGGCAACCTCTTCTAGATACTCTTTCATGGTGACTCACTTCCTAGGTGATTTTAGAAGGTGTCAAGTTGACACATAAAGCTAAACATCACGGGGTTTCTTCCCTTCCTCAGTGAACTGCTTGTTGCCATTGGAATTGTTTGTCAAGTTATGGAAAAGAAAAAAAATCATCTACATTTTTCTGTGAAAGAAGAAAGGTTAGAAAGTGGAGAGGGAAAAGTAGGTCAGTAGGATAGGAAGCATTTCCACACAGGACGGGCTGCATCGTTTAACCTTTCATTGGCATAGCATCTCTCCTCCCACTCTCACTGTGATAGTGTTCTTTCCAGAGTTTTCTGGATGGGTTCCAGGCATAGCAGAGCTACAACTCTTTTGCAAATTTGCATATCCCTTTTATGCTCAACCCAGTCAATAGCGAGCCATTGTTGCCTGTTTTGGACAGTGGCCCACACTGTATTTGCCCACACTGTATTTGCCCTGAGCTCTGGGCAATTTCGTCCTCCCAGCCTCCTCTGGGAACTTCACCTGGCTGACGTGCAGACAAGGCAGCGTTAGGCAGTGTTCTGGTTGGACACTCAGTAAATACTTGGAAAGTGGGTACCCAGGATACCTACCCAAAAGGAGGGCTTATGTATCCCAGACTGGTTCTGTCAGTTCTGGAAAGCCACCTGGAGGTGCAGCCCAGGGCTTTGAACTCCATGGCCTTCCTGTACTCTGTTGCATCTCTGAAGCAGTGCAGCCAGATGTGGAGGATATTCAGTAGAATCAAACATTCTGGAAGAGTGGAAACCCGATGCAGTAGGAGTAACTGCTTTTGCTTGTTGAGAGGACAAGTCATCGAGTGTGACTTGGTGTGGCAGTCCTGCCTAAGCCTCCAAGGGAGGTGAGAGTCCTGATGTCCTCCCGTCTATTCATGTAGAAGGAGCTCTTTGTGGATCTGTTGGTGACAGGAGAAATGCTCCACACCTTGTGGCTTTATGGGTGTCAGTTCTTACTGAGGCCTTTGCATGGGAAGCAGCTGGGCAGGTGCGCTGTGGCATGCCTGGTTTGCTGAGCTCGCATTCTAAGGTGCGGGGAAGAGTGTGACTTGAGATTTTATTAGTGGTGGGTGGGTGGTTTGTAGCTGTTGAGTTCAGCCTGCTCTTTTTGTCACATTAAATTTGGGGTTTCATTTCTTGTCCCCTGGCTGTGAACTGCCGGGGGATTTGTGAGAGGAGCTGGCGCCCGGGGCAGCTGCTCAGGAGACAGTTTTCCCAGCTGAGAGCTTGCTCTTGTGCCCAAGCCTAGACATAGAGTCTTTGGAGCAGGGGGCCAGCTCCGGCGGTGTTTCCAGTCAGCCCCACCCCTGGCTCCCAGGAGAAAATAACTCCTCAGAGTGGTGTGGTGTGAGGAGCATGGAAAGCAGCAGTGTGCTGGTGGCCAGGCCCTCCGTCTGCAATGTTGTTAGTTTCCCAGCCTCTGCTGGTAGCCTTTTCAGCACCCAAGAGGACCTTGGAAAGGGACAGCTCTGGTGAAGGAAGAGAGAGCATGGAGACAGCATTGGGAGGCAAGGAGTACCAGGAGGCAGTTGAAGGTCCTTTATAGTTTATTCAGATTTGCAAGGTTTTGATTTACTCTGGATTATTCAGGGCAGTGTCTGAATCTTGTCCCCTACCCTTCCCATTTTTCTAACTTGTTTAACTTGTCCAGATGTGGCTAACACAGACCCTGAATAGGATGTCAGAAATCTTGTGATACTTAGGTGAGCTGTCGTCTACACACATAGAGGGATTGAACATTTAGTGGCCAAGATAATGTCCTAAGACTGCGTTAGAATCCTTGCTGCTTATATGTAAACACACACATGCATATACACACATGTATCCATTGTAAGTGTGTACATTCGCATGTGTTTGTGTACACACACACACACACACACACACACACACACCACCTCTGTCATACATACTTTCTCTTACTATCCTCATTGGAAATGGCTGTATCCAGGGACTGGAGACTTAGCTCAGCTGGCAGAGCGCTTGCCTAGTGTGCACGGGGCTTGTGCTCCATGCCCAGCATGGAATGCTGTGCGAGGGTACACACTTGTAATCTTATCGCCCAAGAGGAGGAGGTGGGAGGGTCAGAAGTTCAAAGTCACAGTGGGCAACATAAGACCGTGTGTGTGTGTGTGTGTGTGTGTGTGTGTGTGTGTGTGTAAGAGAGAGAATACAGAAGGCGGAAGGGTATCATCATGACTCCGTACTCCCTGTCTACTGCCCATCTCTGCACTGACCACCTTCAGTTTATTCCTGTTTCTCACTTAGATCTCACAGAAATGTGTCCTTCAAGCCCCTCTCATCACCCAAACTCTGAAGAACCAGAAACTGCATTTAGAAAAGGGGATAAAAAAACACCTTGGAGAGGAACCTGATGCCTTTGGGCTGTTTTCTCATTGTCCCTCCACCCCCAAACCCCCACCTCGTTACTCTAGGATGATTCTGTGCAGATGTTGGAGAACTGTGGATCACACCAAGCTACTCTGCCTCTTCATTGGCAGGACTTCAGCAGTCTGTGTACGGGAACGTAGCCTGATAAGTGTCTGCCCCTCAGCCAGCTGTTACTGCCAGTCTGGTTGTGAAACGTGGCAAGCCCACGGCCAGAAGTGTGATGTTGAAATACCTCGCATCTAAAAATTACTTTCCATTTTCTTGCTATTCAAAGGAAGAGGGGATGACTGGCAGGGATCAGGGGGTTGTAAGCCACAGTTTGAATTAGCCTAAACAGGATTTATGGTTTTTCTGCTAATCGAAAGACATTATTCAAGTGGTCATTTGCATTTTGGTTAGAACATTCCAGGTTGGGACTGTACTCGACCCAAGGATGATTGAAGGGTGGCAGCCCCTGCTGAGAGCGTTCTTTAGGTCAGATCTCAGAGAGGACCAGAAGACCACAGTCCTGGATGTCTGCCCTCTGAGGATTAGGACTCCAGCCCAGGCAGGATTTGGATGATGGAAAGACTAAGGGAAAAAAGAACATGTCAGGCCTCATTAGACATAACCACTGTGGAGCTGGGAACAGACGGGGGTGTCTGCAAACAACATACAAACTCTAGGAACAGGGAGTTTGCATAGGTTCTTGAGTGACTAGGAAAAGCTCAGATCAGAAAGGTCTTGTGTGTATGTATTACAAGAGGTCTGATATGGTCAGAGAAGTGGTTAAGAACACTTGGCTATGTCAGTGGGAGGACCTGAGTTCAAATCCCTAGCACCTATACAAAAAGCTAGGCATGGCTACACATTCTTGTAATTCAGACTTGGTGGAGGAAGACAGGTAGACTCTGAGATCTTGTTGGTCAGCCAGCTTAGCTGAAACTGTTTATGGTTAAGTGATAGATCCTGTCTGAAATCAATAAGGACGGGTGTGAGAGAGACATCCAATGCTTTCCTCTGGTCTCTGCATGCGTGTGCATTGGTACACAGACGCTTGTAAACTCATATTCTCATTCTCATTCTCTCTCTCTCTCTCTCTCTCTCTCTCTCTCTCTCTCTCTCTCTCTCTCTCTCTCACACACACACACACACACACACACACTCATTGCTCAAATTGACTTAATAAGTAAGCACAACACATTGGCCAAAAACTCAGAGAAGGGTCGTTTCTCAAGTTGTAGACATGTGTCTTAGTATTCTATCGATGTGAAGAAACACCATGACCACAGCAACTCTTATAAAAGAAAGCATTTAATTGGGGCTGACCTCCAGTTTCAGAGGTTAGTCCATTATCATCATGGAAGGGAGTATGGCGACACACAGGTAGACATGGTGCTGGAGAAGAAGCTGAGAGTTCAACATCCAGAGCCATAGGATTCAAAAAGAGAGGGAGGGAGGGAGGGAAGGTTGGACGGATGGACACGGACACACACACACACACACACACACACACACACACACGACCTGGCTTGAACTTTTTAAGCTTCAAAGCCCAGCCAGCCTCAGGAATGCACCTACTCCAAAAAGGCCACACCTCCTAATCCTCCAAGTAGTGCCACTCCCCAAGGACCAGCCAGTCAAATATATGAGCCTCTGGGGGCCATTCTTATTCAAACCACAACTGGATTCTCTTCTTTGGCCTTACTCTCTCTGTGTTTCCATATTGCTGTGGCAAAAAGCCACAGCACAACCTAAGGTAAGCAGAGAAGTCATCTACAGACAGGCAGTTCAGCCTATTATGGAATTGTTTACGGACATGAGCATAAGAATGAACAATCACCTTAACCCCGTCAGCAAATACCTGGGAAAAGTCTCTGAGAACCAAATTTTCTTTTTGTCTTCTTTATCTCTTTCATATCCTTGTTGGGGCTGTGCAAACTTTGTCGATTGGCTGGATTCCCTGAGACCTAGAGAGGATCTTCCACTAGTTCATATTAACACTAAATAGTGTCTACTTGCTTAAGTTTCCTAAAAGTCATTCTGTCATCTGCCGACCCACCCACCTTCCTACCAGTCGCCCACTACCCAGTGAGTCAGGAACTCTATTGGCCACCACACTCTAATCCACCTTTGGCGTGCAACCACTAAGCCTGAGTGTCCAACCTGCCTAGGGCCTCTGAGAATCCTTTTGTAGTGGTGGTGGTATATGTGGTATATTGTATGTTACATGCTGTGGAAATTTAGCAAAGAGGTGCTTGTCTGACTAGAGATGTGAGTGGGTGGCAATTCCTAGTTTAGGTGATGTTTAAAATGGGTTGAAGGGTGGGGCAGGTCACTGGGCAGACATGTAAAGTGGAGATTGGATGATAATGAATCATGCATGCCAAGAGTCAGTTCTAGGGAGGCCTGCGTGGTATTCTGAGCTTAGGCGACAATTATTAGGAAAGCAGGGAGGTGCAATTTAAACTTGGATTCCTGAACCATCCATCTGTGCTCCTGATCTGTGTGCTGGGAATATGGAATGTGAGTTACGGTTTTGGTTCCAACTTCATAGCTCCTGCTGCTACTGCTGATCTCAAAGGTCCTGAACCCTCCTAGATATGGAACTAGGAGGGTCGAGGGAAGGGGTGCAAATGTAGACTGCAGAGAGGGACAGCAGGAACTGGAGAAAATGGCCAGAGGAGGCCCAAGAAGGAGAGGACAGGTCCCAGGTCTGCTTGGCCAGTCAGACCTGCCGGGAAGTGAAGACCTGGGCCAGCGGAGCACATGATTTCAGACAGAACATACTTAGAGCAGGAAGTAATAGCAGAGGGATATTCTTACACTGTTGCACTAAAACATCTTTTATGAAAAAAAGTGGCTCTGATCGTAATGACTGGGCTCAGCTCCTACAGCTAAGAATTCAGAGTCAAGTCTCAAGTGTCTCTCCTTACCAGTCTGCCTTCCAGTGGAGAATGATTTACCCTGATTATCTTAGCTCAGAGAGTCTGAAATGCTCTTGAGGAAGCTTGGAAGCTACTCTACAAATTGCTTGACTTGGTATTTTGAAAATATGATAGATTCATGCATGAATAATTGTGACATGCTGAATACACACAGGGGAGCGATGAAGGGGTGCTGAGCATTTGCGCAATTAAGGAAATGGTGTGTGTGTGTGTGTGTGTGTGTGTGTGTGTGCGCGCGCGCGCGCACGCGCGCGCGCACACACACACACTTAAGCTGTACTTCCGGATATACTCTTCACATTGTACCTCTGTATATTCTATTAAGATGTTACAAACCATTTTTAGTTTCTCACTTCAGGAAGGGTAACCATGGGGATCTCCTCTAACTGTTCTTGACTCTGAAACGTTCTTAGGAATAAGCTGCATTCTCTAGCTTGGGGACAGTATGCAGTAGACAATGCAGTATTATTTTTTTATTTACAATTTTTATTTACTTGGTAGTGAAAGCAAGAACTGTATTTTGAGACTAATTCTTTGCACAATTGTTGGAAGTACTCAGTCTCTATTATGACGTTATAACACAGTGGGAGTAGCCGGGTGTGGTGGCGCACGCCTGTAATCCCAGCACTTGGGAGGCAGAGGCAGGCGGATTTCTGAGTTCGAGGCCAGCCTGGTCTACAGAGTGAGTTCCAGGACAGCCAGGGCTATACAGAGAAACCCTGTCTCGAAAGAAAAAAAAAAAAAAAAAACCACAGTGGGAGTGACTGAAGAGCACCCGCTCCCTCTCCCTCTTTCCTCATTCCCTCTCCAGAGTCTCTTGTTTTCCAGACTTGCTTCTAACTTGCTCTGTAGTTGATAATGACCTTGAACCACCGATCCTCCTGCTCCTGCCCTGACTTCCAAGTGCTGTGGTTACAGGCCTGCCTACACCACCAACCTGGTTTTCTGTAGTGTTGGTGGTGAAGCCCAGGGCTCAGTGCTTGTTAGGCCAGAGCTCTGCTGAGCTGCATTCCCAGCCCCACATGTTTCCATGTAACCTTTTTAATATATATATATATATATATATATATATATATAGATATAGATATAGATATAGATATAGATATAGATATAGATATAGATATAGATATAGATATAGATATAGATATAGATATATATATGGTGGGGCTATGTGGATGTGAAGACAGGTGCTTTTGGAGGTCAGATCGCCCTGGATCTAGAGTTATAGGTGATTGTTAGATGCCCACTGTGGGTACTGGTACAGACCCAGGGTCCTTTGCAAAAGCAGTGCAGACTCTTAACCACCTTGCCTTCTCTCCAGTTCCTTCAATGGAGCTTACAGTTGCTTTGTGTCTTTGATACATCTGCTAGGATTTTATTAGCTTAGCACAAAGCTACATGATCACCAAGCAAAGAAATGGACTAATTTCATCCTGGACATTATTGTTAGATAGCACAGTGGAGGTGATAGAAGATACTACAGTATCTTTTTGAAAAAGATTTATTTAGGGGGCTGGAGAGATGGCTCAGCGGTTAAGAGCACGGACTGCTCTTCCACAGGTCCTGAGTTCAGTTCCCAGTAGCCACATGGTGGTTCACAGTCATCTGTAATGGAATCCAGTGCTCTCTTCTAGTGTGTCTGGAAACAGCTACAGTGTACTCATATACATAAAATAAGTAAATAAATCTTAAAAAAAAGAAAAAGATGTATTTGTTTTTTTATTTATGCATATGTGTGTGCTCGTAAGACTTTATGTGTGCCTTGTGTATGCAGGTGCCCACAGAGGCCAGAGGGTGTTAGATCCCCTGGAACTAAAGTTATATATAGGTGGTTGTGAGCTACTATGTGGTTACTGGGAACTGAACCCAGGTCCTCTGGCAGAGTAGTCAAATGCTCTTAGCTATTGAGCCCTCCCTCCAGACCCCTAAGCTACACTTTTAAAAATTCGACATTAGTGGGACAGTTGTTGCAGAGGCTCTCAATCTTGATACTGGCCACATTTGCAACTAGGTAATTCTTCACTGTTGAGTGAACTGTTGCACCTTTGCTCTGTGTACTGGACCCAGCTTTGACAGTAAACAGATGTCACTGGGCACTGCCAGATGTCACTTGGGGAGTGAAATGGCTTGTGGTTTAGAAGTGCTTATTTAGCAGAGATGAACATTTTTATAGCCTGTGGTTTTATCCCGCTTTTGACCCAATCATTTGAAGATTATGTTCAATAGATTTAACACACATAGTTAATTCTCATTCACAGGTTCAGCATTTGAGATTTTATCTATCTGTTTGTAACCTCAAGTCACTCCCCACGGCACACCTGTGTACCTCTGAGGACAGGCAGAGCCATGACAATCCAGTAGGCTCGTGCTGAGCTTTAACTGTTAGCTTGATGACCCAGAAATACCCAAGAGACTTCCTCAAGTTGAGGAATTATCTGAAGCATTTTGGTCTGTAGGCGTGTCTGTGGAGACTGTCTCAATGGTAGTTAGACCCAGTTCATTGTGAGCATACCACTTGATGGGCTGGCCCTGGTGCGTGTGGGAGGGAGGAAACTAGCTGGCAGCAGCAAGCAAGCACAGAAGGATCCATGATCGCTTTGATCTTGACTGTGGGTGTGAGTTCCTGCCTTGCCTTCCCCTCTGTGATGGACTGGGACCTGGAATTGTAAATCAAATGCCTTCTCTCGATGCTTGGGGTGTTTGTTTTTTTGTTGTTTTAAATTTATATATATGGATATATTGCCCGCATGTGAATTTCTGCGTGGTTCTCTAAAAGACCAGGCAAGTGTGTCACTTGCCCTGGGTTTGGAGTGACTTCTCATGTGGGCTCTGGGAATCAAACCTGGGTCCTTTGAGTGAGTTTTACAGCCCCATGTAATAAATATGCTTTAATCTGATTTTTTTTTTTTTAGCCATAAAATATAATGTATCCCCTCTTTTGGTTATTTTGTTTAATTTTCTCTATATATACTGGATAGAGGATGGTAAAAACTCATGTTCAAGTATACAAGCAGTGAATGGTTGGATGCTGTGAGTAAACACGATCTGGGGTCTTGTTTGACCAAAGTTAGTTCAACAGCTGTCCATGGAATGACCAAAATGTGAGGTGTTCTTTAATATCCACAAGGCCGTCTCACTCTTGTCCAAGAGCAGTGAGGTGCTTTCATGTATGTGTCCGACAACCCAGGGACTGGTGGAGACTGAGAATTCCCGCTTATGGGGTCCCATGGTCTGGGGTGCAGAAGTGAGGTCTTGCACCAGCTGTTGGTACTACATGCAGAATGTTAATTGAGTCTTAAGTCCTACATAGAGTTTAGACTTACAGTTTTAAGTTAAGTTTTAACTTAGAGATAGATACTCAGTGCCTCTGGGAAAGATGTAAATGTTCCGGTTGTAATCCATGGTAACCTGGGAAGGCCGCAGACCTTGACCGGTGGGGGTTGCTCCTGGCCTGGTAGGATGAGAAGTTAGAAAGGGCTCCAGTTATCTGTGCAGCATTTAGAAACAAGCCAGGAAGGAATCATCTGGAAAAAGAAGAAGATTGTGATGATGCTATTGAATGGGCTAAGGGGATGTCTGCTGAGCAGCCCTCTCTGCGAGCATTGGCTGCTGCTTCTCATGAGACAGGCCTGGAAGGCCAAGGTCCCCTCGGGGGTGTCATGGACATGATAACTTGGTACCTTGACCCTTCATGTGATACTCTAGCAGGGCCCCCAGAAGTTCTTTGCATGGATGTTAAGGACACTGAAGGGCCCAGTGTAGATATTCTTTCCCTCCTTTCATGTATGTATGTGGTATACACTCATGTGTGATGTCTGTTTGATGTGTGTGTATGTTTCTTTGTGTGTATGTATGTTTATAGGCACGTGTGTGTACATCTGCACAGTGTGTTGTTTATATATGTGCAGAAGAGGATGCCAGGGTGTGTGTACATCTGCACAGTGTGTTGTTTATATATGTGCAGAAGAGGATGCCAGGTGCCGTGCTCTATCCCTTCCTGTCATATTTCCTTGAAACCGGGTCCCTCAGTCAGTCAGCAGGCCCTGACAGTTCTGTCTCCGCCCCACTCCAGCCTCCCAATGGCACTGTGGTTATGGGCACGCATGCCGCCATGCCTTGCCTTCTGTCCCTGCCCTGGGGACTGAACCATGGTCCTCATGCTTGCACAGCCAGCTGCCGTCCCTCTGAGCCGTCCCTCCAGCCCTCTGAAGGGAGTTGGGGGATGCGTGGAGAGAGCGAAATTACGGTTAAGAAGAACTAGATATAAAAGGAGAGAACACACATGATGTGCCATGTGCCATCCCAAGACTCTGGCGTCTTGATGTCATGGGGTGGCACTGTCGATGATCCAAGAAGAGCAGATTCAGTCAGAACCGAAGGCTTAAATTGTAAACTTCGTCCCTTATAAACAGTCTTTTTAGCGAATAGACTCCACTGCCTAGGATTACTTTCCTTTCAGGTTCTGTTTATGCTGGAAGGAGGAGTCCTATTGCTGTGACAGCTTTTGTAGCCCCCCTCCCCCCCACCCCCCACCCCCCCACCCCCCACCACCTGGAATAGCTTTGCTGTTGGGAATCTGCTGCTTCCCAGGCTCCAGAATAGAATTCTCTCTGCTGGAGAAACTTGCATAAAATCTTTCAAAACCACCGTTGTGATTTGCTTACCTGCTTCCGTCCTCTGTGACAGAAACCTTGACTGTAGAACTGCAGGAATTCTGCATTCCACCTAAATTGCACTTTTCAAGGAAAATTTCCCTGTGCGTGGCATTTAGAAACAATTTTCTCCCCCAGCTACCCCTTGCGGAACTCTGGAGGGTGCAAGCATTTGATTGGGTCAACTATAAGCATACTGTATTTATTTTGATAAATTCTAAGCTTCTTAAGGAGCCGCTTGTTTCTTGTTTTTCACCACTCCACCCTCCAGTACCTATAGACGTAAGTCCTATAGAAAAAGGGAAGGCGTTTTATTTCTTCACCCCTCACGGGTTCTGAGACAAAAGACAAGAGAAAAGCAGTTTCTTAGTGAATGAGGGGGCTGCTCCGGAGTGTAGGTTTGACTCACCTGGGAAGAGGGAACTTCAAATGAGGAACCGCTTCTGTCAGATTGCGGAGGGTGTGTCTTTGGAGCATCTTCTAGACTGCTGATTGATGCAGGAGGGCCCCGCCCACTGTGGGCAGTGCCGTCCTTGGACAGTCCATATTTGGCAGTTGTTCTGCAGTCTCCCAGTCTGGATCCTGTTTAAATCCCCCTGAACGAGCATCACCTGTTTGGACTGATACCTCCACTGGGAAGGAGGCCGTTTAGAGGAGGAGTCCCCCAGCACCTCTCTCCTGTGTGCCGGCATGCAGTTAAGAGCTCCGGAGCCTTCCCTAGGGATTGCTCTGACTAGAATCATCGGAATTAGAGGCAGGAGAGGTTGCCAAGAGAGCCTCTCCCAAGTCTGTGTGGGCTGTGGGCTGTGTAATGAAGGCCAATGGATGTGAACAGGGCCCAGAAGAATTGTGAGAGGGAGCTTTGCTTCACAGTGGGATGGCCTACCTTGTCCTCTGTGTTCAGTCCTCAGAGTACTACACTGTTCGTACTCTCCTCGGTCACGTTGGAGACTTGCCTCTTGGGAGTGCTCTCTGGCAGACCCCAACCCTTCTTGACTTCACCAGATTCATTCCATGTTAACCCTAGCCCCACCTCGCCATGCTGCCGTGGTCCTCGATTTTCCAAGGAGACCCTTGTCTCACAGGCTCTGAGGTAGCCCTGTTGGCTCATGACTGACACACTGTGTCATGTTTTAGTCACGTGTCTTTGAGGTACTAGAAGCCCACTGTGACACAGTTGGGTATACAGGGAGGGCTTTTGTTTGCTCTTGGAAGTGAAGGGCCCCAGGGCTGTGTGAGCTGGGCTGACATTGCCAGTGTTCTCCTGGTTCCTCAGCCTTCTCACAGCCCTGGAGCATATTCTTCCTCCTGTTATATAGGAAAGCACACAAGGTTACAGTTTCTCTCCAGTTCACTGCAGCCTTTATTGCTGCCCCAGGTTGGCATAGGATCCTTGGCCTGGAAACAGATGAACTGTTTTAGGGTCCAGGTTGCCCCATTTCCTGAATAGCCTTGATGGAGATAGAGCAGATATGCAGATATGCATGGGAGCCCTTTGGATTGGGAAGTTCGCTACCACCTTATTAAGTATTCTTGATTTAAAACATACATTGTTTGGAAGTAAAATTGTCCTACACCCTGTTTGTTTTGGCTATGAGAAGCTTCAAGTACTCTGGAGGACGTGTTCCCCACCTGTGTAGGGCTTGGCCCTGCTCTGCCTCTCGGCCCTGCTCTTGGTACGGTGGGGCAGACCAAAGGCAATTAGATAGCATGACTGGGAATGAGGACAGCTCTGTCAGGAGCAATGTTTGTTATTTTTTTAAAAAAATGCATGATGGGATTTGTAGTCCCTATCAGCCTTTCCCAAGAACTGAGTGAGTAGAGAGGCAGCTGAAGCCCAGAGGCCAGAGGGAAGGTGGGTACCGCCTGGTTCTTTCCAGCCGGGAACAGTAGTCAGTTTGCTTTTCCATGTGTACAGAATGTTCCCACTTCCCACTCTTCCTGTAGAGTCGGAAAGGAGAAAGAGCTCAGCATCCTGAAGTGAAGAGAGTAGAAAGCGGCTCTGCCTGGATCAGGGAAGTCAGGGCTTGGCCTGGGCTCTGTGTGACAACTTCATTAGGGGCATGTGTTGTTTTTTGAGTGGCAGGAGTAGTAAGATTTACACCTAATCAAGGAAAGGCTTGCCAAACAAACTCTCGGGTGGGGTTTCCTGGGTAGGAGTGTGATATTGTAATAAATGGGAAGCAGAGCGCTGCAGTCCAATCTCTGGTCTGATTGCACACATTACAGCGGGGGCCCTGTTTTCCAGGAATGCAACACACCCCATGTCCAAGGCCCCTCCTCGGAGGGTGTGTCTGCACTTCCTCTAGCCTCTCCTTAACTGTTGGGGCTGTCAGAGGAACTGGGCCGAATGTGGGAGTGCCTAAGATGCCTGCCTTAGGTCCTTTGCCTTGGGATCACTTGACAGGTGAGTGGACCTTATGTGGACGTCCTTCAGGGACTGGTGTGGTGTGGTTAGAGCCTCCAGCTTCAGGACGGAAAGTGAGTGTGGGCCACTGACGTGCCAGTAACAGTCTCGAATGTTCCTAAGCACTGGTGGGCAGGGCGCTTTCCAGAAAGCAGAGGAAATTGTGCTTGTGCAGATAGTGCAGAGAGGGCATCGTTTTCAGTGCCAGGGCCTGGTGGTTGCCTGCTGCCCTGAGGTTTTAGATACTGAGCCAGCCACTTCTGCCTCCTTGGGGATTCCCTGGGCTCCGCCTTCTGAGCTTGGCCCCTCAGGCCTTCTTTCCTGATACCCCAGTTGCCAAGTCCTGTGTGGTCCTTTTCTGTCCACTCAGTCTTCAGAATGAAACCTTAGCTCCCATCAGAGTCTGCTGTCTCCTCTTGCTCCCTCTCGCCCTGCTCGCCACAGCAGGCTAGCCCAGGCTTACGTGTATCTTTATTTTCTCTCTCCCTCTCCCTCTCCCCGTCCCCCAAGCTCCTCAAGACCAAAACCAGTTTATCCTTAGATTCATGATACTTGACCTATAACTGTTATACCTGAGCAGCTGGCAAACTCTCTCTCTCTCTCTCTCTCTCTCTCTCTCTCTCTCTCTCTCTCTCAATAGTTCTTCTTGATCAGTGTTTTTCTTTTTCTTATTTATTATTATATGTAAGTACATCTGTAGCTGTCTTTAGACAAACCAGGAAAGGATGTCAGATCTCATTACGGATGGTTGTGAGCCACCATGTGGTTGATGGAACTTGAACTCAGGACCTTCAGAAGAGCAGTCAGTGCTCTTAACCGCTGAGCCATCTCTCCAGCCCGCAGATTCATTTCCCTCCCCCCACCCTCTCTCTTGGATTTGGTCTTTTGGATTTGGTTTTTTCGAGACAGGGTTTCTCTGTATAGCCCTGGCTGTCCTGGAACTCACTCTGTAGACCAGGCTGGTCTTGAACTCAGAAATCTGCCTGCCTCTGCCTCCCAAGTGCTGGGATTACAGGCATGCACCACCACCGCCTGACTCCGCAAATACTATCTCTTAAGTAAGATTTATGTTCTGTTTTTATTTTTGATCAGAACCAGTTTATGCCACTTCTCACATATGTTTATGTCACATTCCTACCTGTTTAGGATCTTAGCTTTTTCTCTATCTCTGTGACTTGGTTTTACATATACCTCTCTCTGCTCCATACCTATCGGACTTTGAGGTGCCAGGAACCCAGTGATGTTTGGTTCAGGATGACCAAGTAAGTCACCCCCTCACACCTGGAGTCTCTGGGCCAGTGGTTTTCAACCTTCCTAATGCAGTGAGCCTTTAATCCACTTCCTCTTGTTGTGGTGACCCCCAAGCATAAAAGTTTTTTCATTACTACCTTATAACTGTAATTTTGCTACTGTTATGAATCTATGAATCATACTGTAAATAATCTGATATTTATGATGGTCTTAGACAACACATGTGGAAGGGTCGTTTGACCCCCAGAGGAGTCAAGATCCACTGATTGAGAGCCACTGCTCTGGGCTCCATCACTTTGCACTAGCTGTCAGGGTACAGTAAAGCCATGCAGTGGTGGGCAGCGGTGGGCAGCAGTGGGCAGCGGTTGGCAGTGGTAGATAGGCAGCCGGGTAGGCAGCCAGGTAGGCAGTGGTAGGCAGCAGTAGGCAGCAGTTGGCAGTGGTAGGCAGCGGTGGGCAGCGGTAGGCAGTGGTTGGCAGCCGGGTAGGCAGCGGTAGGCAGCGGTAGGCAGCGGTAGGCAGTGGTTGGCAGCGGTAGGTAGTGGTTGGCAGCGGTAGGCAGTGGTGTGCAGCAGTAGGCAGTGGTTGGCAGCGGTGGGCAGTGGTGGGCAGCGGTAGGCATCGGTAGGCAGTGGTAGGCAGTGGTAGGCACTGGTTGGCTTCCGACCTGCCTCTCTCCCAAGCTTCTTGTCACTTCTTGATCCCGTCCCTTCCAGACAGTCCCCACTCTCTTAACTCTCGCATCTCTTTTCCTGTTCACAATGCTTTTCACACGTGCTGGCCTGGCACACAGATTGCAGTCATTTCTCTCTATGTCTGTCTTTCATGCCTTTCCTAGGATGCCTCTGTGGCCCCTTAGCTTCCTCCACTAGTGTCTTCCAGAAAATCATATGCTACCTGGTCAGTCTGCTAAAGCTCCATCTGTCCAGTGGGTCGGAGGTGTGACGTGCCCAGGCAGGGGCTTGCCGATTGTTTTTATTCCCCAGCACATGGTCAAGCATCAACAGTAGTAAATGTTTGTTAATATAGTATATTAGCACATAAGGAATATTTTACATCTGTGTGTCTGTCTGTCTGTGTGTGTGTCTGTCTTGCCTATCCTGTCTGATGTGTGGATGAGGGTCATGTGTGGTCTACCTTTGACATACCTCACTGGCCCACAAACTTTTGTTTTATTTTCACGTGTAGCTTCTGTGTGGTGTTGTCAGCGCTCATTGTTTTCCTGAAGGATGCCAAGCCGGGCTCAGATAGAGACACTGTCCGGGGTCATCACCCGCAGTAGCCAACCCGGGCTCAGATAGAGACCCTCTCCGGGGTCATCACCCACAGTAGCCAACCTGGGCTCGGATAGAGACCCTGTCCGGGGTCATCACCCACAGTAGCCAACCTGGGCTCGGATAGAGACCCTGTCCGGGGTCATCACCCACAGTAGCACAAGTGTTTCTCCACTAACCCTCATGGAGGCAAACCTAGAATTCTCGGCTTTGATGCAGAAAGGCATTTAAGACAAACTAGTGTGACGTGCAGTTGGGGTGTATTAAAAGAGATTTAAAATACGTAGAGATTTTGAGCACAAGGGTTAAGAGGGTGAAGAAAAAGGCTAGGGAAGAGAGTAAAGCTCCTGAGACCGTGGGCATGCTTTCCCCGAGAGACTCTCATCTTCACCGCTCACAGAAAGAGGAAGGAATACCAAAGTGTGAGCATGGGGTTTTCAGGAGAGAGTTTAGCCACATGCACCATTTTTGTGACTCTCAGGTTATATCCAAACAGTTGCTAACTGCCTCCACACACACACCCTTTCTGCTTAATAGGTGAGATCATAGGATGTCCCTAGCTGCCTTGGACGAGGATGTAATATGTTTAAGTAAAGCCAGGAACTCTAGGTTCGGATGTGCACTTTGATTGTGAGTGGGGTTTCCAAGAGTCCTAGAGAACTGCAGGGCCCAGCTGGGAAGGGGACAAAGCCTTTAACCCAGTGTTGTTAATGTATAGAATCCCTGATTCTCACCTGAACCAGGTGGGAGGAAGAGCAGATGAGCATCCTGTCCCTTTCAAGGTGCCCATGGTTTTCCTGTCTGTCTGTCTGTCATGCCTTGGGAAGCTGCTGCTTTCTAGTCATTGACAAGCATGTGCTCAGAAATGCTGATAAATATCTCACTGTCTCCTGGGTAATTAGCCCCCAAAGAGCCTGGGAGCCTGCAGGAGCTGCTAATTTGTGTGTGTCAGCTTGCCAGAGACTCACCAGCAGCAAGACCTGACAAGCTGTTAACAAGTGTTAAACTCTACAAGAGCTTCCTGCTGGGGGCTTCCAGATAGCACTCAGGGGACAAAAGTCCCTTGATGGCCAGGAATAAATGACATTCAAAAACTGCAGTTTTAGAAGTGTTTACTAGCTTGGGAATGATGGAAAGTCGCCTAACTTAGAGGACCCTTGAATATTTAAATGGAAATCAAGGTAAAGACATAGCTGGTGACACTAGGGTGATAGATGAGCCACCTTGTGGAGAGGTTTTGGAAATTTGATCTGTGACACAGCTTTAAGATATTTCTGCCTTGTAGAAGGTTTTAGGGGTTCTATGCTAATGGGTGTTTAAGAGCAACAATTAACATACCACTTCATAATTAATTACAGGGCATCCAGGCAACAGATGGGGCCTTAAATTCCTTACATAGCCAAATGTTAATTTGGGGCAAAAAAGAACCTAGAAACTATTTTTATTGGCCTTGTTTGCTAGGCAGCCTCTTTGAACCTGCAGCTGTCTCTGGGGTTATCTTATACATGGTGTTAGTGTTGTCTCTGCCAAGCAGCTCTTCAGAATCTCTACATCTCAAGCTGGAATTAGCATGTCTAACAAGCACAGCAGTGACCAGCAGTTCTCAAGGAGTAGGAAAGACATTTCCTGCCTTCTAGAAGGTTCTAGTCTTGATAGATTGTGTGGCTAAAGTCTAAGGTTTAAAATTGCCAGCCACGTGCATCTTTCTTAATCTCTTTCTTAATCTTTTCAAGCCCCATTTTCCTCTCCTGTAAAGTGGGACTGAGGGTTCCATCTTTGTAGCACTTTGTAGCAGGCAACATGCAAGCTCTGGGCAATTGGGTTTGTGTGGCTGCTGCTCACGTGCTAGGGAGATACTGAAGATACAATGTGGCAAAGGTTCGCTTAGGTGAGATGGGCTACTTGGTGACCTCCTGGTAGCACTGGGTGAAGATGGGGGATGTATCAGAGAGTTGACATTCTATGAGTAGGATGTTGATCGAGGGGGATGGTGTGCCCAGGAATGACACAAAACAGAACCCCAAACCTTCATTCCAGTGAGAGAGGAAAAGTGGGTGCACACCTTGTGTGGTTGTAAAGTCACGGAGGTGAGCAGGGTCAAGCAGATTAAAAAACACGAACCATTTTCCTGGGACCCAGAGGTCTGGTGGATTTGTCAGAGGGGTGGTCACACCAAGGAGGGAGGAAGCATGCCCTTCTGAAGGATCTTTCCTAAAGTTCCCTGGGTGGCTAGCCTTGGGAACAGAGCCTCGGTTTTTCCTTTCTGTTTGTCTGAAGCAGAGTAGCCCACGCAGGCCTCAAACTCACTGTGTATCATTTGATCACCTCAACTATGAGCTTCGTGCCTCCAGCTCCCCAGTGCTGGGATTATAGGCATCCACCACCATACTTGGTGTCATGTCTTCCTGCATGTTAGATAAGCGCTCTGCCAACTGAGCTGTGTATTTATAGAAAACATGTACAAACTTTAAACGTAGAAGGGGAGTCAGCAGCCGTAACCCCACCTCGCTGGCAGACTCTATCTTTTGACTAACTTCTTTTCAGATCCCCCTTTCCCTCATGCGGTTCGTCAGCCTCTCTGGCTTCCTGGGCTCAGTACAGAGAAGCTGCCTGCCTTTTCCACTCAGCGAGGGGACAGTGTTTTCTCACACTCTCATGAACAATCTTTTTCAGATAATGTCCATTCGAATTGAGTGGATTTAGCCAGCTTTGCCTGCAGGTTATGGTGCTGCTTCCAAGTCCTCCCTTAAAGAATCAGGGCGGGGCTTCCACACTGTACCACTTCCTGATGGCAAGCGAGGTCTGCACTTCAGAGATGTTCCAAGTACCTTACCCTGCCAGACCTTTTTTCCTAAAACTCCGCACTCCCAGAAAGGCTTCTTAAACCTTCATGGGACTCGGAGCTGCCTGGCTATGGAGGGAGGAGGGGTGTTTGTGGGCAGTAGGGGAGGCAGAGAAGCAAGCAAGCTGCCATTGCCCCTGGGCTTGTTGAGGACTGCCAGGAGGACGCTTAGAGTGAGGTGTGAGGGGGGCATAGTACCCCACCAAGTGGTGGAGGGATGCTTTGCCATTATTGGGGGGGGGTCCACACTGAAGGGGAGCTTTGAGATTATAGGGGGTGCTCTCACTGAAGAGGGGGGCTTTGCAGTTATAGGGGGTGCTCTCACTGAAGAGGGGGGCTTTGCAGTTATAGGGGGTGCTCTCACTGAAGAGGAGGGGGGCTTTACAGCTAGAATCTTCTCCCCATGTCCTCTTGTTGTAACTCTTGACTTAAATGTCATTATATCCTATTAAATTGAGTTATCTGAGCCCATGATCCAGACATTAACATTTTATGTACCTTAGTATTGTTTAATTAAAGGCCATAAATATGGACCTGAGAAGGGGGCTGGGAATATACCACCAGCAAAGAACTATGGCCTCTGGCCCAGTGGGGTCTCTCAGTGGGGGAAGGGCACAAAAGTTCTGGTGAGACAAGTCAGAATATAGTGTTAGTAGGGACTGAGGGCTTGGGCTCTCTAGTCATAGGGAGTGAGTTGGGGCTAAATATCAACCTTGTCCCTGCTTGTTTTCCTGAAGAGGTTTATTAGCCAGGGTTTTCTAGAGGAGCCCAATATATAGGCTGTGATCCAGCCAGTTCAGCAATGGCTGACTCCCAACAGAAGGCAATCCCAGCAGTTGTTTAGTTCAGGAGGCTGGATCTCAGCTGCTCTTCAGCATATTCAGGAATCCTAAAGAAGTAGATGCTTATGCCAGTGAAGAAATGGACGTGCTAGCTACAGCAGGAGCAAGCAGGCAAAGAGAGAGCACGCTTCCTCCCTCAGTGTCCCTGGGTCTTCCCAGCTCAAAGATCCGGGTTAGAAACAGGTCTTCCCATTTCAAAAGATTCCCTCAGAGGTGTGCCCAGCTGTTTGGGTTTTAGTTTTTCCCAGATGTAGTCACCTTGACAACTAGGACTAGCAGTCACAAGAAGGATGCTGACAAATGCTCTCTCCTCTCCCATTTTCCTTTGCACCCTGGCTTGTATGCCATCCTTGTGCAGGGCCCTAGCTAATCTCAGTCATTCCAAATTTAGCATGTGTCCTTCCAGCCAGCCCCATCTCCTTTACTTATAACATTAAATGGTTATTTTGGGGCCTATTCAGAATAGGTAGCAATTTGAAGTAAAGGCGGAGAAGGCTGAAGTCCACACTCAGAATGAGTGGTTAGCTCTTAAAATTGTTGTGAGCATTATGTGTGGCCTGTGGGCAGTGCTCAGTAAATGTTTCTCGTGGAGTCTGATGGCAGTCACTTATCAGTGATCACACTGTGTGGTAGCTGCCTGACTCAGTGACTCTTGTGGGAAGGCTTGCTTCTCTGGGGGAGGTGCTCTGTTCTTGGACACTGGGAACCCTCGCTTCTTTTGACTTGTGCTATGGGGTTGTCCTTTAGATGACATATTTTGTCTGAATTCTCAGGGGTGCCCTTAGTCCCAGCCACCTGAGCTCTTGGGGGCCGGAGGAGGAAACCCCTGGAAGAATCCCACCTGCACCTTAGGCTGGCTGCTCCGAGGGTCTGATGGCTCCAGGGTTATGAATGGGATTGGGCTGAGGGAAGCTGCTCCAGGAGAGTGATCTCGGCTGGATGCGCATAGCTTGGGGAGCTAAGATGTTCATAATCGGTGAACGCCGGAGACGCCCAAGCCAGTGGCTTCCAGGTCTTAAGGGCTAGAAGAATGAGGTTCACAAGTAACCAGGTGAGTTTACAATGAAGGTTTAGAAAGGTTTGCAGGTAGGAGCCTAAGAGATAGGAAGGCAGAGCTCCTGTGTGGCTAGAGTGGGTCTCAGGAAGTGGGGTACCATCGAGGGTCCTCTCTTTATGAGGAGTTAGTAAGGTTTTAATGAGTGGAGTTATGGGGGTGGGATGAGCTAGTCAGCCAGTGGAATGCTTGTCATGGAGTCTGACAGCCGATTCTGAGCAGTCCGTGGTGTGTAGAGGCTGCCTTCTTAAGTGACCTTTGTGGAAAGGATGATTTCTTTGCGGTGGGCTACATTCCCCACTGTGCTTGAATTTTTTGTGTAGGGAAAGGCCTCTGAAAACCCAACCCCAGTGGCATGTTCGAGATTCTTGTGAGCATGTGGGAGAGGTGCCCTGGGTCTCACGACATCAGTTATTACTACAGCAGGAGCCAGCACATGTGCATGGAAGCAGCTTAAGTGAGAAGCTGATTTTGGTCCGGATGCAGGGGAGTTGCAGGTTATAATGAAGAGTTAATCATCAAGCCAAGCTACTGTGCCCTGGAGCAGTAATTCTGTGTTTTTTCCTTGTTGCTTTCTTTAGGCCTAAACACTGCTTCAGTTCTCCGGTGATTATTATGTCTATCTTCCTCCTTACTACATTCTGGCATTTGCTTTTTTCCTTTGCTTTTCCTTTTCTGAAGACTCTGTGGTCCCGATAAACGTTAACAGTATTGCCTTGTACATGTGAGCATGGTTTGGGAGCGTCTCCGGAGAAGCTGGGGTAGTTTGAGACTCTCCTTCTTGGGCTGTCTTCCACTTGCTGCAGCACATGGGAGAAGGTGCCAGGCTGCTGTGAGGCTGGATCCCAAGTGTGTCAATAGCCAGTTGGTTCCTACTTCACCAAGAACAGAGTAATCTTGGGTAAACATAGCCGTTGGAAGAAAGCAAATATTTGTCTTGGCAGTCATTGTCCTCAAGAGTCTGGCCCTGCTTACAGACAAAATAGGAGGTAGACCAGAAGGCCTGGCATTGACTAGTACATTGCTTACAAACCACTAGAAGTGCATATGTAAGGGGCATAAGGAAGGCAGTGTCCCAGGGGCCAGAGCCTAATAGTAATTCCAAGTGGTGGCAGAGGATCAGAAGTTCAAGGTCATCCTTAGCTGTACAACAGCCTGGTAAAGTGCTTGCTGTGCAAGCATGAAGTCCTTGGTTCCATTCCTAGAGTTCATGTTAAAAAAAAAAAAATCTTGGCACAGCAGATTGTACCCTGTAATCAAATTAATAGGGAGGTAGGGGCAGAAGGATCCTTAGGGCTCGATAGCCAGAAAGCCTAATTGGTGAGCTTCAGGCCAATGAGGTGCCCTGTTTCATAAAAGATAATTGAAGACCATACCAAGTCAGTCTCTGGCCTCCACTCACATGCATCACATACAGATGCATATAAACATACAAACATACAAAGTGCCCTACGTGAGCATGTTTACACACACATGCACTCACATCCCTTCCTGCCTCCTGCCTCTGTCTCTTTCTCTTTTCCTGCATAGACATGCAAACAAGCAAGTCTGAGCACTCCTTTTTCTTTCTGAATTGTTTTAATGGGGGCTTCTATTTTGTTGTTGTTGTTGTTTTGTTTTTTGTTTATCGAGACAGGGATTCTCTGTGTAGTCCTGGCTGTCCTGGCACTCACTCTGTAGACCAGGCTGGCCTTGAACTTAGAAATCTGCCTGCCTCTGCCTCCCAAGTGCTGGGATTAAAGGCGTGCGCCACCACTGCTGAGCCTTAACGGGAGCTTCTTAACTTTACCCTGTTGTCACTTTAGACTAAATCCATCTTTGTTGTCTGGGACCGTCCTATGCATTGGATGATGCTTGGAGCTGACCTTGGCCTCTACCCTTCAGGTGCCTGTAGTAATCTTTTCCAGTTTCAGCTTCCAAAGTTCTAAAATGTCCCCATATGTCCCTGGGGAGAGGGTACTGCCTTGTTTAGGTGCCATGACTTAAATTGGTCTTCCTCAAAGTGGCCATTGTGATTCCAGTGGCATGGAAGACCTGAAGTAGGTGTGGATAGGACCTCACAGTGGCAGGTAGTGTCTGTGTCTCTCAGCCTTGACTTGGGTTGAGAGCGTCTATCCTAGCCGTGGTGGAACATGGCTGTGATGTGGCTCTCGCAGAAGCAAGGGTGGTTAGTGATGATCAAATCCATGTTGCCCATTGCCTCTCAGGGCAGGCATGCGCTGTCTCCTCTAGGCTTCTTGCCGTTCATTCTATGAGAGTTCTAAACAGGGCATGCCAGTCATAAGGAGGATGCTCAGGAGATGGGCCTGACCCTTGGCACCTCCAGTTGTAGATTCCTCAGCTGACCAGCAAAGCATGGCAGGAACCTATTGCCCATCACGCCCGGGAATCAGTCAGACTTACTTTTATGTCATTGGAAGCCAGGGTGCCAACCTTTGATGGCAGGGTGTTACAGTGTTTGGGCAGATGGAGTTCCTGGGCCTTCTCAAGTGTGACTGCACGTCTGTTCCGCTAGCCAGTCTTGCCGCTTTAGAGACCTGAAGAAAGGCTGTGTCCCCATGGAACTGCCAATCTGCCTTTACGGATTATGCATTGTATTCCTTTTCAAAAACACATCTTAGAGCTTAGAGTTGGTACAAAAATGTCTCACTGACACAGTTACTTAAAAATGAAGTATTTCTGGGCTAGGGAGCTGGTTCAGGGAGATAATCACTTACTATGCAAGTATGAGGAACAAATTTCAGACTCTGGGCACCCACATAAATAAGCTAGTGGTTGTGGTGGCCCCCACTGTAATTCAAGCACTTGGGGGGGGGCAGAGGCAGGAGTCCTCAGGGCAAGCTGGACAGTTAGACTGGCAGGATTGGTGTACTCCAGGTTCAGTGAGAGACTCTGCCTCCGAAAATAAAATGAAGTGTTATTAGAGACAACAAGCAGACATCAACCTTTGGCCTCCTCATATTCGGGCATACTTGTGCAAGCACACCAGCACAGACATGCACACACGTGTACACAAATTTACATATACACCCAACTGGAACTGTAACCATTTCCCTTTGCCTTCCTCTTTGTTTGCCTGCTGTCAGCTTTTCCTTGGAAATTTCAAGTAGACTCTATAATAATCCCCATGTATTCTTCAGTGAATGTCCAAGCTTGGCCTTCCTGTTTGATCTAGACCCTCCCCTCAGGTGGGGATTCTGAAGTCCAGGCTCTGGAACACAGCATTCCCCCTGTGTGTTTTAGTGAACAGCTCCAGAAGACCGAGGCTCTTTTCTTCAGTGTAGCCACCATGACATGTGGTTTGTCCTTTGGGCCTCTGCCTGTTTTGCCTCTTCATCTAATCCCAGGCTCTAGGGACCGAGGGATACCTGAGGTCATCGTTTGTTCTCCTTGCCTCTCATGTGCTAGCAGGTGAAGGTGCTGTACTGGATGGGTCCTTCTGGATCCTTCTTATGGTGTTCCTTCCGGATTCTTTGCACAAGGCACAACCTTCCCTTAAGGAAAATAGTTAACTGTTAGGTGCCCAGGCTTGCCTGATGGCTCTTCTGGCCTTAGTGTGCTGGTTTTTGCTCTCCACCCCTTAGATGAGGCCTTTTTAATCAGTGGTATCAAACATTTTCCAGTACCCTCAGGCATGTATGTGTGAGCGTTATATCTCTGGTTCTGTGTATTCCACCCACGACGAGACCAGACCAGAGTTCATATTTTCTGCAGATAATATTAATAGCTGTGTCCTTTCCTTTCTCACTGTTGGCCTTGCTGGCCTGGGAGGGGAATTCATGTGGCCCTGACTCATTGGTACTGCTGACTTCCGTTTCCTGTTCTTTTTCCTCTTACTTCCTCCTGCTATATCCCTCCATCTTGACCTAGGAATCTCACCCAACTTTCACTGTCTTCCATTTGGCCAATGCCTTGCTAAGTAGCCAGTCCCTTCTCATGGGCACCTACCCACAGGCACTCCACCCACATTGGAGATAGCATTTTCTGTAACATTAACCCCCTCTCCCCCCAAAAAGAAAGATCCCAAAACTGGGCATTGATTCTATAGAAATGTTTATTCTTTGCCAGAAAGCAATTCTCATAATGCATCCCAGAGCTAGGCATGGTCTCCCAGAGACTCTGCCCCTCTGGCTATATCCACCATCACTACTCCCTTCAATTAGGCTGTAATGTCTCTGTAGACTCTGTGGAAGCTGCTCCTATCCCACTCTCTCAGTACTTTGATCTCTCTTTGTTCTTTACTTGCTCTCCTCTGACAGATTCCCCTGCGAATTTTACTTTAAGCCCTTGGAGGTGGCAGGCAGTATGGCCTCCTCCGCCTTCAGGTTAGGCTGACAGCCTGGATGCACCGTTAGAGATCAGTGGTGACACCTCTGAAGAGCCATCAGCTTGTTCCCATATGGCATTCTTCTGGGTGCCTCTGTGCACCTGTGCTAAGGTCCCGGTGTGGCACATGTAGCATCTCTCTTCATAGAGTGCACTGCACTCCTCTCTCCTGCTGGGGACCACGGTTCTGAAGATGTCCTAGCTGGGGGAAGAGCACTCACTGGCTGTGACAGAGTTTTGTCTCTCTTTTCTAGAGGAATTGTCTCCTCTCATTTGCTTGGTGTCTCGTTTCTCTAGAGTCTGTGCCTGGGCCAAGTTCTGGAACCTATTACCAATAGAGTAGCCCTTGGGGAGACCTGGTTGAGCGTGCTCCTCCATCCCTTTCACAGATGAGGACACTACACACAGTAGAGAGGAGAGAGCCATGTTGGCTCGCTGCCTGCTGGATACTGTTGGAAGGCGATGGGCTCAATCAGGCAGGCTGATTCCTTGATTCCTTGCAGAAGCCCCATCCTTGACCCAGGGTCGAGGAGCTTTGAGACCAAATGCAACTAAAGCGACTCCTAATAGAAGTTTCAAGCTTCTGCCTGCTTCCCTCCTCACTCTTTGAAGTACCATCTGCATCCTTGTCTCCACGGAGCTCTGCAGGGAGTATGGGCATCTTCTGAGGGCTCTTAGAAAATTCTGCACATACTTGATGTGTGTGACTGCTTCCTTGCCTAGACATTTTTAGCTTGGGAGCCCTTTTAAAAACACAGTTTAGTGACTTGTGAGATGGCCCAGTAGGTAAAATGCTTGTTATGCAAGCAGGAGGACTCAAGTTTCCATCTCTAGCACCCATGTAAAAAAGCCATGTGCAATAATACTTGTCTGTAGTCCTTGCTTTGGGGAGGCGGATGAGGGTATCCCATGGACTCACTGGCTAGGAAGTCTAGACAATTGGTGAATTCCAGGTTAAACGAGAGTTTCTGTCTCCAAAGCCAGGCTTTAGGGTAGTAGAAGACAACTGACCTTTGGGCACTCCAAGCAGGCTTGTTCTCATCCACATATGTATATACACATATATCCCACATGAACACATGCACATATACACACAACAAAAACAACACAGTTTATGAACTTGTGTACATGTAGTTGGCCTTTTGTTAAGTTGAGGAATAAGGCATATAATCATTGCAAACATGAACTTCAACTCATATGTATATTTACATCTGAAATCAGGACCCATCAAAACTGTATTTTTATATGACTTATAATTCATGCTGCTTTACCATTAAAGAAATACATCATTTTGGTTATAGATATAAAAATATGTGTTATAGATCCTGGTCCTGTCTAGACCTTGGGATTGGCTCTGTTCTATTCACTCCTCCTTCATTGGAGTTCTCCTCTACAAATCTAGAGTCTTACCTCTTTATCCATTCATCTCCTCCTACAAATGGAAAGGGAGGCCAACCAGGAAATAGGGTGTTCAGTGGAGTAGTCTAGATTTGGGCTTCTGAACTCATCTAAAGAAAGGTGCAGTTTTTTTTTCCTTTTTGGGAGACTTAGGGAAAGCAATAATTTTCTTTTAAATGACTAAAGCATCTTTTAATTATTCTTTAACAATGTCTTCCATGGTTATATTGTACCTTGATCATGTACACCAAACCCTAACTCTTCTCCACCCTTAACATGTTTCTCTCCTTCCCTCCCTCCTTCCCTCCTTCCCTCCTTCCCTCCTTCCCTCCTTCCCTCCTTCCCTCCTTCCCTCCTTCCCTCCCTCCCTCCCTCCCTCCCTCCCTCCCTCCCTCCCTCCCTCCCTCCCTTCCTGTCCTTTCCTTTCCATTTTTTCCTGTTCTTTGGTAACCCATCAGTTCTAGTTAGCTGCCTGCTGGAATATTGGTGGATCTTGTTGGTTTGCCCTTGCACAGGTAGCCACCAGCAGCTGACAGTCGACCAATCTCCTTCTTAGAGCACACCTAGCCCTTTCTTTCTTATGGTGGAATGATTTTTGGAATACTTTTCCAATTTATGTAACGCGAAATTCTAGAGCCCCAAGTCGATATCGGTCAGGTGCAATTTTATTCTCCTCTGGTTGAGGAGATTAGAAAAATGAACAAATATGGAATTGGAATTGCTTTCCGAGGAGAATAGCAGTTATATATCAGTCTGGAGAGGCCTCTCTGGGGATGATGTCATGTTCTATGCTCAAGGTAGCTGTGACTGGTTTATTGGAACACTTTAATCTTTAAATCATAATGAGAAGTGGTCAGAACCATTTGGGCAAGTGTACAAAACAGTCGATGAAGGAATTCCAAGTGAATTAATTTTCACTTTGGAGTCATACTTAAACAGTCTTGTTGCTGGGAGGCTGACAGAGACATGTGGACACATGTGGGAAGCAGAAGTGGGATGTAGGGGACCATTGTCCTGAGATTAGAATGCAGAACAGAACCCTGGACCTTCTCTAGAGGTGAGCTTCATATTTCTTATTTAAACCAACACATCTCATTCATATTGCAAAATATAACAGATAATGACATATTCCTCTTCGGTCCCCCAGAGTCCCGCGTTCCGGCCCTGGGCACAAGGTCTCTGCAGGGAGGAGCTCCGCGGCTCAGCATCCGGGCCATCAAGCCTGCTCAGTCCTGCTTGCCTCCTCTGCACCTTGCTGTCCACGACAGCAGCAGAATGGGGAAGGTGCCTGCAGTTTTATTTGACATCAATTAATTTCCAAGTGCAGACAGCTTCATTATGCTTAAAAATCCCAGTCTTCTAAAATATATGTATAAATCATAAGATAAATGACATTTATTTAAGAAGTCTTGTTGGACATTGAAGGGAGGAGAGGCCCTTGATACTGAGAAGGCTCGATGCCCCAGTATAGGGGAATGCCAGGACAGGGAAGCGGGAGTGGGTGGGTTAGTGGGGGTGGAGGTGATGGGGTATGATGTTTCAGAGGGGAAACCAGGAAAGGGGATAATATTTGAAATGTAAATAAAGAAAATAAAAAACAAAGAAGAAGAAGAGTCTCTGCAGAGGGCATGGAAGAAATAGAAGGCAATCTGAATGAAGATGCTTGGTTAGCAGCCTGGAGTTGTAGCAGAAGAGGGAAGAGGGCAGTTGCTCTTATATGTATGATGGAGTCAGCTTAGATTGGAACTGTCCAAAGTCAAAAGCATATTATACGCTGTCCACCTATATAGGGCAGGCTCCCTGCCTTGTACATACTGGGAACTGTACACTCTCGTGAGAGCATATCCTCCTATGATTTCCTAGCCCGAGAAAAAGACTAAAATTTACAGCATAGAGTACTCCAGTGCTTTAACTACACACTATACTACAGTCTGACTGGCTCCCTTGATCTTTTAATTCACGGCCTCCATGATCTTTAAATCACTGGCTCCTCCATACCAGTACCATGCAGAGTTGCTCTGATCATGCTAGATCTGACTCAAGAACACAAAGACAAAATCTGACCAAAGTGAGAAAATCATCTGTAAGGGAACACTACTGGCCTGTAGCTAGGAGGAATAGCCTCTTTGAAAGACAGGTACCCAAGAACACTTACAATGTCCGAGTCCTCTAGCCCTGTAAGCTGTTTGCCTCGTGCTCTTTAGTAATTTCCTCTGGAGCTCCAAAGACTCTCAAGGGAGGCTCCTTAAGACTCAGAAAGTAAACAATTCATAAAACTCAGAAAGTCCCAGAAACTGAGCAGATGCACTAGACCTCCCCTCTCAAAGGTTATGTAAACAAGTACTGTAGATAAGGCCAACACCAGCAGTGCTGCCTGGGAAGAGATATTCTCCAGTGTGTTAAGCTACCTTCACAGTATGTATTAAGTTCCAAGTTTCTAGCTCTCCTAAGCAATACTGAGGTAGGCTTTTAGTGTTACAGCTATTTCTGAATCACCCCTGGTCTTATAACTCTACCTATATTCCTGTTGGTAACCCAAACATATTCATTGGTTCACAAAGTTAGACTTCAGTGGCATCCTTACCTTGGCTTACCATCAATTTCCTGCCTTTGGTGAGTAGACATTTGTTCATGTCCACAAGAATAGTGTTACCTAACAACTGGGCTCTGTGAACCAATACATCCTACCCCCAAACAACACTCAACCCCAAAAGGTACTAAAAACCAAGGGCCATTGGGAATCCAGTCAGCTCATAGTAGCCCAAGACAGGCAGCACAAAAAAAGAACATGGGATCATTGAGAAAGATGATTTGGTCAAATGAGATACTCCAATAAATAGCAATGTGAAAATTGAAGCCACTTGTTTTTGATAAATAACAGATCTGTTTCCATTTGACCTTGACTAGCATCTATTGAAACTTTCAAAATGCATCTTTCAGAAAACCATGAAGTTCAGTCTTGATGAGTTAACAAATGGTTTATTTTCCAAAAGGCTCAACCCTCTTCTCTTCCCTGGGACAGTTGTGGGAGTGTAGAGCTCAGAGTGGACGGTCTGTCCATTCTAGCTTAGAGCTGGGACACATGCAGGTAACCTCAACCCAAATCACCAGCTGAACCCGCACCAAGACCCTTTCGGATCACTTTGCATTCTCGGCAGGCTCTGCTCCACAGGAGCCTCCCTGGCTTCAGTGCCTAGGTGATATTTGTATGGTTATATCCCAAAGCTATGCTTGCTCCAAGTAATTACCCTGTACCAATGTGTCATTATTGCATAAAGTCCTCTTCTGTGCCGGCTCACTCCTGTTGGTTTATATCTTATGTATAAACCTCCAGACGTGTCATGCGTGTCCCCCACCAGAGAGCCACACTACTCTTCAAGTCACCCACTTCTGCTAACTCTCACACCCCTCCCCCATGGCCTACAAATGCCGACCCTTTCACCATCTCCTCAGTATAGCTTTTTCCAGAATGTTATGTGGTTGGAGTCATAGGCTGTAGAGTCTTTTCAGTTGAGCTTCTAGCTGCTGTTTCTCATAGGCACAGTGCTACATTGCTTGGTTGTGCTGACTAATATTGCACCCTCTCACAGCCTTCCCAAGAGAAGCACTCATGTGGATGGTGACCAACTGCCCATTGTGTACTCTCGTGCAAAGCTGGGGCTTGGATTAATGAGTGGCTGTGAGTAAAGGCAGATGCTCTGTGGAGTCCGGGGCTTATTTAGTAGTCTGCTTCTGCCATGTTTTAGTTGATACTTCTCAGTAAGCCTTTTGGAGAGGCACAAGAAGCCATAAATATGAAACGGCATGTTTTCCTAATTGACAGATCAACCAGGAGAAAGCGTTTTCAAAGGCACTAGGTTTGTGGCTGAAGATCGAACATTTGGTCAGTGCTTAGGGAAAACTGAATTGAGAGACTTGAGAGTCCATGTGAGGACACGCAACAGAGTCTGGTCCTTCTGTCTTGGTTACAGAAGCATGCCTATGCATAACTCCATCCTGACCCTGTTTCCTCTAACCCATGAAGTCCCATTTTGGGGCGTTATTACCCATATAAAATATGTGTGTACACTTAAACCCTTATTGCTCATATGACTTGTTTTAGGAACTGTACTCTGAGTTGAGTCTAGACATATAGAGTAAGCCACCGGAGGCCTTACCCTTTACGCACCTAGTATTAGAAAATTCTGCACAGTGGAGGTTCCCTTTTGGACCCCAAATTAGGCACAAACTGTACCCAAACACCTGCTTTTACAGAGAGATCCTTTATTAAACAGGGAAGAATAGTTCAAGTGGCCGCTTTCTGACTCAGGCAGAAAAATACCAGTCAGTGACCGTGCGGCTGTAACATTTAAAAAAGAAAAAGGGGAATGGCCTTGGGAGTGGTGGTCTGTTTTGTTTGAGTTTGTTAAGTAGGTGAACCAAAGGGGGCTTTTGACACTTTGATAACTGGACCTTGGTAGTCAGCCTGAGGAAGAGAGGAAGTGGCCACAATAAGAGAAAAGACATTGGTGGTTAGCTTTAGGAATGTAGTCTCACAGTTTTCATCAAGGCAGAGGGAATACGGGAGAAGAGCAGGGCCTGCCAGAGCCATACTCACCTCCTTCAGGCTGTCCAGAGCCCCTCCCTATAGGAAAATTCAACATAGCATTGGACATTGAGTAGTAATTAAGATGTGGTCCATAAAGACACTTTTAAGCAAGTGGAACCTGCTTTGAACAACAAAGCAGGAATTGGGCACTGGTTCCCAGCTCTTCCATCCTTGGCCACCTATGAAAAGAAAGGCCTTCCCAAAGTTTCCAAAACCTACTATCAGACTTCATGCTGATTACTTTGTCAGCTTGACACAGCCAGAGTCACCTAGGAAGAAGGAATCTCAACTGAGAAAATGCTTCCATCAAATCAGTCTGTGGGCAAGTCTGTGGGCATTCTGTAGACATTTTAAACGTTGAGCCGTGTGTGAGGGACCAGCATCCAGTGAGTGGGTGGAGCCACTGATGGGCGGCTGGTCCTCTGTTGTTTAAGAGAGCAAGCTGAGTGAGCGCCAGAGAGCAGGCAGTGACAGCATCCTTCTGTGGTCTCCACTTCAGTTCCTGCCTCCAGGCTCCTTCTTTGAGCTCCTTTCTTGACCTTCCTCAATGTTAGACTATAGCCTTCCTCCCCAAATTGCTTTTCAGAATGGTGTTTATCACAGTTACAGTGAATTTAATAAAAAAATTGTTACACCACCTTCAAATGAAGAAAGGCTTATGGGACTATTATATGCAGAACATTAAATTTAAATTGACAACACATCAGATACTTCCTAATACCTGTATGCTGTGTCTGATTGCTCGCCTCCCCAGAAAATTAATCATGAAAACTTACTTGTGTAGAGTTTCCCACTTCTAGAGAATTAATTTGTTGCTTCTTCCATTAAAGGATTGGTTCTCAACCTGTGGGTCATGACCTCCTTGGGGTTACATATCAGATATTTACAGTAGCAAATTATAGTTATAAAGTAGTAAAGAAATACTTTTATGGTTGGGGGCAGCAGGCCATTACAACATGAGGAATCATATTAAAGGGTCAAAGCACTAGGAAGCTTGAGAACCACTGCAAGAAAGCACCACTGCATAGCTCTGTAATTGAAATTCCTAGTTGTTCACATATGAGTCAACTAGGCTTCAGTTAGAAACAGAAGTTAGTGCAGTAACGGACTAATTATGGCAGTTGGTCTAGAGATAAAGTCATAAGTTTTTTATATATATATATATAATGTATATATATATACACACACACATACATACATATATATGTGTGTGTGTATACTGTAGGAATTTTAAAGAATAGGAGAATATGCTAGAAATTAGATGGGAAAAGCAAGGCTTATTGAGAAAAGAGAGAACTAAGTTATTTTAGAGTAAACATTCCAAAGCTCACATAAAATGCAAACCATAGGACATACATTTGGGTCAGTCCATGATAGGAGTTATTGATTCAAGGAGGAACAGTTTGTATATCCACATTATTGATATAATCATCTTATGTGTGCATATGTGAAGGGCATGCACATGCACCTGCAGGTATGCACCTGCAGGTGTGTGCATGCCTATAAAGGCAACCCCCTTAGGTACCGAGCTGTCTCTCCCATGGGTGTGTGCATGCATAGAAAGGTAACCCCCTTACGTACTGAGCCATCTCTCCATCCCCCGTAGCCCATGTTCATTCGTGAAGCATCCCTCTGACTGCCCCTGTTTGAAGATTGAACTATGTAGTACTCCTTCTTACAAAATTGGAATTCTAATTACACATACTAGGAATTGGCATTTAAGTATTTTTACATTTTTAGAGGGGAGAGTGAATTCTAGAACAATAAAGACTTCCTAACCCCGCTCAGATTTTTGATCTGGAAAGCACGTAAAGGGGGAATACAACAAAGCAGGAGGATGACAGCCTCTCACGTGGCCTCCGTGGAAACACACACTCTACCCCACTTTGCATTAACATCCTTTGCACCATTAACTGATCATTTACAGAATTGGTTTTAGTCATTTAATTAATGCAAAGTATGTCTTTAATAATCATTTGCATAAAAGAACTAATTAAAACATTTTCCAAAGTAGTTTATGGGACGTTTATCCTAAGATGTAGACTACAAAAATAAAGGAATCTGTGCATGTGTAATTGTTGGAATCATTTAGTCCTAATCACAGTTAGCATATTAAAGCATCCGAAATGTTTCTGTGGTAGAAAACTCCTTTTAATTTTTTTTAAGCCAGCTTTTTCCACATTCAATGAAGAAACTTTTGTTAAGGTGATACTTTTTATTTTTTTATTTTTTATTTTTTTAAGATTTTTGAAATTTTATGTATATGAGCACACTGTAGCTGTCGGACACTCCAGAAGAGGGAGTCAGATCTCATCACAGATGGTTGTGAGCCACCATGTGGTTGTTGGGACTTGAACTCAGGCCCTCTCGAAGAGCAGTCAGTGCTCTTAACCTCTGAGCCATCTCTTCAGCTCCTGATACTTTTTATTTTTAAGATTTTATTTTTACTTTATGTGAAAGGTATTTATCTGTGTGGCTGTATGTGCACTGTGTCTACATACAATGGCCAGAGGCGGGTAGATTCCCCAGAACTGTGAGGCACCGTGTGGGTGCTGGGAACTGAACTCACGCCTGAATAAACTGAGCTGTACAAGTGACTTTTAATGAAGAAATCATCTCTGCAGCCCTGAATGGCACTGGGGTCATAGACCAGGCTGGCCTCGAACTCAGAGATCCGCCATCTGTAGAAGAATATGAACCATGGCCTGGAGTCTTTCTTCCGGCTCTCACTTTCCCCTTTGTCTTGCAGAGGACAAAGTAGCCTTCTTTCTAGTCTCCTTGGAATGTCTCAAGCATTGCTGCTGCCTGGTAGCTCTTCATTGAGATGCTTATGACTGAGACCAGCATCCGGCTTCTAGCTGGCAAGTTAGTTTGGGGAAGCCAGGAGCAGGAAACTGTCGCCTCCCTCTCTGGGCAAACCTAGCAAAGTGGGGCTGTTCTCCCTGGGCTGCTCTTTAGATGAAAATATTCTCTGGGTTTCTGTAAAAGAAAAGAACAGACATGGCAAGGGATGGAAGTTAGAAAATGTTGGGAGAGTTTTAGTCTCAAAATGTTTCTTCTTCTCCCCCTTTGATTCTTGGCCACTGCTGTGTATGGCTGTCAAAGAACTCTGTCTTGTTTCTTCTTAGATTTGTGATTTTGAAAGACAGTTAAGAATTCACTTTGCTCTTTCTGAGCTAAGTATAATGGGTTTTCACCTCTTGGCTTAGTCTTAAAGTCTGAATACTCTAGTTTGGGGCCACAAAATACTTCTGTTACTAATGCTATAGACAGGCAGGCACACTGCAGGGTGGTGGGGTCTCTGAGGAGAATCCAGAGCCATGTGGAAGAACGAAGCTCCCTCCTCCTAGGCTCAGAAGAAGCAGGGAGGACCTGTGTCACATGGTGTATGAAGGAACTTGCTCATCTTCTAGGCCTGCAGTCGGGCTGTCTCTGAATCAGGGGTAAGGATGAGATAGGGGAGAGTCTAGAAAATCAAGTCATGTTATGTCTGGTAATTTTAGGAACTGTCAAAATTTCAGCCTCACTTATAAAACGACATGGCCCTGGCTGACAGCACCCTTCCTCCTGGTGAATGAGAAGCTTTTGGTAGTAGCTTTTGTTGACTTCTGATTGCATCAACCTGTGCTTTATGTTATCTTCTATACAACAGGCCCCAAGGAACTGCCAGGTGACTCAGTCAGATCATAGAGAGTGCTCCTTGGAAGCAAGTGTTCTTCTGATACTTGAGTCAAATTCGGGTTTAACAAGAAGGATTTTAGGACTAGGCATGTGGTTTGGTGACAGAAAGGGCTTGCCTGGCATAAGCAAGGCCCTGGATTCCATCTCTAGCACCACAAAAATCACACCAAGCATTTCAAACAGATAACTGTGCCCACGGGAGGCCTGTTCTGTGTCAGGACTCTCTGGGGACCTGTTAAGATCAGACAGTGAGCAATGATTCTCTGCCACGGGCTGATTCTATCTCTGCTTCAAGGGCCTGCTGCTCAGATAAGCTCCACAGTGGCGGCTGGACTTTGCCGGTCGTATTAGCTGTGCATTCACCCCGAGCCTTGCCCCTTCCCCACTGGTTTTATTACAAAGCAGGAAATTTAGGCCCAGAGAGTTTAAAGCACATTGAGGGCAAATGACTAGTAAATTGTTCAACTAAGATCAAATTTCTTCCTCTTAGCCACTATGCCTTCCCTCAGTGTAATGTTGAGTCTCGCAAATCTTGTTTTTTTTTTCTTTTTCGTGTGTGTGTGTGTGTGTGTGTGTGTGTGTGTGTGAGAGAGAGAGAGAGAGAGAGAGAGAGAGAGAGAGAGAGAAAGACACACACAGAGAGAGAGAGAGAGACAGACAGACAGACAGACAGAGAGACAGAGACAGACAGACAGACAGACAGGTTTTAGGATATATGGCATGTTATTGCTTGTGTGTGAATATGTCTTTGCATGTATGTGGGTGTGCCCACATATACACACATAGTTATGTGGAGGGCTTTCTTACTCAGTTTCTATCACTGATAAAACACCAAGAACAAAGCAATTTGGGGGAGGGGTTTATTTGGCATACAAATGAGCACAGTCAACACTGAGAGAAGGCAAGACAGAAGCTCCTTCAGAAACCTGGAGGGAAGATCTCCAGTAGAGACAGTGAAGGAGGGTCACTTACCGACTTGTTCATCGAGGGGATCACTCGTTTTGTTTTTGTGTATAATCCTGGGCCACCCGCCTTGGGGTCGTACAGTTCACAGTGGGCTGGGACCCATTAATCAAGAAAATGCTTATGGACCAGTCTGGTGGAGACATTTTCTCAATTGAAGTTCCCTCTTTCTAGATGATGCTAGTTTATGCCAGGTTGACACAGTTGAAGAAGCCCAAGGCCTGAGGTTGATAGTCAGGGACCGTCTTCCCTTTGTACCCACTGAGTGAGGCCTGATCTCTCAGTCAAATCCAGAGTGTGCTATCCAGCTTGCCCTGGCAGCCCCCTCTCAGCACCTCTGAGGCTGCAGTATGGAGAGGCCACCATGCCCACCTGCCCTTCAGGAGGGTTTCAGGAGTTCTGAAGGCTGATCTTCACACTGTGTGCTGAGTACTAGAACCTTTGTGCCTGGCCTTTTGTAGACTTGTTTGGCATTGAGGAGGCTACCTGGCTTTGGTGTCTTGTGGCTTTTTCTGAACAGTGTGTTGTAGCCATAGATATTTAATCTAAGTGCCATGACAGCTCATCTCTAAAACAAAATACTGGTCTGGTCTTTTGTCTAATTCCGGTGGGCATGTTCCAGGGAGAGTGAGCTTCCAGGAGATGAAGAGGGCTAATAATAGAAATATGATTTAAAGATATCTGTGTAGCTACCTGGAATTACGGCTTTCTAACCAAGCTCATAATTACAATATTATAGGAATGCTTGTATCATGTATAACTTATAAGCCTTTAAAAATAAAGCAAGGAGAAGAATACATTTGTTTTCTAGACGTAAAGTGAACATAAGGGGCCCATTGTGGGAATAAATTCTTCTATTTTATAATTTCAGTGGGGGAAAAAACAGGTCTTTTAATATATAAATATGACCTATAAAGATAAACCTGTATAGTGGCTAAGCATACTAATAAAGAATAGTTTAACTATAGGCTGGGTCACCTGTGTACTTAATGGTTCCTTTGTTTCTCTTTTTATGCAGTCTGCCTCCTCACAAATTCCATTGTTAAATCAGAAGGTGTGTGAGGCCTGAGAGGTAGCTCAGCCGTCAAGAGCAGTTGTTGCTCTTGCAAAGGACCTGGGTTTTGTTCCCAGCACCCACTTGACTTACAAGTGTTCTCAAGTCTAGTTCAAGGGATTTGATGCCTTCTTCTGACTTCAGTGGGCACCAGGCATATACATTTTGGCACACATATATACACGCAGGTAAAACCCAAGCAGATATAAACCAAATAAGTCTAAAAGAATTTTGTAAGACTCTACCTATCTCATGGAACCATTCTTTGCCTGTGGGCTGTGAGGTTGGAGCTGCCCAGCTAACTTTAGCTGGAGGTCACAGACAGTAGGTGTGAGTCAGGGTCACAGGACTTAGTATATTTCCTTTTCAATAAACTTCCATCATATTTCTTCATCTTAGGGAAAATTTATGATTTGCCTTGTTCATCTTAAGGGGACTATTAATTTCCTTATTGGTTTGTAAATTATGAACAACAACTTTTTGTCTTGCATGTAAATATTTTTCATATTTATCTTTTGGCAAAAGTACCAGTGGGATTTTCATGTATATATTTTAATTTTTATCAGTGCGCATATGTACATGCACACGTGCAGACAGCTACCACTGGATGGGCGCGTCAGATCCTCCTGAAGCTGGATTATAGGTGGTTGGAACTGCCTGGTGTGGGTGCTGGGAACCTAATTCTGATCTCCTAGAGCAGCAAACATTCCTAACCATTGGGACCCTAATTTAGTTTGTTGTTGTTGTTGTTGTTGTTGTTGTTGTTGTTGTTGTTAATGTAGCAAGCCAAATGTTTTATTCTTTTATACTTTAAGATTTTTCTTTCATGCTTAAAAGGACCTTCATTATCCTAATGTTATAAAATATTCAGACACCTACTCCTCTGTTAATCATTTGATTCTATTTTCAGTTCATGCTTTTATAAGTTGAGAAGATATAATATATAATATAATAATATTACCAATATAATAAAGCCATATGATTTATTAACTCGTTCTTCTTTCCCACCTGGACTTGATGGTGTGGACCTGTTCTACACAAATGCTCTGCTTGTTCTCGGCTGCTCTGTTTAATCACTATGACTGGGTTTCTTGATAAATCTGTAATTGATGGTGTTTTTCTGCCTCTGGTTGGGTTCCCACTGAGAGAAGTGTCAGATGCTGAGGTCTCAGGGCCTCAGAATGGACATGATAAAAAGCTGAAGCAAGAAGGAACTGCTTGATAATTGAATCCCAAGAACTAAGTGGGAGAGAAGCGGACAGTTCCGCATGCTAATGGGAGCGTGGGGGGAGAGGATGACACGGGGCCTGAAACTGGTTTAGACATGGTGACAGGGTGCAGGAAGAAGGACACATGGAGTTGGTTTTTTGTTTAAATTCAAATCCATTAAAGCCTTCCTAACAGAGAAGGGGTGTGTGTGTGTGTGTTGGGGGGGCGTGTTCTGTCTCTTTGCCAACAGTAATGTAATTTTGGTCTTTGCATAAGTGTCCTGGGACCTCAATTCCCTGTCCGCACAGCAAATTCCCAGCACATGTGGTGTGGTAGAAACTCATAGCTTCCGGAGTTATTTCCTTTTGTTCTTAGTGTAGGGAAAATGACCAAACGTATAGACTTTTCGCTCGCAGCCTCATGTCTGTAAAGGTACTTGCTTCTAATTGTTTTTCTTATCGTTCTAGGTATTGCTGCTAGAGGCTTCTCCTTCCTGCGGATCTTTTCAGGGAAACCGAAACTGAATAAACTAAGAATTTTGGTAAGTCTTTAAAAAAAAAAAAAAAAAAAAAGGGAAGGAAAGAATGATAGAAGGGAAAGAGGGAGGGAATAAAGACCATCCTCCTTACGTGAGTCCTGGGGACAGGAGCGACTGTTGGTCTTTCCCCAAAGCTTCTCAGCGCTGTCTCTTACATGGCCCTATGGCCCTGCCCTGGGTATATGTGCTGTGTGCGCAGTACCTGGCCGTGGTGCCTGCTTGCTGTCTGACAGCGAGTTAGGTAGGTGAAAAGGGGCATACAGTGAGCCAGGCTTTTCCCCTGCCAGACTGGCCTCGTGAATCCCCACTCACCCACACGGGGTTGTTTTGTACGTATTTTGAGAGGGTGAAGATTGGAAGTGGCTGGGTAAAGAACTAATCTACTAGAAACTCCCAGTAGCTCTTGAAATGTGAGTGGTTCCTGGGAGACATCAGGGTCAGAGAAGGCGGCTACTGAATGGGAGGAGTTAAGATGAATTCAGTTGATAGGGTTTTCCTTGGTTCCATGTAGGACAGCAGGGTCTCTGGTGGTAAGCATGAAAACTCTGGACTGAGATGTATGGATACACCTGCTGATCCTGGGTTTGCTAAGGTTTAGTCTGACAGGGCAAACCTCACCAGACAGTGAAATGGACCCGTCAGTGCTTCAGCCCTCAAGTAGTGTAATAGGCCACCCAGGTGCTTCAGTTCTAGTCCAAACCAGCTGAAAACCCTGGGGCAGACCATTTCTATCTCTGTCCAACTCTGTCTTCATCTGTAAAGTTTGTAGGATGGTCTAGGCTCGTTGTTTGTATGCTGTGAGATTTGGGCAGATAGCAGAACCATGCTAGGAGCAATTTACAGTCATCTTTTCCCTGAAGATGACTGTTGGAGCTCAGAGGGAGTGCAGTGTGTATTTATTTGTAGTTCTACTTCCTGTCTGGAATTTTTTATGATAAAAGGGTTTTTTACAAAGTAATACTATTCTCTGCTGAAATCATCTTATAAAAGAATGAGTGTTTTGATACTAGAAGATTAGGGTCAGAGTGTGCTAGTGCACACCTTTGATCCCGGCACTTGAGGCACGCAGATCTCAGTGAGTTCAAGGTCAGCCTAGTCTGCAGAGGGAGTCCCAGGCGAGCCAGGGCTATGTAGGGAGGCCCTAGCCTGTCTTTAGAGAGTACACATTTCATTTTCTAAAAATGGCTGGGCTTTCCCAGACTTTCCTCCTTTCTCTGTGAACCACTGACTCTCAGTGGAAGACTCCGGAGCAAGACTGAGTGCTGGCATTGGTACACCCTAGAGTGTGTGCCTTGGAATGGCGTCCTCTTTCCCAAACTGGAAACAAGGTGTAACCTATGCAGACTTGTCTACATTCGGAAAATGCCCTTTCAGCTGGCATTTTTGAACTAAGAGAGGTCGGAGGTCAATCCTTCGGGACAGTTGGGAGCTTAAGGAGAAATGCCTCATTTTAATAAACCTAGAATTTCCTGTCATTAGTGGGGAGTGAAAGCTTGGCCATAATCTACCAGTCTGATGAAAAGGCACAGCAGCTCCCTTCCCAGTGTGGCCGGCAGCTCTGGATACATATGACTGTGTATTTCAGAATTGGGGAGAGGGGTAGGGGGTGCCAAGATCTTCAGGGAGGTGAGCTTGACACTCGGGCCCTAGGAAGTCAGTGACCCCAAGTGTGAAGAACTCAAGGCTGACTGTAGATTGCAGCTAAGAGTCATGAACTCAGCAGTGAAATCTGAGTCAGATGGTGACATCCTGTGCTGTGGGCTGTGGAGAACGCAGAGTACACTTCTGTTGACTTCTTGGGCTGTGGGGTGGTGGTGGTGGTGTGTGTGTTGCAGATGGAGAAAATCACGTCTGCTCCAGGAGGGCACCACCATCCCCTACTTCAGCCCTGGAGGCGCTGTGTTGTCTGTGTTTAGGGTTTAGGGCATGGCAACTCAGTTTTGTGTTTTTCCTCATCCTGTTATTTCTGGCTTGTGTTTCTGCTTCCAGTTCCTTTTTCAGAGAAACTCAGAATGGCACTGACAGTCTCACCTGGCTGTCTTCTGTCCTGTCACCACGGCTCTTGGCTTGCTGCCTGCTTGTTGTGCTTCAACTCTCAGGCTCTGCCCCAAGAGTAGTTACTCACTGCCCTTCTCAGGGGTGAAAACGGCTGCATCAGGCAAGAGTATAGGAGCTGCCTTAAACGTACAGGTGTCTGAGAGATTACCTGAACTCTTGCATGTCTGAAAGTGTATATGCTAGGTGGGGCTTTTATTTTGACATGAACCAGGGAAAGGAAAATTGCTTTAAGGGATCTCTGGACTCCAGATTGGAATAAAATTTAATGAATGAACAATGAAACCAATCAATCATGTTCAGGAGCTTTTCAGAGAAGCAGTATGTTCTGGCTGGGATCTTGTAGGGATGGATGGTTAAGGACTGGAGACAGCCACGCTTCTCAGAAATCAGTGTGGACTTCCAAAGGGTCCTGTGTAAGCATGCACGTGCGTGTGCACGTGTGTGAGGAGTGGATGCTGATGGATGGGCGGGGAATGATAAATGGCCAGTTTGGTTTTCTATTTAACGGCTCATGATGTGTTCTGGATTGGAGTGGCAGTGCAATCTGTTAAATTTATCTCTGCTCACTATAGGTTGTAAGAAAAATATTTTAAAGGCTATCTTAAATTTAAGAAAACAACAACAACAACAAAAAGATAAGAAAAGAAAAGGAAAAAAAACCCCAGCACCCCCACATTGGTTTGGGCTCTCTGAGAAATTTGTAGTTCCCATTGCTGTTTAGGGGAGGATAGCCAATCTGTAAAAGTCAAAGTAGGATCAGTGTAAGTACTTGGCATTCTGTACCAATCACTTAAAGGCTGTGATGTCAGCGGATAAGCTGTTCTCAGGCCTCCTTTTCTTCATTAAAATGAAATCAATTATGCACTTTCATCTTCCCAGCATGCTCCATCTGCTGGGATTTTGGACTACATTTCCCGGTGACTTTGGCCACTCCCTTGTGTCCCACCACGGGCTGCCTGAGTGACTGAGGGTCCTCCCTAGATCTGGGTTTCAGCACCTGCACTCAGATCCTTGCTCTGCCGCTGCAATGCTTGCTTCCAAATAAAAGCAGCCACGGCTTTCAGATTGGTTGTCATCGCTAAACTCATTGATGGGCTGGTTAGATGGCTCAGTGGGAAAAAGTCATCAAGTCATCAAGTCATCAAGATTGATGATCAGAATTCAACCCCAGGACTCACATGGTGGAAAAAGAAAATCTGTTTTTCCTATGCACTGTCCTCTGACCTCAACACACACACACACACACACACACACACACACACTGTGGTGTGTGTGTACTCTCACAGGTACATAGACATGCATACACACGATCTAAATCAATCAATATGAAATAAAAAAAGATTAGCCCATGACTGAGCAGGGTGTGCCATTTCCTTGAACTTGGTGGCTAATTGTGTGTGCTCATTTTTTTTTTTTCCTTTGAAGTTTAAACTCTTAAGGGGAGAATTCGAGTCTGATCGTTTTCCAACAATTGATTGCATTTTATGGAATCAGTGACTTTTTCAGTGACTGATTTTTTTTTTTTTTGCTTGTATTTCCATATTTTCCTTTGGAACATGAACCTTTAAAAAATAATTCAGTCTTCAGGACTGGAGAAGTGGTTTGGAGAACCTGAGTTTGGTTCCCCAACACCCACATGAAAAACCAGGTGTGGCAGTGCACACGGAATCCCAGTGCTAGGGAGGCAGAGACGGGTGGGTCCTGGGGCTCAGGGACCCCCGCCAACCCTCACCTTCATGTGCAGACACAGGAGCATGTCCAAACAAGAGATCACTCTTCTTTTAGGCTCTCAACTTCAGTAGATTCAAATTGATCATGAGAATTCGCTTTCCAAATCTAGAAAAATAACTAGTATATTTGTAGAACTGAAACGTGGCTTAATAAAAAAGAAAACCCACACTTAACCGCACCTATAATAGTAGCGATATCCCATTGATGAATATATTGACAAAAGCTGAGCAAGATTCCATTGCTATAATGTTAAACAGTGATGTAAATAGGGGGCCTTAATAGTGGGCCTTAAAAATTAAGTTCAGCTGTGGTATACAAATGGTTTTAAAAAGCAGGGCTGAAGCAGATAGCTTAGCTGTTCACAGCATTTCTAGCTTTTCCAGAGAATTCACCATCAGTTTCTAGAACCCATGTCAGGTGGCTTACAACTGCCTGTCACCCTTGTTTCAGGGGAACTGACACTCTATTCTGACCTCTGAGCCCTGGCATATGCATGAGACACACGCATGCTCACACATATGTACCCCCACACACACATACTAGTTAAACATTTTAATAATAAACATCAAAAAATTGGATCACAGAAGACCTCATATAGCCAAAGTCATCTTGAGCTAAAAGAATCTAAATAAAGGCACCCCACTTTTTGACTTAATGTGTACTGCTGACCTATATGGAGAACAACAACAGTAGTGAATTAATAGCAGATAAAACAATGAACAGAATAGAAAAACCAGAAATCTATGCATTTGTGGTCAACTGACTTTGATTGTTGTGCCAAGAACTCACAGTAGGAAGTGGGTAGTCTCTTCAAAGGTTGATCTTAGGACAAGTGGCTATCAATACACAATATACAGAAATATGTAATCATGCCTTTGCCACCTGTCACATCAAAGGCCACTCAAAAGTGCATTAGGGATCGGTGGTGTAGATTAGTAGGTAGAGTTCTTTATAAACATTTGAAACCTGGATTCAAACCCCAGCACTTCAGAATCAGTATTAAAGGCTTAAAGACCGAACCTGTATTTAAAAAAACAAAAAACAACTAGAAGAAACTATAAAAGAAGAAGTTCTGAGCTGTGGGATTTGGGATATGAATTCCAAAGATAAAAATAGCAGTAATAGACAAAGGAGGTTACACCAGACCAAAAGACAGCAGCAGAGCAACCAACGACCTCAGAGCGCCTGCAAGATGTCTTGGGGAATAAAAGCATTTGTCGTTGCAAAACTGACAGCCCATGTTCAGTCCCCCAAACCTACCCAAAAGAGCTATACCTAGCATAGCATAGCATAGCTGACATCTCAGCGCCTCTAAAGAGAGTTGGGAGGTGGAGTGAGGAGCCTTTCCCAGAAGTTCACAGACTAGATGGTCTGGAGCATGTAGTGGGGCTGGAGCAATAAGTGGAACAGAGCTCGCCTCAGCAGGTGCGGGAGAGAGATCCGCCCTCTGCGCGTTGTCATCACACCCTGGCATCGCACCTGTAGCAAGCTCGCGCACATGCACTGGCACACATGCACTCGCACACACAGGTCCTACACAAACATACACTCACATGCTAATAATGAATGAAGGGATAAATCAGAGAGGGTAAGTATGGGAAATAAAGACCTAGAAAATCGTATTCAAAGGAGACTGAACGTATACTGCTCCTCCAAAACCTCAAGTTCAATTCCGAGCAACAACATCAGCAGGCACACAACTGCTTATAACTCCGATTCCAGGGAATCGGACTGATGCCTCTGACCCTGCAGGTACTGGACTCGTGTGTGTGTGTGTGTGTGTGTGTGTGTGTGTGTGTGTATACACACACACACATATACATACATATATGTGTGTGTGTATATATATGTGAATAAAATCTAAAATCAGAAGCAGAGGCAAAGGATCCAAATATAACATTCAAAGAGTCCACGAGAAATTGAGTAAACACTCAAAACAGAGTTTCAGAGAACTGGGGAAGGAAAATGGCTGAGGGAGTTAGCAGTGAAAACTGTGGTGAGCTGGGACTGCACCCCTGTGAGCGCAGCTCACAGTAACGTGGTAGAAGATGCTAAATGCCGTGGAGCCGCTGAGAGACCGGAAGCCTGGCCTGTGGGAATACCACACAGGATCCATCAGCCCCACAGCTGAGTGTGTGTCAGAAGAAATGGAAGAGCAAAAAGAGATCTGCATGCCCGTGTGGATTCTGGTGCTGGTGGTGTCAGTTCTTAAGTTTTTATTTTATTATTTGTGTCTGTGTACGTGGATTCTACAGTGCGTAGGTTGAAGTCAGTGGATAGCTTTCGGGAGTCAGCTCTCTCCTTCCAACTGTGGGATCAAGGGACTCAAACTCAGGTCGTTAGGTTTTTATGGAATGTGCCTTTACCCACAGAGCCCTCTTGCCAAGCAGGCAGCATTATTCCCAAGAGACAAAATATAAAATTCATGTGTTATCTTTTAACAAATAAATTTTAAAAATGAGCTACATGTACACAGTGGCATGCTTATCCACCCGAAGTCGGTAATCTTGTCTTTCAACAACTTGAGTAAATCTAGAGAATGTGGCATTAAATGAAAAGGCATGGAAAGAAAAATACTACATGTTATTTCTATGCAGAATCTATAAACGTTGAACTTAAAAAGTAGAGCAGTGGCCAATGACTGCTGGGGGCTGAGAAGCTCTAGGTAGTGGGAATGCATTTAGAGATCAATCACACAGTAATAGCTATGTTAATGGTGTACCCTTGAAAACGGATAAAGAACGTGTGTTCTCACCACATATAAAAGCACAGGAAGTAATACACGTTAGTTATCTCAGTGTAACCATTTTGTAATATAAGTCAAATAATTCAGACAAATAGCTAAAAACAGGAAGCATTTCAGAAAGCTGGTGAAAAGTATTGGTGTCTTAGGTGGGCGTGGTCACATAGGCCTGTAGTGCCAGCAGTCAGGGCCTCACAACCTCCTTCTCAGAAGCAGCAGCTGCTGCTGCTTCTTCTTCTTCTTCTTCTTCTTCTTCTTCTTCTTCTTCTTCTTCTTCTTCTTCTTCTTCTTCTTCTAACATTGTTTGTGTGTTTGGTGATTTCTCATATGTGTATATATAGCATGATGTATTTCTTTTTATATTATTAGTGTCTGTCTGTTTATCTGTCTGGAATACCACGTGGGTGAGTGCAAGGGCATATGTGTGCATGGACGGTAAGAGGTCAACTTCAGGTTTTCCCCACCTCACCTCACAGATCTCTCATAGTTTGGAGCTCAGTGGTTCAGCTGTCCAGTGAGCTCCAGAGATATGCCTATTGCCATCTCCAGCACCGGGATTAGAACTATTGGCCACTGCAGATGTAACTTTTATTTAACCTGAATGTAATTGTTGTCTTGGAGGCTTACTGCCACTGTCTGCTAACCTAGGCCTAGCCCTGGAAGGTTCTAGCCTCCATACAATCATGTCTAAGCCTAGAAAGTTTTCAGCTTCTGAGACTGACTGCTGAATAAACTTATCCTTTCTAGTTCTTTAAGATCTCTGGCTGGTTGCTTCAATTCAGCTGTTCTGGCTCAAACTCCTCTCCAAGCTGCCTGATTCAATCTGGCTTCTCTCAGCCTTCTCCTGTGTTGTTCTGTTTGGCTTCGGACTAATTCTGGCAATCTGTTCTCTCTAGCTAGCTCCTTCTCTGGCCCATTCTGTTTTCCCCTGTGACTGGCTTGTTCTCTCTCCCCCGTCTCTGTAAGATTCACCCAGTGAGACTGCTTCCTCTCCTCTGCACTGCTGTCTCTCAAGTAGCTTCCCTTTCCTCTCTCTTCTCAGGAGAGTTGGGCTATCGCATTTTGTCAAATTGTTCTCTTATTTGTCACTTTGCCCCTCAATTAAACATCACTTTCAAATATGGGTGCGTCATCCTACAAACTACTTTACCTTCACTGTGTGGGGTTAATGTAGGCTTAGATTTTTAAAAACCTACTTTAATAAGGGTTCTTAAATGCTTCAACCCTTCTTCTAGCCCACCAACAAAAGGTAGGGGAAAAGATGGTTAATAGGACAAGGGGCATGTGGACCTGTTTAGAAGTGGTTCTTTGGGTGATACCAGTCTTTGTTGTCAGGATATTAACAGTGATGTCCAAAACATCAGACATCAGTAGTGGCAGTCCCGTCCAGTTGGCAAACACCAAACATGTCAGTAGCAGCAGCAGCTCAATCCAGAAAAAACCACGAGGCCTCTCTGAATCTGCATGAGTCTACAGAAGTAACAACAAGCAGCCGGAATACTGTGAGATTTTGACTTTTCTCTCTAGAAGGCATGACAAGCAAAGATCTTCGAAGGCCAGCAAAGCCTTGCAAGGCAAACCAATGCAAGAGTCTTACCAGCTGAGCCACAGGTTTTTCCAACACACAGCATAGTCTCAGAGTTCACAGTATGATCAAGTAGCCTGCAACAGCTACCACACGTGGCTCTTTACATGGGCTCTGGGGGTGAAACTCATCCCCAAGCATTTCCCCAGCCCCTCCTTTTGTCAGTTTTAAGGACTGATTCTGGGTGACTTGTAATCCCTTATAAGCTCATTCTCCATCCTTTCTTCCTCTCATGGCTGACTGATGCTTCAGGGCTTCCCTGTCTCTTAAGAGTCTTATTTTGTTTCCTCCATGATGTTTCTTTGTTCACACCAACACACCCCTATCACATTTTCAGCTTTAGGCAGCGATATCTTTAATTTTGTATTCTCAGGGTTGGTGATACATGCATACATTCTAGTTTGACAGTTTTGTTAGGTTTTTGTTGGTAGTAGTGATTGAATCTACTGTCTTATGCTTACCAGTCCCTCTACCACTGAACCACATCCCTTCACCTTTCTGTTCTGTTGTTTAATTGCAGTTACAGCTTGGATGATTTAGCTCTTGGTTCTAAATAAGAGCCATTAAGCACTATTTGATATAATTAAGTAAGTAAGTAAATAAATAAATAAATAAATACTGTCCCTATCCAAGCATGCGAGGGTGGTAGGCCGATGCCTTTGCCCTTCAGTGGAGTGTGGCTAGTAGAGCTTTTACACTGCGCCAGCAATCTTGAATGCGCCTGAAGTTTCCTAGTGTCTGTCCCCATCTTCTCTCTGAGCAAGCCGCTCTGCTTGTGAATTCCTGGACGCTGGGTCTGGAGGCTTGTCTCAGCATTCCACTAAGCAAGTGCTGGTATTAAGGGAAAGCTCCTTCCCACACTGGGTGACAGTGCAGGGACTGGTGTATGGAGGGGAACAAGAATCCTATGCTGAAAATTCACCACAGTTTCCTGGGGACCTGTTATATACCCAGGTCCTGGAAGCCTGGTATCTCTTGAAATCCTCACAGCAGCCCTGCAGAACAGGTGGTGGAGTGCCCATTTTCACATACCCACAGACGGTGAGGGATGGCCGAGTGACCTGTGAGAACCCTCGGATGAATTGTTTCTCGGATTCTGGGGCAGGCTGAGCATGGCGCTTGCTGTGGCTCCACAGACCGGCATTGCTTTCCCCGGCCACGGTCTGTTTGCCGTGCTTTCCTCAGTGAACCACTACTGCCCTCACCTGCCCTCACTCTTGTCAGCCCCGCCCAGCTTCTCAGGCTTGTGACCCTGAGCTCACTTTACAGAATCCTGCTCTGGCTTGGGCTTGGAGAACAGCCATCCTGCACTGCTCCTGTGCTGAATTTGAACTGAAAGGAGGAGCACCTAGCCACCATCCTGGTGCATGGCAAAAGTGCTCTGTCAGCAGTTAGTTATTCCTGTGCCTCGTCTCTCCAGCCTCCCCCCCCCCCAACCCCCCACCCCCACCCCACAAGCTGCTTTGAACCCATCAGGCCTTTCTAGGTTCCCAGTTACTTGGGACAGATTCTAAACTGCCTCATCAAAAGAAGGAAATATATGAAGTTTAAAGTCTTTTTTTCTACCTGATATAAATAAATCCCAATACACAATATTTTCTTTAGTTTATTTGCCTCAGAGAGGTGAGCAATGGTTCAGTCCTGCTGAGTGTCTGGCTCTTGGTGCCTCGGTTGTCCAGGACCCTCTTCTGGACAGCTGGCAGCAGGCTGGTGGGCTCCACACTTAAATCGAGAAGAGGCACTGGTCTCCTGTCTTCCCAGAAGGCCAGGTTCAGAGGAAGCAAACTCAAGGCTAGACATAAGGATTGGCCTCAGAGGATGGGATGGTGTGGGGTGTTTATAAGCACACTGCAGGGGAGCAGTTGGATCTGGGTGACAGTGAGCAGGAGGGGGTAGTGTCCAGAAGGGAGAGGCTTTTGTGTTTTCTAAGTGTGAGTTTTGGTGCATCAAACAACGTGGCTATCCGTCTCCACCTCGAAGGAGTCCTGAGGTGGACTGTTCAGGCCTGGCTGAGCAAGGACATACTCCACCGCAGCAAGATTTCAGTGTGTGTCGCTAAGCCTTAATTGGGGTAAACTCTAAAGTAAGTACCCAGAGCAAATATCCCTTCTACACAAATATCACATGTAAGAATTGCTAGAGGGAGCTGGGAAGAGGGCTGAGGACTATCGGGGCTTTCTCTGCATTGAGAATTTCAGTGCCCAGCCAAAAGCATGGCTCTGTGAGCCTCTAAACCCAATGCTGGGCTTGCTGACCAGCTAGACTAACTGAAAAACAATGAGGGGTAGGCGCAATGAGAGACGAGTCTCAAGAGGAAAAGGAAGGACGTGATAGAGTGGGCCATCTGAAGTCTTCCTCTGACCGTCATGTAGCACACAGAGGCAAGTCTACTCACATAAGACACTTGTACACTGCGTGTGTGTGTGTGTGTGTGTGTGTGTGTGTGTGTGTGTGAGAGAGAGAGCGAGAGCGAGAGCGAGAGCGAGAGAGAGAGAGAGAGAGAGAGAGAGAGATCATTAAAACCTTAGTTTAAACATAAACATGTGCTTCAGTTTTGTTTTTATGTAGATGCTCAATTGACCTCATACTTTGGTCAGTGGAAACTAAGTCCAGAAATTCCCACTTTCTTTGAAATGACTCTGGCATGTTCTGACAGAGTCACAGACTTCAGTGTCCCATTCTTGACTCGCCTGAGTTTGCCATGTCTCCGAGGACTCTGTTCCTTTAGGTGTTTAGAGGCACAGGTGGAGAAGCAAGGCCTCTCAATCACTGTGGATCTTCCTAGTGGACACTACTTGAAACTGTGCGTGAATCCATATACGGGTTATTAGTTCACAAGGACATTCAGGATGTAAGGTTAGATGGCTTCACCAGCCCCGTTCTTTCTTCTGTGCTCGACATCCCAGTTATCGTGAGATCGTAGCTGCTTTAACCTGCTTTATCTCATGCTCCGTACACAGTGATCTTCATTGGAAAGATACTTGAAAAACTGGTTTGGTTTTATTTTCCATTCTCAGAAATTCCTATTGATACTTAAATGACTGTTTTATTTTATTCTGTGTGTATGCATGTGAGTGTGTGGGTGTGTGTGTTCATGGCTGTGGGTGTACTTGGAAACCAGAGGACAACTTCAGGTAGTGTTCCTCAGGTGCCATCCACCTTACGTTTTTGAAACTAAGTCGATCAGTAGCCTAGAGCCTGCCCAGAATCCACAGCAGAAGGGGGGTTCCTTGAGGCCTCTTGTGAGAAGGAACTACCACTAGTCCCATTGGCCTTGTGACAGAACCCAGTGGCCTTCTGACAGAACCCCGTCCTCAGTTCTTTATCTTAGGTACCAGCACCTTGAGATTTGGGTTTTAGTGTGTGAATTTGGGGGCCACAAACTGTAGCAGGAAGTGTAACATTTACCCTATCCTCCTCCTCCTGTTTCCCCTCTCCCACAGGACCCCTTGGCTAGCAGTTGAAAGCATTGCTGGTTTTCACTCAGAGAACTCATTCATATGCAAACTCCTGTATGCTCTATCTGTTGTTCCCTGCCTAGGTGGACAGGAGCACACAGCACGCACATTTCTTCCCTTGTTTTTTTTGTATTTCTTTCCATAGGTCCCGGTTCTTATTCCACAACCCCATGTGGGGCTCATCTTCCTCCCCTGCTGCGGCTCTCCCGTCGTCCATTGTGTGCGTTTGTTCTGGGTTGTCTGGCCTGCGTCCTGTGGGTGGACATCTGGGTTGCGTCTATCTTGTACTGTTCCAAATAGTCTGTGGCAACAGCCTTGGGCACTCTCGAGCTTTTTCTTTTTCCTTTTTTAACCTCAGGGTAGTCAACTGTGTATGTTTCTTTTAGAGCAAGAAGTGTCTCAGCAGACTGTAAGACTGCACAGTTTGGGAGCAAGAGAAATACTAGGGTGATGGAATAATGCTTGGGGAAACAGACTGTGTCCGTGGTACAGACATTGTGAATAGGAGTAAATCGGGTTTTCGGAAGGTTGGCTAGATCCGTGTCCTGTGTTGACAGGCCTTGGATGGTGGATTCTATGCTGCAGGCTTAGAGTGAGTGACCTATTCACAAAAGGACTGGACTAAATATTTTAGGTTACAGTCTGGGCTGCAACTACACAGCCCTGATGTTGGAACACAGAAAGCAATTGAAGACAATTCATAAATGGGTGTGGCCATATTCCAAATAGTCTTGATTCATAGGCCTCGAAATGCAAATTTGGTGTAATTTGTATGCCTCATGAAGTATTCTTAAGGGTATTTATTTTTTCCATCACTGTTAGAAAGCCTAAGAACTTCAGACTGGAGTTTGTCCGTGATAGAGTCCTTGCCTTGTTGCCCTTGGGGTTCAAATATCCAACATTACAGGGGAAGGAGGTGGTGGGGAGGGAGGGAGGGAAGTGTGTGTGTGTGTGTGTGTGTGTGTGTGTGTGTGGTGTGTGGGGTGGGGGTGAGGGGAGTGATGAGAACGATCAGTGTGTAGGCTTGTTTTGCCAACCTCTGCTCTAGGATCTTTGGAGCCTAGAAGATTCTTAGACATAAGAACTGCCTGCTGAAAAGGTTGTAGGAAGCCTTTCAAAGAGGGATTCATCTGGGGCCTGGAGCCCAGGCTCCAGAGGCTGTGAGTAGCTTGGAAGCTGCATTTGGAAGCATCGTGTGGAAGGAAAATGAGATTTCTTTTCTGTTTTTATTATCTGAGGCTGAGAACTATTAGGAAACATGTAGCTCATTATATTACAGGATATGAAATTTATTTCTCAAAGCTGTGTTCTCTAACTTTGTACAGATGGTATGTAGAGAGCATGTAGGCCTGCCCTCCCATGCTGGGTGGGCTTGAGGTGATGGTCTCTTATCCTTTGCGTTTTTCTTCTACCTTCTCCTGCCTAGAAATCAGAGTTCTGCTCAAAGGCGAGCCCTCCAGAGCAGCTGCCTCGTGTGTTTTGATGCTTACTGTATTTGTAGCCTTTCTGTTAAGAACATACTGTTTCATTTGTGGGAGGAGAACCATAGTCGATGTAAATGAAAAGTGTGTCTTTGGATAATGGAAATTATTAGAGCTCCTTTTAAAATGTCACTGTGGATTAATGCATACAAGAAGGAGAGGAATGTATTAGAAAGTAGGTCAAGTTATCTCATGTTTATGAATGAGACAAATTATACTGTAGATTTGGATTTATAAAACTTGAGTGATAGTATAGTTTATATGAATTATCCAGCCTAAACAGTATTACCCAAAAATGTAATTAAAATAAATTGAGTTTGTTTCTTTATCCTTTGTGGCTAAGTACTTTATACCTAATGTTTTATAAATTTAATAACCTAGTAAAAACCCATGAGCTTCTAGTTATTGTTCATATTTCCTGTATTGGACACAGGGTTGGCTCTCAGAGGAGAGTCCTTCCTGGAGGTAGGTGTTCCCAGAATCCATCCAAGACTTAGAGGATTGTTTTCAGTGGGCTTCCCACAGCTATCTCACCCTCCCCGAACCGGGTCAATTCCTTTGGCTTCTGCTGTAGGAAGTTTCTCGATTAGGAACCCAGGACCTAATCTGTGGGCTCAGACGCCACCGTGCCTCTTACACAAATAGGTCTTATTTACATCCCCTGCTTCCCCTGGTCAGTTCCAAATCAGATCTACTCCACTATCTCATTGTTGGGATCTGAGCCAAGAATCAAAGGAGTTAGATGGAGAGTCGGTAAGTTCAGGTCCATGGTTTCTCAGCCCATCAGGGAGTTGGTCCTGCGCTTTCCTCAGTTCTGGCCTCATGGAATTCCTCTTTAGAGAGAATCCTGCTATAGTTAGGCGCTTCAGGAACAGAACACGGTAAGAATTTCCTGTCCTTAGATAAGTTGCATCATTGTCATAAGCTCTGTTCATTGATTAATGCTGTTACCTGCGAGAACCTAGGGAGGTGTTGCTTGCTGCTTCAGTTTTCAAAGCAGTAGGGTGGTGGTGCTGAAGGAAGATCTGTGGTGTCATGGTAAGGGCATGCAGCGACCAGGGGCGAGACCTAAAAGACAGTGAGGACTGTCTCTTATCCAGGATGGTCAGTCAAAATTCCATCCCCAGTGTCCTGTCTTGAAGCAGTGTCTACTAACTAGGTCAGAGGCATCACCTTGCTCCCTAGCCTTGCTGGCAGATTCCCTGAACTCTGCATTGCTCTGTGAACGGTTAGTGCAATTGGTCATCCCCCTGTTTCCATTCTCCTCTTCCTGTGCCTCAGCTGCCTCTGCCACCACCACCTTCTAGGAGGAGGTTCTAGATAGAAAGACTCAGAAATACATTCCCAGAAATTGGGCTTAAATAGAAGATGACTGATCTTGCTGGTAGGCAGGCTTGTGTTCAGGCCCCAACTCAGCGGTTAACAGGTTTGTGGATTTTGGCAAGGGTGGGTGGACCTTTCCGTGCTTGTTCCTGGGTTGTATAGAATAGCTCTAAGGCTACCCTCTTGCTCATGGTTACTTCTGTGCTTGTTCCTGGGTTGTAAAGAGTAAATCTGAAGTTAGCTACCCTCTATATTGTGGTTACCTCTTTCCTTGCTATTACAAAATGCCTGACAAAAGCAACCAACGATCAAGGACAGCTTGCGCTTGAGGAAGGAGGATTTATTTTGCTTGTGGTTTTGGGTGCAGTCTGCCATGTTAGGAAAGTGTGGTGACAGGAGTAGAGGGACAGCTGGTCTTGTTGCCTGCACAGTCAGGACCGAGAGAAGTCAGGGCTGCTGCTCAGCGCACCCTCTCCCTCTCCTTCAACCAGTCATCACAGTCTTATCCTAATCCAATTGATACAGCCGAGAAACACCATCACAGATTAATGAATGGTCAAAGGCTTGTCTCCTAGGTGATTTGAGATCCTGTCATGTTGACATTCAATATTAGCTATCAGGTTCCCCACAGTAAGATAGTATTTTTTTGTATCTTTGATGTGATGACATTGTCCCCAGAACCCTACCTCCATAATCACATTCATTCTTTTTGGTACCCTAAGATCCCATTCTCATCTTTTGCAGATAGTATAAGCTAAAGAGAGGAGAGGAGGGAACATCAGTTAAGAAAATACTTTCATAAAATCCAGTTCTAGGCAAGCCTGTAGGGCATTTTCTAAGGGACTGATGGGGAGAGCCCATCTCAGTGTGGGTGGTGATATCCCTGGGCTGGTGCTCCCATGGCTGACTATAGGGTATTTTCTTAGTGATTGATGGGGAGATCCCATCTCATTGTGGGTGGTGATATCCCTGGGCTGGTGCTCCCATGGCTGACTATAGGGTATTTTCTTAGGGATTGATGGGGAGAGCCCATCTCAGTGTGGGTGGCGATATCCCTGGGCTGGTGCTCCCATGGCTGACTATAGGGTATTTTCTTAGTGATTGATGGGGAGAGCCCATCTCAGTGTGGGTGGCGATATCCCTGGGCTGGTGCTCCCATGGCTGACTATAGGGTATTTTCTTAGTGATTGATGGGGAGAGCCCATCTCATTGTGGGTGGTGATATCCCTGGGCTGGTGCTCCCATGGCTGACTATAGGGTATTTTCTTAGTGATTGATGGGGAGAGCCCATCTCAGTGTGGGTGGCGATATCCCTGGGCTGGTGCTCCCATGGCTGAGTAAACTCATGGGAGCAAGGCAGTAAGCAGCATGCCTCCATGGCCTTGGCATCAGCTCCTGCCTCCGGGTTACTATCCCATTTGAATTTCTGTTCTGATATCCTTTGATGATGAATTGTAATATAGTCGTGTAAGCACAATAAACCCCTTCCTTCCCAACTTGCTTTTTGGTTATGAAGTTTCATCACAGCAATAGAAACCCTGACTATAAGTTAAGTTAGATCCAGCCGGGCGGTGGTGGCGTACGCCTGTAATCCCAGCACTCTGGGAGGCAGAGGCAGGCGGATTTCTGAGTTCGAGGCCAGCCTGGTCTATAGAGTGAGTTCCAGGACAGCCAGGGCTACACAGAGAAACCCTGTCTCAAAAAAAAAAAAAAAAGTTAAATTAGATCCTGGAGTGGGGTATTGCTGTGACAATCTGCTCTAACTATGTTTGGAGGAGGACACTGGAACGTTGTTCTGGAAGACCCATTGAGTAATGACAGATCTGTGGGCTGTTCTGAGCTTGGAAGATAAAAATGTTGAGGTTGGAGAGATGGCTCAGCAGTTAAGAGCACTCGGCTGCTCTTCCAGAGGTCCTGAGTTTAAACCCCAGCTGTCACATGCAGTTCAGTCTGATGCTGTCTTTAGTTGTGTTGGTATACATGCTGGCGAAGCACTTACATATACAAACAAAAATAGATGATAATAAATAATCTTTTATAAAAAAAAATGCTGAGAGTGCTTCAGGTGAATAAGTTTCAGAGGGAAGCAAAGGCTCTACTGGGCTTTCCTGTGAAGAATCTGTGGTGTCTCGTCAGCTGGAGTTGAAGAATTAGCTGTGATTAAGAAGAGACCAGAAACACTAAAGTAAAACCCTTTTTGTTGAACTGGGACAGCTGATGCTGGTTAGCTGGAGCTGAGGGATTAGCAGTGATTAAGAAGAGACCAGCATCTTTGAGGTAAAATTGTCTGGGAAGGTGTTTCCTGAGTTAGCACACAGAAGCTGTGTTCAACAGGCAGCCAAGGTTGTACCCTGTGCTAGCAGATGGAATTGTTGGCCATCCATGCTTTTGAGGACATGAACGGGTCATGGAGAGAAGCTGAGGCTTAGCACTCTGAGAGGCCAGAAGAGGCCATTGGTGAAGGTGCGGGCTAGTTGCAAATGCAATCCAGCAAGTTTGGAGATGCCAGTACCATGGGATGACCACCAAGAGCAGCAGCGGCAGTGGAGTGGAGCCTGCCCAAGCCTGTAAGTCAAGCTGTGTGTGCTAGTGTGCTACAGAGGGCAGAGCTGGAGAAGTGACCCTTTGGAGCAGCCCAGAAGATCCCGAGTAAATCCCAGATACCGCACATTGCATTATTTACACTGCTGAATTTGATTTTGCTTTGTTCAGGTTATAACTGTGCCCTGGTCCTTCAAGTAAATCAGTGGTTAATTTATTTTACAGGAGCCCACGGTTGAGAGACTGCATGTTTAAGACATCTCCTGGCCGGGCTTTCCTCAAGCCTAAGCTGCTTTTCTCTCTGTACTCAGCAGTCCATTTCTTGCCCTTGATGCCGGGTCCCTGGGATGTTACTTCTGTCTGGTGCTGTGGGGCTTTCTCCTGCCCTTCAGATGCCCTTGGGTTTCTATAAGCTATTCTGTTTCCTCCAGGGAAGGCATCTCTCTTCATGCTTAATAGCCGTCAGAGTGGGCATGAGGTCACAGAAGCCAGTGTGGCTCCTTATTTGTCACCCGTATGTCGGGACTTTACACTCAGGCTCAGAAGATGATGTAGCCCGCTCACACCAGCCTCCCTCTTAATGAGATTATGGCTTCCATCACAGTGATGGTTTCTAGCTAACATAGACATAATTCTGTTGCTCTACCCTTTTCTCCTTGACTCTATCTCCTTTGTCTTCCCAGCAATCCCTGAAACAGAGGGGGTGACAGCTGGTGGAGTTCTCTACACGTCAGCAAAAAACATGTCATACTGGAATTTTACAGAAAATATTAGAAAATATAAAACCAAAAAGTTTGCGATGGTTCTTTGATGCCTGCCAAACAACTTTCTATACATTCTCTGTATTTCATCTGTGGCCTGGTCTTTATTGCTTTAGAGTTTAGCTAAGTTCCATGAGAAAGAGCTGGTTGCCCGCACTACCCTGCTCGTGTGTGTGTGTGTGTGTGTGTGTGTGTGTGTGTGTGTGTGCGCGCGCGGGCATATGCGCGTGCTTGCTCGATGAGTAGCCCCTCCCTCTTATTTCTCAGTTCACTCCGAGCATGCCAGAGCACAGCATCGCATGTATCCACTGTGAGTTGAATTGTTCTCTGCTGGAAGTTGAGCAGGTGTGAGCTCCCCTTTGCCCTCTTGCCTCAAGCATCTTGAATTTGAACTACTAATTACATTGTTCAGACTTCAGCATTTTTTTTGTCAGGATTTTGCCAGTGATGTACATTGTGGGTTTAAAATTTGAGTGAACTGCAAGGTTTGAGTTTGTATTTAATATTAAGTTGGTCTGGCGTCCTTTAATCTGACTCACTCACCGGGCCATCATTCATTCAGTTTGGTAGCATATATTGATGGGGCACCTTCATTTCGCTGTGAGCTTTACAGTAAGATGATGGGAACAGAAAACACTTTTAATAGATTAGGTTAGAATGTGTGAGATACTACACCTTGTCATACACAGTAAAGGGTCTAGATGTACCCCTAAATAGCGAGTGTCCACTCAACAGATGGAGCTGAACGAGCTGTAGACCGACTTACTCCACTGCCTAGGCGGTAAAGAAGGTATTGAAGCAGTAGAAAGAGATGTGTGGGACCCTGCTGGAGTGATATGAATAGGAAACTGTTAACCAAAGAGCATACCCAGGTTGGGTACAGGCCTCCCACATGTATGTAGCAGATGTGTGGCTTGGTCTCCATGTGGGTCCTGAACAGCTGGAGTGGGGACTATCCCAAAAAGCTGTTGCCTGGGTGGGGGATATGTTCTACTAGCTGAGCTGCCTTCTCTGGTCTCAGTGGGAGAGGAAACGAGGCCTTGAAGAGACTTGAAGTGTCAGGGTAGGGGAATATGTGGGTGTAGAGGGGGAGGGTCGCTCAGTGGAAAAAGGGAGGGAGATGGGGCAAGGATTGTAAAAGGGGGTGACAGGGAGGAGAGCAGTGAGCGAGATGGAAAGTGAATAAATAAAAATAAAAATTTTAAATTAAATTTAAAAGGAGAGAGAGATGCCACGGTAGAAGAGAGCAGATTTGAGGGGCATTTAGACGTCCAGGTCCACAGAATGTGCTTAGGAAGGCACAGAAATTCAGGAGAGAACCGCCCCAATCATGCATCTCCCATTTCTGGCCTTGGCAGGTGTGTGTATGTTGGTTCAACTATGGTTAGGAACAGGAGGGGAGCAGGCCTGGGGGTGTCAGGCCAGGCAGGGCTGATGAGTTCAGTTTTGACTGAGATGGATTTGTTATGCCTGCGAGAGATCTTGGGGAGCTGGGGAGTAGACTTGGATGAAAACTCAGGGTACGTTCTGGTCTCTGCAGCCTTAAACGAGGTTTTGCAGGCAAGCGTCTAGGAGGAGCTGGCGAGGAGCAGGCAGAAGGAAGAGCGTGCTTCAGAGAGGAGGAGGCTGCTAGGGCTCCGATGGGGTCGGAGAGGGCAGGACAGTCAAGTGGCACTTTTGTCCCCTGCTGTGGTGACATGTGTGGATTAGAAAGTGCACTCCTGCTTCATCAGCAGGGAGGAGACAGTCGCCTCGGCTAGCACAGGCTCCAGCGGAGTGCTGAGGAGAAATCGGATGAGTGACAAGAGTAACATGGCCTGTGCATGCAGAGGCTGTCCTGGCTGTGCAGCTCTGCTGGGAGGGCAGGGGCGGGGCAGGTGCCTGCAGGGAGGGCAGGGATGGGGCAGGTGCCTGTAGGGAGGGCAGGGGCCAGGCAGGTGCCTGCAGGCCTTGTGAGCAGAGGGGAAGATGAGGTGAATTCTCTCCCCGGTTTCCCTCCCCTTTCCCTCCTCCTCTGATATACAACCCTTTAAAAAACACATAGAAGTGTTTGAAACGATCATGTACTTTAAAGGAGTTTGAAGTAAATAGCAAGACTGGGCCCTTCCTGGGCCTTTTGATTGTAAGTTGTGGACCTGATGTGCAGTCACCTGTAATTGCTTTGATGCTGGTGAGTATCTCCTGGGAAAGGACTTCCTGGAATGTAACCACCATGCTATTGTCAGAGCTGCAGGGGTCCACCTCTCACCAGCCTCCCGAGATCCCCACATTCCCTGGTAACAGCCTCTGGAGCATACAGATGGAGCTGAGAACCGTGGATTTTAAATGGCCTTACTCTGTCACACTCTGAACCCTTAAGGAGAGGTTCTTTCATACATTCATGGTGCCGCCGATTTGAAGAAAGGCTGTTTTGTAGTAGAGTAGTCAGCAGTTTGGGTTTGCAGCTTTACTTGTTATTAAACTCAGACAATATATCTGTGTTAGTCCATTTTCCATCCCTATAACAAAAACCCATAGCTAGGCAGTTTTATAGAGGGAAGATGTCCAGGTATCTCAGAGTGTTGAAGTCCAGACAGTGCAGGGATGCACAGCAGGGCCCAGTGACTATCAGGGCAGGCACATGGCTGAGGGCAGGAGGGCTTGAGAGAGGGAGAGGTTACATAGTAAGACAGGAAATGAGAGACGCTCTACTCCAATCCTGCGAGGGCTCCCCAGGATCCCAGGAGAACAGCGCCAGTTTCACCCCAGGGTAGCACCCCTAGTGACCTACAAAGCTGTGCCTCTTGATGATTCCCACAGATACTTGACAAGAGGAAGGAGGCTTGTTGGAGGGGAGAGAGACGGAGGAGCATAGTTAGGATACGAAATTATGATTAAAGCACATTATATGCATGTATGAAATTTCATAATGAAGCTAGTTATTTTGTATAATCATAGCAATATATGCTAATAAAATGAATGCGGACTAGAAAGATGGTTCAGTCAGCAAAGAGCTTGCTGTGCAAGCTTGAGGACCAGAGTTCAAATCCCCAGCACTCATGTAAAAAGCCAGCCAGGAAGGTATACGTGGAATTCAGGCTGGGGAGGCAGAGACAGGAGGATCTTTGGAGCTTGCTGGCCAGCTAGTTCAACTGAATTGACAGACCCCGTCTCTCTCTTTCCTCCCTGCCCCACCCCCCAGGCCCCCACGGATTCCCACACAGCCACCACAAGGGAGCCCTAGCTGCCAACACCCAAACCCTAGGGAACATATTCAGACTGTGTCTAAATCCTGGACGCATTGATGGCAGGGAGGTCCCAGGCTGTGTCGTGCTATTTTCTTGCTGTCACCTGGTTTCTCCATGTCACTTGAGTGAGGAAGGGTTAGTTGTGCCCCAGCCATGGTTATTATTCTTCCTGTTCGAATGAATTAAGTATTTTACAGAGACATATTCTGAGACCCACTTCTCACTGAACTCGGTTGTTATGCACTCATTTATTTTTATCGGTATGGATGCATATTTTCATATTTTATTCACAAGCTATAATCTGTTTCTGTCATTATTCCAACATTGAGGGTATTAATAACCTAGCCAGCGGGAGCCCTTTTAAATTGTTTTTTATGTGATTTAGATACTCCTCTTATTATTTGACCAATATTTTACTTTCTGACACAGATGTGCCACACTCATCTTGGGCTGCCCTGGAGTCAGCTGGTTCTCCTGCAAGCGCTGATTTCTTTCATTTCAAAAAGGCTGCTAGGAACCAAGACCTGAGCGCAAAGTCGCTCTTTCCTCTTAGGTGTCATGCTCCGCCCCAAGCTTTCTCAGTGTGCACAGCCAGTGAGTTTGATGGATTCTTTTAAAATAGTTTTTAAGAAGATATTTATATTTATTTTCATTTTATGTGAATGTACATTTTGCCTGCATGTGGGTCTGTGCATCATGTGTGTGTCTCATATTCCCAGAGGCAAAAAGGGGCTAGGTCACTCTGAGTTGGAGCTACAGATAGTTGTGAGCCGCCATGTGGGTGCTGAGAACTAAACCGGGTCCTCTGCAAGAGCAGCAGGTGCTTCTTAAATTACTGATCCATCTCTCTAGCCCACAGTTGATCCTTCAAAATTTTTTTCCTTATTCATAATTATTTGTATATGTGTGTGTTTATGTGTATATATGTAAGTATGGGTTTGTACACAGGAGCTCAGTGCCTTCAGGCCAGAAGGAGGGTATTAGATTCCCCTGTTGCTGGAGCCACAGACATTTATGAATTGCCAGACATGGGTACTGTGAACCAGTCTAGGTTCCTATGCGAGAGCAGTGTGAACTCTTAACTGGCAAGCCAGCCAAGTCTCTAGCTCCTTGATTTTCTTGTTAATGGTCTTTGACTCCTAAAAAGTCTCTATTATCATGTATATTATCCCAAAATCCATTTTCTTTGTCTGTTTCTATCTCTGTGCCCATACCCTGATGCCCAGGATCTTAGGAAGCACAGGGTAGCGTCAGCTCTCTATGTAGCTGAGGATTACCTTGAACTTCTCATTTCTCAACCTGGAAATCCTTAGGTTCCAAGGGTGCACCACTATACCTGCCTCCTGTCGTGCTAATATCCAACCCAGCACTGCACGCATGCATCATGGCCCAGCTCACTGCCAGCGGAGCCACATCCCTGCTTCTTTGGACATTTTCAAATATGCTTAAAATCTACATCTATCAGACTGAACCCCTACTACCCTCTCTCACACCTGTTCCCATCCTATTCCAACTGGTCCCCTCCTGGTTTCCTGATACAGCCCCACCCCCTTTTCTGAACACCAGGTTAGTAGGTACTGAGATGCTACACTTAGGAGAAATTGAGGAGTAGGTTCTGTCTGGCCTCTGGTGGCATTACAGACAGCCTATATAATGGTTATAACTAAGCCATTAACATTGAACTCCTGGCCAGCAATACTCTAAACCTTGCCTGAAGTCTAATACAGGCATTTCCTTCCTAAGACACTGTGATGGCCAAGGTGTATTGTTAAACCTCCCAGGAACTACTTATAATTATCTAGGGAAGGAGCTTTTCTCAGATTGGGGGTGGGTGGGCAGTGAGGGCTATTCTAACTAGATTATCTGAAGTAGTAAGACCCGGCCTAAGTGAGGATGGCAGTGTTCCATGGACTGGGGTCCTGGGCTGAATAAAAAGGGGGAAGAGAGAGGGGCAACAGATGTCACTGCTGTCAGTTCCCATCAGGACTCCTCTGACAGCCGGAGTGGTTCCCTGGAACTGTGAGCCACAATACATTCTTCCTTAAATTGCTTTTGTGCAGGTATGTCACAGTAGGAAAAGACTAAGAATATTGAGCACCCTTTCCTCTGTGTGTGTGTGCTTGTGTGTATGCTCATGTGTCTGTATGTGTACTCAGTGGGTATATATACATTTGGGCATGCATAAATATGTCTGTCGGTGTGTATTCATGTGTCTGTCTGTGTATTTGCACATATACATGTGTATTTGTGCATGTGTGTATGTGTGTGTGTGTGTGTATTTGTGCATGTGTGTGTGTTTTAATAGATAGAATCTCCATCCACACCAGCACTTTGATTTCTGCGTCTGGCTTCCCACTCTGCCCCCCACCCGAGTGGTTCTCTCCCACATCGAGGCTGAGTTGCCCAGGGAGGGAAGATAGAGGTGAGAAGCAGGAGAGCTATGGCTATGTTTTACCACATTGCCACGTGTTAAACCAGTTTCACACGTGTGAGACCAACACATTCATGAAGCCTCTTTGTATTTATATACTTTTCAAACAAATGTTAGAAAACAAAGTAAAATTTCAGAGTTTGGAGAGTCCAAGTATTCCATATGCAGGGCCATCAGGGAACAGTGTATGGGCTGTGTCTGACACGGCATTTCTGGGTTACCTGAGTGCCTGAGCAGTGCGTGGTGAATGTCTGTGAACTTCATTTGTCACTGTTGTGTCCCTCCATCCTCTGAGGCATGGCTGCTCAGCCGAGGAGTAAAGTCATCTTCTGTAATTCTCTGGCCAGCGTCCCTGTAGTTCCCCTGCAAGTTCTCATCCTTGCTTCCTGTGGGACGTCTTCCAGTCCCTCTCCGCTTTGGCTTTTCTCAAGGCTGTGGAGTATCTGCAGCCCAGTAGTGAAGATGATTAACTTTGGAGTTGAATCGAGTTCCTCAGGTTCCCATCCTGCTACTTGCAGGCTGACCAGATGCCTGTTGAAGAACCCTGCCCACTTGGTGCAGTGCTTTGCAAGGAGGAGAGTGGGGCTGTGGCTGCCTCACTGAGCTTTAGTGAGGATTAAATGAAACCCTGCCTGGCTCGTGGCAGCACTTAATGTTTAGCCAAGATTAGAAGAATGCCCGTAGCCCAAGGATAGCGTCTTTCCCCAACTTAATTCCAAACTCCAGATTGGAGCAGAGTTCTCTTTTCTGCTTTGTGACTAGACCTTCCCCCAGTCCTGTCGTTGAATAGTGCCCCTCCCCCTGCGCTCCAAGATCCTGCTCCATGGACATGACCTTGCTAATGGAGCGGTTCTTTCCCTTTTGTCAGTGCTCTGGGGAGGTACTGATTGCTTTTTCCAACCTTGCTCTCTTTTTGATTATGAATCAATAGTTTGGGTAACATGGTCGATGCCACCGTCTGCGGCTGCTGCTGGGAAAAGCCGGTTCCCCTACTTCCCCCTTCATGTAAGTATGGTCCTTGGTCCCCACTGCCGTGCTTGCGGAATTTCTCTAGACGGGGAAGTGGCCGCACAATGACCCTCTATATTTTTATGCTTTTAAAACTGTGGCAGCAGATGCCAAGAAGTTTTAAAAATATAATGCAATTACTGACCTGGTTATCTTCCAGCCCTGGGTCTTTATAGAAGCCTTTTAGTAACTGGATTGGATTCTGTAAAACCGCAGCAGTCTGAGATACAGTGGATAATGAATCTGCCTGGTTGTGGAATAATTCTGTATTTTTTTTTTCTTTCCTCTTCCCTACCAACAAAGTGTTCTGCTAAAAATAGGCTTGATTCCCCCCCCCCCCCGCTTTTAAAATAATGCCTTCTTAAGTTTTTTCTTTTTTGGACTGATTTTTATATTAAATAGTTTACATCCTCTGGACCAACTTAGTCAATGTCTGTTTTGGCAATGTTCTGTTAACAGTATATGATAGAGATGTTGACATTCAAAGAATGTATATATCATCTGATCTGAATTTTCAGCTCAGAATGCTATGCCTGACCTCATTCATGGTCTCGTACTTAATAGTTCGAAATTAATGTTCTCTGGGAAGTTGTGTTAGAAATAGTTCATAGTTTTGTGTGGTAAGAAACATTTAGTTCTATGTGGGCAATAACAATGGATGTAGGTAGGCCCTGGCTTCTGCCTCCAGCCATCCACCTGTCTGTCTCTCTTTATATCTACCAGTCTGTCTAGCTATTGCTTTGCTTTTTTGTGGTTGTGTGTATGTGCATGTGTACAAATTCATGTGGGTGGATCCAGACTTGATATCAATGTCTTCCTCAATAGCCCATCTCTCTCTCTCTCTCTCTCTCTCTCTCTCTCTCTCTCTCTCTCTCTCTCTCTCTCGTCTCTGAAATGTTCTTGCTGTATAGCCCAGGTTGTCCTGGAAACATAGACGAGGCTTGCCTCAAATTCACATGAGAGCATCTTGTGTCTGCCTCCCAAATTCTAAGATTAAAGACGTGTGCCACTATGTCTGTCTTTACATTCTACGTTTAAGAAAAGCCTGGAGCTCATCAGTTGGTTAGGGTGGCTTCTGGGGGGTGGAGTGTGGGGGGGAGTCTCCAGGGATCCCCCTGTCTCTGCCTCCAGTGCTGGGATTATATTCACATGCCACGTTGCCTGGCTTTTAGATGACACTGGGATTCCAAACTCGGGTGCTTGTGTTTGCACAGATACTTTACACAGTAAGCAGTTCCGCAGGCCAGGGCTCTGTATTTAAACGCTGACTCTGCAGCATATGCGTTAGTGACCAGGGATAATTTATTTGCTTTTGGTTTCTGCACATGTAGAATTGAACCTCACAGGGTAGGTGCAGGTCTTTACAAATGAACTATACACAGTGGGACCCAGCAAGGACGCTTGGTGACTGCGCAGGGTTATTCTTATTCACAGGCCTTGCTGCTTTTCATTATGGTCTGTCCCAGAGGGAGAGGACAGAGATTTAAAATGCACCTTAATGGCCAGTGTTTCAGTTCCCCTGTGGTAGGCAAGATGCCTGCTTAGTGTGGGTTAGGTAGAAAGGTGACCTACCTTGTTCTTGTTGCTTTGATAAAGACCATGATCAAAAGCGATTTGAAGGAAATGTGTCCCCATTGCAGCCTGTCACTGAGGGAAGAGCTCAGTGTAGCAGAGCAAGGCTGGAGTTAGGGGCTGAGCTGGTCTACCCCGCTGTTTTAGGGTTTCTGTGGCTGTGACAAAACACTGTGGCCAGAAAGCTAGTTGGGGAGGAAAAGGTTTATTCTGATTACGCTTCCTATCTCTGTTTATCATCTAGGAGAGGACAGGAATCAAACAAGGCAGGAGTCGAAGCAGCGGCTGTGGAGGAGTGATGCTCACTCCTCATGGCTCGCTCAGCCTGCTTTTAGTTTATTTTTTCCTTTTTAACAGAACCCCAAAGCACCAGCACCCAAAATGGGCTGCGGGAACATGCTCTACTGGTTGGCCCGAAGCCTGATCGTATGGACACGTTTTCTCAGTTGAGGTTCCCGCCTCTCAAATGACTACATATTTTGTCAAGTTGACATAAATCTAGCAAACACACCCACCCTCGTTCTCCACTCCCCATTGGTAGCTTGCTTTTTATACAGCTCATAACCACCTACCCACACAATGGGCTAGGGCTCCCTCCATCAATCAGTAATTACATAAATCCCCCACAGATTTGCCTACAGACAATTATATGGAGGCATCTTCTGAATTAAGAGTCCTTTTTTTTCCCAGCTGGCATCAAGTTGGCAAAAACTAACCAGCATATAAGAGACCCTGTGATGGTTTGTATATGATTGGCCCAGGAAGTGACCCTATTAGGAGGTGTGGCCTTGTTGGAGTAGGTGTGTCATTGTGGGTGTGACACACCTTTACCCTGGCTGCCTGGAAGTCAGTCTTCCACTAGCAGCCTTCAGATGAAGATGTAGAACTTTCAGCTCCTCCTGCACCATATCTGCCTGGATGCTGCCATGTTTCTGCTTTGATGACAATGGACTGAACCTCTGAACCTGTAAGCCAACTCCAATTAAATGTTGTCTTTTATAAAACTTGCATTGGTCTTGGTGTCTGTTCACAGCAGTGAAACCCAAACTAAGACAGACCCTGTGTTCTACAAAGCACGCACCTGGCTTATTGGGGGCTGAGGCCCTGCTCACGGATGCAGAAAAACCCAGCGTCTCTGTAGTACATTTTTGTTACTTACAAGCGGAGCATACCTCCTCTCCATGTGTCCCTGCCATGCTCTCCATCTGAAGTCACCCAAGAGAGACCTAAGCTCCGGCCTGGATAGACACCTGAATGACAAAGACAGACTGTTGGGCGTGTGCACACATTACCATGCATCTTATCTTTAATAGCCCAAACTTAGAAGCTATATGAAAAAGGAAAATAAAGCGCTGGAACCATCCAAGGGGCTAGGACCTGGCTGTGAATCAAGCAGGCTGTCTGTACAGGAACAAAGGCAAGCCTCAAAAGAATTATTCTGAGTGAGCAAAGGCAAGTTCCTCCTGCCCCACCCAATGCGGAGTTTGCTGTTCAATTACTTGTACATAAAATTCCACAAACATACAAGTGGGTGAACAGAGACAGGAAGTAGACAAGTAGCTGTCTGTGGGTAGTCGAAGGGGAGGTTGGGGGAAGGCATTGGAAAGAGGCACGGTGGAGTTTTAAGGACTGCGGGGCTGCGCTCACTCTCTTGACACAGCAGTTTCTTGAGAATATACATGTACTTCCTAGGCACTTTCTTATATATATACCCTTCTCATTTTAATGCTTAAAATAAAGATTGCTATATCAAAAAACATTCTACTACAGGAAAAAACAAAAAGCAAACCCCATGCTTGCCTAGCTACTACAGCAAAAAAGTTCAGCTAACTCCAGCAAACATTTGAGTTAATAATTGATTATGTTGTTTAATTTCTGAACTTACAATGCCTTATTAGATGTTTCTGTCAGAAGCAGTACGTCTGAGAGGATTTGAATGAGCAACCTTTGTGATCAAGTCCTCTGTGGCAGGTAAAAGCTTTTGTAATTATCGTATTGATTTTATAATTATTAACCATTATAGGAACGCAAGATGATTTGTCTTTGCAGACTTTCAGTTTTGTCACTGCAAATCTAAGTCTTTCTGGTTTGGTTTTAAGTAGGACTTTCTCATGCTTTCTTTCCTTTACCACCTCTCTGCTTAAGATGTCATTTTCAACATGAACAGGGAATGTATAGGAAGCCTCTCTATTCCACCTAACCAGACCCACTGTCAATGAAATCATTATAAACCTTGTCCATCAGTTAAGGCAGAGAGTCATAAAGTTTTAGATCAAAGCATGTTTGAAATCTTGATGGACACATCAGAGTGTAGCTGTAATTAGACTTCTGGAATATTTCCCAGCCCAAATTAATTTATAATTTCTATTTGGAGTCCTTTAAATTGGGATGTGAATTGAGAATATTTTTGAAAGAGAATGTGAGTATATATTCTCTAATAAATTCTCACATTTAAAAAAAATTTTTTTTGTTGTTGTTAGCATCTTCCAAAACCTTTTTGCTGAGTTTTCACACCAACAACAACCCTTTTAAAAATAATCCATAATATTGGTCCATTCCATATTTAAATGTAAAATTACTTAAGGAGTATAACTGATTTGTACAGGTCAAAGGGCAAATAAACTGGCCCAGTAGGCCTAGTGTTAAGTATTGGGCACAGAACAGTCACCCAAGGGTGCCTTTTAATTTGCTAAGGTAGTAAAGAATAGATTGAGTAATGAGATCATCTACAGAATACATACATGGCAAGAAACTGAAACACAGCACATTATAAATCTTTTATAGAGTCAGAATATAAAGAAAATATGTCTTTATTGACTTTTTTTTTTTAATAGAATGGCTGTTTGCTTAATCGTATGGAGAATCACTTGGGAGAAAGGCCTCTAGCCACCTTTATGGGGGAGTTATCTTAATTATATTGATTAATGTGGGAAGGCCTGCCCACTGTGGGTGGCACCATCCCCTAGTGGGATCATAGACTATGTAAATAGAGAGAGGGAGCCTGTATTCACCACTTTCTGCTTCCTTATTGTTGATGCCGTGTAACCAGCTGCTCCAAGCTCCTGCCTTCTGTTGTCTTGATTTCCCTGTGATGATAGACTGTACCTTGAACTGCAAACCAGAATAAACCATTTTTCTTTTTAAGTTGTTTTGGCCAGAGGGTTTTATCACAGCAACAAGAAAAGAAGTGAAGACAGATGAGCTTTCCTTTCATCTATTCTATATATCTACGTGCATGCAGAAAGTAATTTAGACTTTTTAAGTGTCTTGTGCCAGAACAAAACAGTGGTAAACATCCTGGAACACAAGCACCCATCCTTATCTCTAAATAGAATAGAACCTATCTTGAAATAACCAGTCAAGAATGAACCACATTTACAACTCCTAAAGGATATGGTCATATTGACTGCCAAAAGATCATGCTTGCTCAGGAGGGAGGGAGGTACACTGCCTTGTTTGTTAGTGTGGTAGTGTTCAGACCCCTGCTGTCTGGATGGAAAATGTCTTCTTGAATTTACATTTGGAAGATCTGACTGAAGATGACCTTTGGTCTGTTTATGTTTTAACATTTCCACCTATAATATTAGATTTTTTTAAATTTCCTTGTTTTATATTAGGGTATTTAATCATAGTTTCTTGCCGAGTTCTTCCTTTTCTTCTTGACTGCATCTTTCTGATAGTAACCTTGAGCCGGAGTCTATAAAAATGGTTCTGAAGTCCATTGCGTATACTCTTGTCTTCATTTGCAGTATTTTTACCTTAGATAATTTTTAAAGAAATTTATTTATTATAGTTATTGTTTGTGTCTGCATGTCCTGTAAACATGCACTTACCATAGAGTGCATGTGGGGGACATGGGCTTGTGAAGCCGGCTTCATCCTTGCTCTTTCAGTGGGTTTGGGGATCAGACTGAAGTTGATGCCTTCAATCCCAGTGCCATCTCAGTGGCCATTTTCACTTTTGTGTTGCACAGTGTCTCTGACTTCCCTCTTGTATTTGCTGTTTTATGCCAGGGGCTCACTATCCCTCACTAACCTGGACCTCGATCTGTAGACCAGGCTGGCCTTGAACTCCCAGAGATCTGCTTGCCTCTGCCTTTGCTTCCTGAGTGCTGGGGTTTGAAGACATCACCACTCTGCCCATCTTCTGCATTGTTTTTATTTACAGAGTTCTTCCAAATGACTCCTTACATGTCCACACCTATGAATATTATTCCTCCTCTAGACAATGTGCCTTCCCTAGACAAGCGTGCCCTGGGCCAGTAAGAACTTGGGTTTCTTCTAACTTTATAAGTGGCTTTTACTATGTGACAATCAATTTTACACCTTTACAATTCCTTTATTCTTCAGAGCATTCTTTTCTGTTGCAAATATTTCCAGACAGTCTGTAACTCATTCCTGCAGCACTGCAAGCGTATCCCTGGCATTCCTTGTCAATGGTAGCTCGCTGAGGGTCTTGTGTGGAGCTTTTATTATCTCATACGTATGCTTGTTTTGTTATTGTTGTTGGGTTTAGCTCTTAACATCATTGTATTTAGCAGCTCCTAAAAATCCTTTTGCTTTTATTTTAATCTAGTCTGAGATATATAATATTTTGTTCTCCTTTTCTTTTCTTAGAAAGCACTTAATAAACATCACTTTAAAAAAAAAAATCCGTGCAGGCCTGGAGAGATGGCTCAGCAGTTAAGAATGTTTGCTGCATAATCATGAGGACTGGATTCCATCACTCAACACTAATAAGCTGTAGGGTGCACATCTGCACCTCTGCCCCTCCCAAAGCAGCCAGAAATAGCTGGACTCGCTGGTTCCAACAGAGCTGAGACTTAGGAGGAGACCCTGTCTGCGAATGAGCAGGTATAGAGCAGTAAAGGAAGGACCTGCTGCCTGCCACACTTATTCACACCCACCCATACGTGTACACACACCAACCATCTGTTCACATACACATAGCTAAATTAACAAATGAATGATTTAGATTTAAAACAATAATAAAAAAAAATAACCAGCATAGCCTCCTGGGTTCTGCCTGTGGCTAGTGTGATCTGTGCCATCTAGACCAGCTCTGAAGAGCAGTAGGTGTTTCCCGAGTGCACGTCTTCCTGTGCGATTTTTCTCACTCCTTTGAAAAGGACGATCTGACCACACCAGACACCACACCTCTAAAATGTCACCATTAGGACCTGAGGCTGAATGTGAAGCTCTAGAGCTCCCAGACAACTTGGACTGCCATTGAAAATCCAGTGCACAGCATTATCAAGCCTGGGTCAGCTGCTTTATTTTTAGCCCAGTGCTTTATGCATTTTGAGACAGTCGTACAGCAGCTGCAATGTCTGAGCCAAAGGCTTACGTTAGCTGAGCCAACTGGGTGCCACCACCGTTGGATGTGGGCGAGCTCAAAGTTCTAGTAGCAGGTGACCAGGGCTGAACCCTGTCTTGGGTTCTTCCTCTTGATGATCTTCTTCTGGGCTTTTTGGTCTGGCTAGGAAGTGTTGGTGGCTTCCCTTCCTGATCTGGTATGCCATCGGTAAGGACTGCAGGGTTTTGAAGAACTATTAGCAACTTGAAGAAAGGCGGCTTAATTGCAGCAGAAGCAGAGCTGTGCACTTCTGCTTTCCCATGCCACGCCCTGGCAAGTGTGCCCTATGCTGACCATTGATCGCACCAGAGGCTGTCTCCCAATGGCTGTATCCCAGCTTCAGCCCTTGGACTGCCCAGTCAGAAACCCAAGCGTCTATAGCTTTCGTAGCCTGCACTAATCCTTTGGAGGTGTCTGCTGTGGCCAGTAGTTGGGTTCTTCAGTGGTGTTGCCACTCTCAAGGGGTTTTATTTGCTTGGTTGGTTTTTGTTTGTTTCTTTCTTGAACTCTTGAAATTAGTTGCTTATATGAGAGAGGTGTTGGAGCAGACGCTATAAAGGAACCACCTAGTGTGAAGAACCAACATTCTCCATAGCACGGAAGGTGTGAGACCAAGAGCAGAGTTTGCTGTGTTCAGGCAGAGTTCTTTCTGAGAAGTCACTGTGGTAGAGGCCCGGTGTCTGTGCATTCATCCTTCAGGAGAGTATAAGATTGGCTTTTGGCTTGTTGAGTCAGCCAGGTCCTAACAGTCAGAGACTGGAAAATACAGTATTATATCGAATTTGAAACTCAGTCCGGATTTTCTCTCATGCTCCTTCAATCCACTTTATTTGGAAGGTTGTTGGGAGTATATGTGTGTGTGTGTGCTATTGTTGTTATTGTGAGGGGATGGGATGGTGCACCTGGATGAACAAATGCATGTGTATGCATGTGTGTGGAGGCCAGAGATCAGCACTGGGATTGGTTCTTCAGGAGTCAGCCTCCTTATCTTTTGAGACTTGTTTGTTTGTTTGTTTGTTTGTTTGTTTGTTTGTTTTGGATGCAGTGTCTCACTGGTTTCTGGGACTCACTGACTAGTCTAGTCTGGGCCAGGGATCTGCATATCTCCGCCTCCCCAGCTCTGGGATAGAAGCACACACCATGATAGTTTTTACAGGGGTTCTAGGGATTGAACGGAGCTCCTCGTGCTTGTGTGGCCAGCGCTTCCACCAGCTGAGCTGTTGCCATCCATCTTCTAAGTTCTAATAGAAACATGTCCAATTTCGCTGAGTATTTCCTGGCGTAAGCTTTAAGATGTTCTGTTCATTTCACTCCCTTCCCATTCTGTCCCTTTCCCACAGCCTTCCTAGCTAGCAAAGGCTGCCCACAGACTCAGGCAACAAGCTGTGTGACTCCTAAAGGACCCTTAATGGAAACTTCTCGTCAAAGGGCCTGGCTGTGGAGGTCGTGAGCTGGGTGTTCAGCAAAAGGTCCTCACATGTATTGGAGTGTTGAAGGAGGGAGCTGATTTGTCTGGAAACCCTGGGTGCTGACTCTGTGCTACCTGCGATGACTCAGGCATGGAGTGACCTGCATCTCCCTCCATCTCTGGAGGAACTGCAGTGGGGAACCAGCCACGTGAGGCAAGTCTCCCGTGGGTTCCTTCCTGTAAATTCTTTTTAATTATCCGATGATGCATAACTCCTAGCCTAGAAAATACGTAGATGTTAAAGGGTTTATTCTGAAAGTTCCTGCTGTTAGTTTTTAGAGTGGAACATTGGGCTGATGGTGCTGGAAACATTTCCAGGCTTTGTATGTCCGGAAGAAAGTTCTAGAAAGGAGCAAGCCAGGTTCACATAGCATTCCCTCTCCGGCAGGCTCTTGTGGCTCTACATCCAACTCATGATGTAAAGAAGGGTTTCTAGGATTAAAGAGTTGGGTTCTGAATTTTTGTACAGTGGCTCCAGAAGGCGCATTAGCATTTAGCTGTGGCCTTTGCTGTGTTCAGGTTTTTGACTCTCGCTTTGGATTAATGAGTGTGGCTTGGGTGCCAGAATGTCCTGGTTTTTAACTGAGCAAAGCAATGAATTTAGGTTTGAAAAGAGAGAAAATTTGTACATGTTGGTCACAAATCTCCTTAGGTTGGAGCTGCAGGAGTGGTGGCAGCAGCACACATTTCTCCTGGAAACTGTCATTGATTTACTGTGTTTGGCTCCAGTGGGAGAGTCCCACTCCTGCAGGGAAGGGTCGGGGTGGGGGAGCTGTTGGGATGGACTCATCCATTATTCCGGCTTCTCTTTCTCATTTTTACTTCTTCTCTTGATAGGAGGTCACTCATGCGCTCTGCTCCCCAGTGTCAGAGATGGCTGTGTGTCTATAGTTTTCTCATCTTTGTAAATTGACATCAAATAGTATTGTAGAAGCTTTTGTGCGTTTGTGTATTTGGTTTTTGAGCACATGCTTACCTCCTCCTCCCCTGGAGCTTTTTAACTTCGAGCTTTCTAGATAGATTGACTTCTCCTTTATGCATGTGAGTGCACACCCGTAGAGAAGAGCAGGCGGGCAGGGTTCCCTCTATATAGAATTTGGGTACCACTAATGAGAGGAGGCATTTAATATGATCTCCAATTGCATCCATTTCCCTACAAACAGTATAAATTCATTCTTCTTTATGGTATGTATATTCTATGTTTTCTTTATCTGTTCCCCTGTTCTTGGGCACCTCGGTGAATTCTGTAATCTAGCTTTTATGGATACTGACTAGTACAGTAAAACACTGATGTTCAGGTGTCTTTGTGATGTGACTTGGAGTGCTGTAGCTGGGTCTTATGGATGAGTCATTGTTTCGTATTGTTTTGTTCTGTTTTTTTGTTTGTTTTGGGATACCTCCATATTGACATCTATAGTGGCAAAATATGTTTATACCAAGATAACTCTTGCCCCACGTGCCCCACTTGGCATTCTGTTAACACTGTGGCAGGCTAACTTAAGGTGTTCCTCGTGTCTACCCAGCAGCTCAGAATATGACCATATTTGGAAATCGGTTCTTGGCAGTTATAATCGGTTAAGGATGGTCTGAGACACATGAAGGTGACTCTGGCAGCGGGTGGGGTCCAGACACACAGTGAGCTGTCAGGTAAAGCTCAAACTTTCTTTTCTTTCATTGCTGCTTCATAACTGTAATTTTGCTACTGTTGTAAATATCTGCTGTGTAGGATACCCGACCCCTATGAAACTTCTAGAACCTGAAAGAAAGGAAGATGGCTCTGCCAGAGCCAGGCTTAAGATTCTGGATTCTGTTTTCTGTAACCCTTTAGAATTAATGCAACAACCACTCCACAGTGGCAGAGGTTGAAGAATGGAGTCAGTGACCTTTATTTTTCCACATCCTCAGGATTCGTTAGATCTGAAACTGTTTCCAATGAGTGCTGTGACTCTTTCTGTGTACAAGATGTTCTTGTATCTAGCACACTGTTCACTAAAATATATGGCCAACACAGATGTGCCTGAATCCTATACTCCTATAAGAAGTTTACACTTTGTGAAAATGTCTACAGTAGTAGTTCAGAACCCCTTTGGAGGTCAGAAAAATCCTTTCACTGGGGTCAGATATCCTGTGTAGCAAATATTTACAGCGGTAACAAAATTACAGTTATGAAGTAGCAATGAAAGTAATTTTATGGGTGGGCTGGAGAGATGGCTTGGCAGTTAAGAGCACCAACTGCTCTTCCAGGTCCTTAATTCAATTCTCAGTAACCACATGCTGGCTCACAACCATCTGCAATGGGATCAGATGCCCTCTTCTGGTGTGTTTGAAGACAGCAGCAGTGTATTCATATACATAAAATAAATAAATAAATATTTTTTAAAAACTCAAGAAAGGTATGTTATTTCAAAAAAAAAAAAAAAGAGGTAATTATATGGTTGGAGTCACCACAACATGGGGGACAGTATTAAAGGGTCGCAGCGCTAGGAAGACTGAACACCACTGGCAAAGCTGCCGGTTACCTCTGTTGTTCTGTCAAAGTGAAATTTCCAATTCTGTAGACCTACCAGTACTTGGCTCTTCCTGTCCTATTGGAGAACTTAAGGAACGGATCGCATCTCTGAGGTGTTTGTTAGTTCACTGTTGTTACCTGTCTGAAGGATCCAGTCAGGGCATCATGCCGTGTAGCCATGTTCTTTTAGGAGTTCCCATTTGAGGCCTTAGCTCAGGACATCAGGGTGAAGAGAAAGTGTTGGTGAAGCACAGTCACTGAGAGCAAGAAAAGCTGCAGTGGCGGGGAGGAGCGGGTGTGTGTGTGTGTGTGTGTGTGTGTGTGTGTGTGTGTGTGAGACCCTCAGTTCAGTAGGAAGGACAGCGACTCCTGAGGTACCGACCTGGTCCTCTTTTTGTTCCCTACTCCATGTTCTAAACTGCACACTCAAAATTTAAACCCGAATGGACCAGCTCTTCCTGCTGTGAAATGCAAATGACACAACAGGGATGAGGTCTCAGGAAGTGGTGACAGAGGTCCTGACATGATTGGTTCCTGCTGCTGTCTTGAACTTAAACGTGATGCTGTTTGGCTGCATCTGTTGGATCAGGGGCCCTCTCGGTTGCTGTTGACCACTCCCTGACCGTGGAGGGATTGACTCAGTATAGATGGAACAGTCCATCTCCAGAGCTGTGGTGTTAGCAGGTGCTGAAAAAGAGTGGCAAGATGTGGACAGTGCCTCTACACAGAATTTCTAGCTAATTTCATCAGCAGGCCCTCCCAACACAGATGGCGTAGGAAATAAAACCAATTTGCAATAAAGAATCACTCAGCAAGTGTTACACGTTATGTGTGCACATTTAGGGAAAGTGTGCTGGTGTCCAGAATTAAAAACCATTTGCTCCTCTCCTACCCAGGATGTGTCCATTTGAACCTGGGCATTCAGGGTCTAAGGCACTGCCTCTGTTTGACTGGAACGAAAAGAAAGGCAGGAAGAACTTCTGAGTTTGAAATCTAACAGGAGTCTCTTGCTTGATTCAACTGACACTTGGGTATAAGCTTGTGTTCTGTTGGCCTCAAGATTGTTAATATAGAAATTATTCTGAGTCTCAGTTTGGAAACTAAGGGCCAGAAAATAAAAATGACTCACTTGTAGTCATACAGGGAATCCATTACTAGGGCTTTAAGAAACTTTGTTTGTTTAGTTAGTTTTTTTGAGACAGGACGTCTTTGTATTCCTGGCTATCCTGGAACTTGCTTTGTAGACAGGCTAGTCTTGAACTCAGGCATCTATCTACCTTCTTTTACCTCCTGTGTGCTGAGACTAAAGCCATGTGCCACTCTGCCTGGCTAAAAATTATTTATTTTTAATTATGTGGATGGGTGTTTTTCCTGGATGTGTGGCTCTGTGCTGTGTGCGTACTTGGTACCCAGGGAGGCCAGTAGAGAGAGTCAGATTTCCTGGAACTGGAGTTACATGTGTTATGCAAGGAATCAAACCGGGGTCCTCTGGAAGAGTAACCAATGCTCTTAACTGCTGGGCCATCTCTCTAATCCCTCCTAGGGTCATATTTAAGGCTACAGAAATAACTGGGGAAGGGCATTAGTGTGTGGATGCATCTCTGAATGTTGGGGAGTGAGTTTCTGATTTCTGCCATTTCCATCACACATGTATACCTTTATATGCACAGTGGGATGCAGAGGTAGCTATGTGTTCTCTTTCATCTTACAACCTCATACAATATAAATAGGTTAAAAAGTTACATAATTTTCACTTGTGCTTACTGAAGATTGTACATTTCCTGTTCTTAATATAAAGTGTAGACTGTAGCATTTTATAATCTCCATCTCAGACATCTCCATTCGCTTTATTTGGGAAGCCCTTTTCGTGATGTAGAAATGATGCTCTTGTTTTGTGTTTGTTCCTGTGTTGGAGATAAGAGATGAAAGCTTCCCCAGTCCTGCACTGTATCACAGACAACCCAGTTTTGTCTTAATAAGGGAAGATGGAGTTTGGGCTTCTCTTTGACAGTTCTATATCCTTAAGCACACTACAAGCTGTCCACAGAGCATCCATCACTGCCCAAACCAATTGCTTAGAGCTTGTCGATGTTGCCCATTGTCTGTCTGTGGACCCTGCACAGCCGGCTCCGAGCGCCAGCCCGTCGCCCGCCCTTCCTGCAGCAGGCAGGGCTAATCAGTGCGATGATCAATATGGCCTCCGTTCTTCATGGGCATTCACTAAGTGGATTTATTTAATACCCATATGGAATCACTGTTGGGGAGCTGGGGATTTTAACTGAGCCCTGTGCTGGAGCAGAACTCAACAAAATGTTGTCCTGTCCATTTAATACAAAAGCTTTTGGACTTGGGTACCCTGAGCCAGTTAAGAGAATGGTGTACCACTCTGGAATAACTTTGTAGGTGATCTTCTATGGCATTGTGAACAGACCCAGGGCAGGCCAATCGAATACAAACCCTATGGCTTTTATTTTATTTTATTTTATTTTATTTTATTTTATTTTATTTTATTTTATTTTATTTTATCTTATTTTATCTTATCTCATCTCATCTCATCTTATCTTATTTTATTTTATTGGGAGGTGGGCTTTTTGTTTCTTTTTGTTGTTTCTTTGCATATTTTTCTTACTAGTATTTTGCTTATTTGTGTGGATTTTTTGGTGGTGGTTTCTTTTTTGAGAGACCAAGAGAGAGACACACATACAGACAGAGAGGCCATAAAGTTGGGTGGATAAGGAGGTGGGGAGGCATTTGGGGAGGGGAAACTATCAAAATATATTGTGGAAAGGTACTGGGGTGATAGCACAGTTGGTAAATTCTTGCTATGCAAGCATGAGGACCTGAGTTCAATTCCTAGTCAAGAAACCTCAGGTGTGACTAACACATTCTTTAATCCCAGCACTGGGGAGGCAGAGTTGGTGAGTCTCAGAGTTTGAAGCTAGCCTGGTATTTGTAATGAGTTTCAGGATAGCCAGGGACATAATGAGAAACCCACCCTGCCTCTTAAAAAAAAAGGAAAGAAAAGAAAAAGAAAGAGTCAGGTGTAGTACTACATGCTTATAAGCCCTGTGTGGGGAAGGTAGAGACAGGTCAATCTTTAGGGCTTCCTGGCTTGCTAGTATAGCCTACTCGATGAACTCCAGACCAATGAGAGACCCTGTCTCAAGAAACTAGGTGTGTGGCACCCAATAAACAACCTAAGATTGTCTTCTGGCGAGGGCCCATTCTCTCTCTCTCTCTCTCTCTCTCTCTCTCTCTCACTCGCGCGCGCGCGCTCTCGCTCTCTGTCCTCTGTCTCTTGCTCTCTGTCTCTCGAACACGCGTGTACACACACACACACACACACTCAAAGGAGAGTCCTGTATAATTTCCATTTATAGCTCCAAAGTCACAGGGAAAGGCGACCTCTCTTATACATTCAGCTGTTGTGATGTATGGTTACATTGAGCAAAGCCAAGTAGGTCCACTTTTACTATGTTGCTAAGATAATTGGTTTAAGTTCACTTTTGTATTGTATGTGTATGAGTGTGGTACCTATATGTACATCCTTGTACCATGTGCATGCCTGAAGCACACAGAGGCCAGTAGAGAACTTGGATCCTTTGTGGATGAACCCAAGTCCTCAGCAAAAGCAGCAAGTGTTCTTAACTGCTGAACTCTCTCTCCAGCCCTGGTTTTTTCCTTTTTTTATATTTGCAGAACATAATCATAATTTTTCATGGGCTACAATGTGATGTTTTGGTGCTTTTATACCTTATGGATGATCAATACAGGAAAATTATTGCTACCGATTTCTGATTCATTTATGAAACAACAAACCTTTGTGCATTGTGAATGCCATGTAGCTAAATTAAAGTTGAGCCACAGCAAGTCTGTGCCAAGAGCAGCCAAGACCCCCATTAGGAACAGTCCACTCTGCAATTACTGTTCGTATGTTATTTGGCCAAAAGTTCAGAATATACATCTTCTTTTAATTCTTTGTCTCTGGTGTGCATACAGGCATGCAGGCAGAACTAGTACACATAAAATAAATTCTTTTCTTCTTAGCATGTTTACTTTTTCCATTTCTTTTGCATTTGTGCCCTCCTTTTTTTTTTTCTTCTTCTTCTTTAAGTTGAGTGAGACTAGGGGGCTCTCTGGGCTGTCACCTTTCAATGGTCAATGATTTACTGTCATTGAAGAGTGGCCCTTACGCTCTTTAATGCTGGGTCTATTTCTCTTAGTTCTTTGGGATACAAGAATGTTTGTTTGGCTGAGGTCCAGAATTTTCACTGTGTCATGGACTACAGAGTCAGGGATCTGACGGGATCTTTGTGTTCTTGCAGGAACACAAAGATGTGTTGAAGCCTTGCTCCTGCTGGTGCATGATATTGCTGCATGCCAACCCTGTATTCCACTCACAGATGATCGGTGGCGTTGGTTTTAAATGCCTAACCTAATTCTGTGCTTCATGAAACAGAGGGAGATCCACAGCTTGACTCGACTCGTGATTTAACATGCTATTTATATATGGTCACGTATTTCCACGTTTGTGCCAAGTTTAAGAAAGCCAATCTTTGCTGGCTTGGAATATAGCTCTTCTTACAAGTTGAGCAGTTATAGTAGCCTTTCAAGAGTCCTGTCACCTGACAGAATAAACCCCTCCCCTTTTCTGGATTCCTGCAGAGGGCAGAGTACTCTGTTGAAGTCTGTCCTGGGTCAGATGTGTGCTTGTGCTACCAGCTCGCTTCTTGCAGCAGCTCCATCCTGCATCACTCACTGATAAGGCTTCAGGCAGCCTCTGCTGGCGCAGGGTCAGAGGTGAACAGTAACCGTTAAAGGGGAGAAGTAGGAAGCGGAGAGGTGGGTAAGCTCTGACACTTTCTCCCTGCTGCTCTGTCATGCTGTCTTGGAATATTTTTCTTAGCTCACTGGAGTGCTGACTCGGTTCCTCAGTAGCACTGTGTGCGACATAAATGTGTCTGTGTAGTGGGTGAGGAAAAAGCAGCTATGGATGCAATCACAAGATGGAAGTCAAGACTGCAGGAAAGTGGGGGCCTGGGGAGACCTGGGCCTGGGCCTGGGCCTTTTCCTTCCACCCTGTTTGAAGTGGGATTTATCTTGTTCACTGCATATGCTAGGTTAGCTGGCCCAGGAACTTCCAGAGAGTTCTTCCTGTCTCCACAGAACCCCTAGGAATCCTACAGCTGTGGAAGCGTGCACTGCAGAGTCTAGGGATCTGAACTGAGCACGTCAGGTCTGTGCAGCAAGTGCTTTATTCCCCGCCATAGGCACCTCCATCCGTCAACCTGACAGAAACCCAGATCACCCGGGGAGAGGGAACCTCAGCTGAAGACCTCCCTTCAGCAGATTGGCCCGAGGCATGTCTTTGAGGCCTTTGAGACACGTTTTTAATTGTTCCTGGATATAGAAGAGCCACGCCCACTGTGGGTGGTGCCACACCTTAGGCAGGTGGGCCTTGATTGTATATCAATAACGACTGAACATGAGCCAGTGGAGACCAAGCCAGTGAGCCACATTTCCTCCATTGGTTTCTGCTTCAAGTTTCTACCTGGTTTCCAACAAGGATAGACTGTAACAAATACGCCGAAGTAAGCCCATTTCCTCACAAGTTGGTTTTGGGTTGATGTTTTATCACAGAGACAATAAAGTAAACTAGAACACCCACTGAACCATCTCCCCAGTCCTACAGCGGGGTTCTTAAAACGGGAACTTGAAGACTAAAAGCATCACATTAATATCATGTATATTGACCAAATAGAGAAGAAGTGTGCTTATGTATGGAAGAGGAAGCCCATCTTTCTCAGAGGCTGTTGCTTTCCTCTGCCTGAGTTTGGTGACCTGGAAGTTGTGTACACCAGTGGCATCCTAGGTTGCTTTCTTTTTCCTGCTTGCCTAGCAGACCATTGTTGGGTTTACATGACATGGGGTAAAAAGCGTGCTATTGTGCTGAAAATCAAGGCTTCTGGGAATGTGTGTCGGGGGTAGGGACAGTAGCAGGACACAGGTGCAGATGTCACTGCCTGTATCTAGCAAAACCCACAGAACGGTGG